>OY979682.1:14063030-14568030 GCA_963855955.1 Luperina nickerlii
TTATTCATAATAATTATAAAGTGTATGTTTAAATATAAAACAGTTAAATTACATGTTCGATGTACGTCCCACTTTTTATAAAATACTTTTTGAAATTGTGTTCGTTCTTTAAAAACTCGAAGTTCTCTATGGTCGCGTTAGATACGTGCCAGGCTACTATAAGTTTACACGAACCATCTTTCTCAATGCAGTATTCGAGTGGCAAAGTAGCCGCCGCAGAACTTTTATGAGGATAGAAACTGTATTCAGACAATATTCTCAAACTGCATTCTAGGTTATTATCAGCGAGGCTCCTGACGACACCTGAAAAAGAATGGAGATTTATAAATATTGTGATATAGTGAGTTCTGAAGTTGAGTGTCCCGATAAGGCCGGCAAAGAGCCAGGACGCCTATCCCAGAGCCCGGAAAGCCGTAACTCGGAACTGTGTGTAAAGAGCTTAGCATAAGCAGCATAATCAGCCTATTATGTTCCCACTGCTGGGACACAGGCTCCCGGTGAGAGGGAGTGGGCCATTATCCACCACGCGGGCCCAGTGCGGGTTGGTAAATGTCCCATGTCTTCGAATTGTTGGTTCAAGGTCATGCCGGATTCCTCACGATGTGTTCCTTCACTGTTTTGGGAGCAGTTGTGATGAAATAATTTACATAAAGTAAAGCATCTGTCTGGGTTCGAACTTACGACCTACAACTCGTGAGTCGGGGCCGGTACCTCTGGGCTACCACTGCTCTAAAGCCTTTAAAAGCCTTCTTTTAAAAATAGTAACTGGTTAGTTTAATAGTTTCGTTCGTACAGACGGCGACATATCAAGCTACTTATACATTTCCAGTTTTATCAGACCTCTGTCTAGGCTTTTCGTACAATAAGAAGTCAGCTTATACTGGAAATGTATATAGCTTGATACCGTCGCTTGGTCGCCGCACGTACCTTAGAGGAATGCTTTAAAATGAAAAAGAAACTTATCAACAACAAAAACTAAAAACATAACATCGCCCTAAAATCTTAAAAATAACTAAAAACTGCCACATTCAGAGAAACTTTGTTCTGAATCTATGAGAGCATCTTCTGAAAAGGTTTTACCAAATGTTTTGATTACTTATATTAACAACAAGAACCTGCAAGTACAATTTGGTACTTTCGAGATTTGATGATAGGTCAAATGAGATAGGCTTTCAGAGACGGGAGTCGAGACTAGAAGTTGGGGCGAGATTCACAGACCGTTACTTTACTAATTAAATTAGAAAGGGACCTCCGAATAAAGCAGTAAAAATAATTTTTTGACGGTCAAGCAAAAGACAGCAAATCACCCATATTTCGTCAGTCATTAGTGTTGAAGTGGCAAATTCTTTTATTGTTTCTAAAACTTGCGTTTTTTTTGCGTTTAGGTCCTGTAAGCCCCTTAAGTTGCACCTCATAAAAACGATTGAATGAAGCTCGTCTGTTGTTTAATCTAAGTAAAACCTGTAAATACGGATTAGTTTAGAACGCTTTATCTTCGTATACCTCTTTGTGAATTTTTGAAAAACATTTTGGTACCTATGCTTCTATAAAATCATCCTCAACCAGCCAGGCCAGCAATTTCAGTTCTACATTTTTATGACAAAAAATAAGTGCTGTCCTATTCTGAAAATCAGCTAGGTCCTTGAATATCAACTAACTCACCATCCTTGCAGGTATCATTGATGATTTGCTTCGTGACGCTCATGTAGCGCTCCAGAGTGGTGTTGAAGGTCGGCTTCAGACAGAGGTACTCGTCTTCAGTATATTCTGGCGCCCGAGCTGATGGAACTACGTCGTATTTGATGACAGAGTTGAACACACACGGGTCTTGGACGGTGACTACCTGTTATTTGTAAAGAAAATTAGGACAGCGCTCTTGCGGTAAAAATGCCGTCTTTTTGGCATAGAATATGCATCTGAAAATACATTTGCTATAGGCCGACCGCTTAACTGAGACGTTGCCTGAGGTAGCAGCGCGGTGCGGGAGGGGTGTGGTGACGTGATGCGAGAGCTCAGTGATGTGTCAACTTGTGACAACTATCACCCCTCCCGCACTGCACAGCTACCTTTGGTTTTTTGTTGCCAAGGTCGAAAATCCTCATGAATGTCCTTTGCCCTGGGGCCAGCGGCGGGGTCTGTCAGACTCTGGCTAAAAACTACTCCGGTGTTCCATCTCACACCTACGCCGGGGGTCGCGGGAACGTACGTTCCTTCCACAACTCCCGACTGGTGCCGGCCCGTCTCTGCGGGTAACCTCGGGTCAGGGGGAGTGTGAGGTGTTTGACTCCCCCTGGAGGGTCGCGCGAGGAACACTACGCGCCACCACCTCGGGTCCTGATGTGTGGGGGACGATAGACCTCTCCAAGATCGTCGCATCTGGACCCATTTATGGGGGCTGGAAGAGAGTGAGAGAGAGTTATCCGCCCTCCGCCGACGCCCGGTGCGCCTGCTGCGGGCCGGGTGAGTGGACAAGATCTCCCTCTCCCTTTCCGCAGCCTCCTTCTGCGAGACGACCGTTTCGCAGAAGGAAACCACCGCGTCCCAAGACTCTTCACTGCCGACCATCGACTCGACCACGACCGGCAGCGACAAGTCACTGCCTACCTCTAAGATGAGGGTACGGCGCGGCTCCTCCCAAGCGGCACACTCTGCCAGCGTATGCCAGGCCGTGTCCTCCCGGCAGTTGACGCAGTGGTGACACCGGGCATCCGGCTCCCTGTTTATGCAATACAGGTACTTTCTGAAGCAACCATGCCCCGACAGCACCTGCGTCACCCGCGAAACGACAGGGAGCCGTACCTCCTCCCGAGCCAGTGCTTGAGTACTGCCCAGACTGCCTCGATGGTGCCGAGCCAGGGCGTGTGAGCCTGTCGCGCCATTCTGCCACCAGATCGTGCAGTTATCTAAGGCAACGTGTCAGTTAAGCGGTCGGCCTATAGTGCAATTAACGTTCGATATGCTAAGAAGAGAAGACCGATAATTTCTCACGATAATATTTGAACAAATCCTTATCTTAAATTATATCTTCTTAGTACGGACGCCAGCACATCAACCTACCACAATCTGTCAGATTTCTTCAATAGATTTTCAACTTTATCGCTATAGCGTAAGGTTCAAAGTTGATTGGGAAAATCTGACAGATTGTGGTAGGTTGATGTGCTGGCGTCTGTACTTACGCAATGTTTCAGAAATGGTAGATCATGTAAGAATCTTTGCGAAAAAAACAGGTACAGATTAAAAAGACCTACTTATCTTTAACGCGTCTATGATTCTATCGAATAATTTATTATTCGCTTACCTAAACACGAAGTTTAATGGAAAAAAAACCGGTCGAAAAAAACTGCTAGTCATCTTGACTCGTAGAGCCTAATATTGTTGAAGAGTTGATTGCATAATATTAAAGATCTTGTTTTTACTTAGAAAATCTTTTTGTCTGTCGATCCGTATATATGTATGTATGTATGAATAGAATAGAATGCATTTATTTGATAGAATATTGTAAAAAGTTTTTATGTGCATTATGTATTACAATCATAATATTCTGCCTTTTCCGGCGTACAAATATGTAAATATGTATGTCCGCGATTTTCTCGAAAACTGATAAACCAATTTTGATTTTTTTTTTCACTAACGTAATCTACATACTTTCAGGAAGGTTTTAGTGTATAATTCATTAGGTTATTATTATGTAGGAAGTTATATGCATAAATGTACTGCATCTCCGGCATTTCTATGCGAATATTGATGATTCTTCTAGTCAGGTGTCTTCAATTCTTCAATGCACCTTAGCTTGGCACCGCTTGGCTGCAATCGTATATCTACGTATGGTTTTTAATGGATATGGTATGCTTCAGCGGTGGTCCCATATAGATTTGATTAACTTTGCTTGGGTATTTGTTGAGATAGCTTCAATAATACGATTTTTTTCCACTTGGTTTATATTGATGATTTAACTGATATTTACATAGCAAGTAGTGTTTATTGAATTTGTGTTGGGTAGGTACAATTAAAAAGTGAAAAATAAAAACTTTTTTACAAAAAAAAAAAAAAAAACACTAAAAAGTGAAAAATTACTTTAATTTCGGAAGTCAGGATCTTTGGTTCCGCATCTTCGTTTTTGACACCGACTACAGGTTTTTTTTTGGAATGAGTTAATTGCATAACTATTTTACAAAACATAAATACATAATGTGAGTGAGATACGCGGGCGACAAATAGTACACTATTGGTTGTCGTGCCAAATGTGCCAATCCCCAGATTGAAATTATTCCGCAAGACCGCTACAATTTTCTTCTTGAAGACTGTTACGATTTTGAGCCGCCAACTTTTCTTTAGTGTATTTTATTTTTCCATGTTCAACATCAACGTTGATTTATCGCATGAAGCTCTTGAATTTTGTTATCCCCAACCGAATTCATTTATCATTATTATAAATCGGTTTAGGTTTCTGGCCCTGAATCTTGCATCTTTGCATTAATCATCATTCTCAAAATTTAAAAGTATTCGACGTACCGATATTTTATATTTTATAGTTACCTACTGAAAATGCTCAGATAAAATATGTAGATTGACATCATCATGAGTTCAAGTTCAAAACTGCATTTTTCAACCAGTGCTCGTTGTCAGCTGAACTTTTGTTTATTTTGTCTCGCGTTTCAAGGTTGTAGAAACCGGCTTGTACCTTTGCATAGGGCTCGAGTGACATACAGTATATGTATAGTACGTTTAATGATACGTAGTTCACCTAACCATAAAATGATTGGTCAAATAACATGATTAGGTTTTTAGCATTAACTGTGTCTGCGGACACTGTCAATTGTTTAGATAGCAATACACGAGGCTAATAATAGGGCAAATTTTGATTTTGCGCAGTTTCATCGTCATTTGAACTAACACGTCACAGTGCCACGAACTAACAAATTGCTTTCAATGAAGTGCGTAGCTATTCACAACCATCCGACAGAGTATCTGACAGGTCCAACGAGATTTATCAACAGGTGAAATCTTTTCATAAAAACATTATTTTGTACCTAAAGAAAATAAATAAGATATTATTTTATACCTCGACAGTTTTTATGAAGTGTCTAGCTAGCAGGCCCCTTATGATTTTATTTTTATTGTTATTATACTTTCAGATTGCCCAATAGTGCTCAGAGTTAGAAAGGAGTATGTACATACCTTACAAATCCAAAATTTCGACTTAATTTCTTATCAATAAAGACAAATTAGCTTACAGAAAGTCGAAATTTTGGATTGTAAGGTACATAGTAGTTTCTAACTCCGAGCACTATTGGGCGATTTGAAAGTATAATAATAATAAAAATAATCATAAGGGGCCCGCTAGCAAGACACTTCAAAAAAACGTCGTTCAATCAAAAACTGTCGAGGTAAGTACAGAATATATCTTATTTATTTGAGTGCCCTGCTAGGAAAATAGCGGAATACAGGTACCTACATCAACTCTATCGACTACGAGGGCGCCTAGAGGGCCAGACTTCCGGGTTTACTGCCTGCCGCTGACTCAACAACACACTACTGTACTGGCCTACAAACCCTCGATTTTGTTGGTGTTTAAGCATATTAGTCTCCCACTGCAAAAATCGAATAAACACATTGCCTCTGACGAGTCTGACGTGATTTAATTTTGTGCAACATTGACTTTAACCCACTTACCAATTTCTGCTGACGCAAAATCATAGCATATGTGTTTAGCTAAGTTTTAAAGTGCTAGAAACTATTTTACGCCAACTCAATGATTACGCATACAATAAGACTTTTTGTTAATTTAATCTTTAAGGCAAATAGTATTTAAGTAAACTAGGTATAAAATAATTAGTATAATTTTGTCATTAAATCAATACTTCTAATGTTAAATATTGTGAAGAATTTATAAAGTATGCTCATGCCGCCTGTGATACAGGTTTATCCTAGTACAGGCATCTAACATTAATACATATGTAAATAATTTCTAAGACTCTATGTAATAATTTCACCAATTTTAATACCTACTTACTGAATAAAACATTTATTTTATTTTCTTTAGGTACAAAATAATGTCTTTATGAAAAGCGTTATAGCTTTTCATAAAGACATACTGTTGACAAATCTCGTTGGGGCCTGCCAGATAGACCCACATTCCGACAGGCTATCGTATCGAAAATGGCACATTTCGATAACATGATTTGCCTTGCCCCGACAGCAGGCAGCTGTCGTTCGTTGTGAATAGCTATGCTGGTCATCTTCTTAAATTAAATTCGGCATAACGGCCGGCAGCTGCATCGCCAGTACAAACGAACTGTCTTTACAGAGATTACCTTGCTTCCTGATTTAACGGCAGCATGATCTTACATTTTTAGAAGGACCCATGATTTACGATGTAGCGGACTATTATTTACCTCTCTCCCGATGCATCTTGGTTCCGAGAACAGTCCATTGAAGAGGCTAGTCGAGGATGTCTGACTGGTGACAGGGAACTGTATCATGCCATTGCAGAGGGTCCAGCGACCGTCGCGGATGATATACGATCGAGGCACCTGGCTCATCGTAGATACAGTCAATGTCGATACTCCTAGCCTGTAAACATATTTACATGATTGTCTGAATTGTCTGTGGTAAGAAACGTCCCCACTCTCCAACAAGATTATAACTTCAATTAGCCCTATCATGACATGATTACCCAAACAATCCGATTTCCTTTTTTGTATTATAGTGTTGCGCGCCACAATTGATGCCTGGTTCATGGCGACATTAGTTACCACTAGCGCCATCTAGTATCGGGTAGTAGAACTAGTAGGGTCAAGGTCCTAGAAATTCCGAGAACTATCGACATCTGGTTAGTCGGGACCGGTATGTACTCGAACATTCTAGATGTTTATATAGTAGCCCTGTGGCACTATTAGGGCCGGTTGGGCCGCGAGACATTATAGTTTTGAATAAGCGATACAAGCGAGTACATCGAAGCGATATTCAAGTGCGACTAAGAGTGATTAGTGAAATTCTGTTTCATAATTAGTGTCTTTGAGTTGTAATTAGTTTGTGATTAAAGTGTCAATTTTTGGTTATTAAATCGGCAGTTTTTGTTGTCACGAACCCCAAGCTCGTAACAATAGTAAAACGCACCACATTTTATAACAGAACTTCTGTTCTGTTATAAAATGTAGAACTAGTTAACTAATGTGACGATTCGAGTTCGACTTCTCATTAGTGTCGATCGGTACTCCCTTTCTTCTCCTAAAAATGTTTGTCCGAAAATCATTATCCATAACGCGTTTGCTATAAACTTCAGTAACCATAAAGGCTCCTTGGAACAGGCGCGACACGCGATAAAATCGCGCCTGTTTGTAGGAGCCTTAATGTTATAATAAAAAATTCGAAATTTTGTTTTACATAACTATCTTTACTTCTAAAACTATTCCGTCATAATATCGAGGACTATATAATTGAATCTCCTAATTTTGCATGAAATTAAGTCATAATATGTCCTAAGTATTTTATTATACATACATATAATATGTATTATTCCGAATGTTCATTTATATAAAATTGTTAGTCCTAAAACATTTGCTAAAAATTAGGTTTTAGTGACAGAAACGAATCGCTGTAAATCCGACTCCACGCAGTCTTGTCTGCTCTACCCCTAGCTAGAGTGTAATATAGAATCGCGTAGGCGCGTAGGGGCGAGGCGGCCCGCGGGCTGAGGAGCAGGAGGCTGCGAGTGAGCCAAGCCTCCTCAGCTGCGGTGGTGAGCGAAAGCCGTCTGCGACATTTAGCATGCGTGGGACCGCCGAAGCCGTGACAGAAACCATGCCTGCTGCATGCTTGCTTGCATGCTGCTTGCTTGCTGCATGCTTGCTTGCATGCTGCATGCTTGCTTGCACCTGCATGTTTGAGAGAAATTCATAGCAAAAGCTTTGTAATAGGTACAAACATATTTAGGATAAATAAACATCAAATAATTTGAATTTAGGACTCATAACTTTTATTGAAAACGGTATTTTGTATATTGTTTATTGATTGTTATATTTTTGACAAAAAAATTTAGGGCATATTGTATTTAGGGATTTAAATTTTATGACATGTGATATTATGTGACATTAAGTTCGGGCAAGTTATTATTCGGACAAACGATGATTAGGACAAAAAAAGTTATGGCACTTTAGATTATGGATAAAAAAGTTGGGTAACACAATAGAGAACCGTGTCGATCGGTAGGCATTTATCATAAATCATGTTATCATACTTATCGTTGAACTGGATGTATAATTTATAACTTCTTCTGACAAAATGCATAATAAACTACATACATCTGACGTCAAACCTAAAGTAATCCTCTTAATTCTGCAGCTGGTTATTATCAGATTGCAATTTATAATATTGTGTTATGTTGATGACATTCTCATAATTTTTGAGACAGTCATGAAATGACTGAAGAGACAGACCTGACCTGACAGTCTGATGAGTGTTGACTGGTAGAAAATGCCTATGGCATTAAGTCCGCCTCTGTACATTTATATGCTTGAAGTATTAAATAAATAAATAATAAATTAGTATAGGTAGGTACAGTAAATACTGGTTTAATGAAAAAAATAATTTAGGAAGATGGTCGAAATCACTATGTTGTGTGTCATGCGAAGCGTATATAAATGGTTCGCTATATAGGCGACATGAGGGACTTCAAGTGGCAGAGTATATAAAAGTTGGTAATTATTACGTATGCGTTCAAAATGTAAATATGTATATTCTATTAAATACTACACTGCCAAGTTCAACCCATCTTATTACCGATCACGCGATGCTAGAATACGTAGTAGATAAATAGCCGGTCCAAAAACTGCATTGAATTTTAAAAACAAGCACAAAGAAAGTTTTTTGCTAAAGTATGATGCACTTTTAGTATATGTTTATGCGATTATGCAGATCACGATCATTACCATACATTTACTATTGTATTAAAAATGTCATAACAACTCATTGATATAGTATATTTATTATCATCATTAAATACGGACTGGCAATGCGTTAGTATTCAAACTCAAACTCAAAGCATTTATTTCAATTAAACCATTTACTTTACAGGCACTTTTGAAATGTCAAAAAGTCGGTCAGTCAAAAAATATGAAGCTAGTTGCCCATTCCAAAGCGTAGGTGCCTATGGAGAAGAACGGGCAAGAAACTCCATGGACACTCTTTTAAATTATATTTTTACAAAAATATTAGTTACATCATTAATGTTGAATTTATAATTACATATATGTAAGAACGATGTAAAAAAGACGTACGCGTTAAAAGCGTCCAAAGCACAGCAAATAGTAAGAAAACAACAATTCAAAATTAAAATAATTAAAAATAAGCCGAGGCAGCTAAGTGATGACCAGCCCCAACTGACGGCGCCCGTTCATGAACATGACGCATAGATCAACACCATTCAGCTCAACCATTTTGAAGGGAGCTAAATGATCCAACACACACGCCACCGTCAGCGAGATATTTGTGTGAGCATGACATACTATCAGCCGCCAGGGCACATTCAAGTCAATGAAAGATATATTACATTACCCGGTAAATGGTACGTAGGTACACGTACATACATAGAACTCACGTCTGTGCTATGCAATTATACAATACAAAGGAAATTGAGTTTATACAATGCAAAGATAGTCTTACAATCTTCAGCAGCTCCAACAGTATTATCAATCAATTGTGATTGTGGAGCAGGACCAGCATTGAGCCAGGCATTTTTATCAGCGATGTAATCCCCTAATTTATAAATTATAATATGCCTAATTTATAATGTTGCGCGCCGCAAATAATGTTTGATACATGGCGACATTAGTTACCACTAGCGCCATCTAGTATCGGGTAGCAGAACTAGTACCTCGGTACTAGGACCTTGACCCTACTTGACCTTTTTGTAAGTACTAGTAATTCCGAGAACTATCGACGTCGAGTCAGTCGGGACCGGTATGTACTCGAACGTTCTAGATGTTTATGTACTAGCTCTGCGGCACTATATAAGGCGGGCGCAAGCCGCGAGACAGATAGTTTCGATTAAGCGATACGAGCGATAACATCGAAGGCGATATTCGAGTGCGACTTAAGAGCGACTTAAGAGTGATCAGTAAGTGCAATTGTATTTCTTAATTAGTGTGTTTGACTTGTAATTAGTGTTGGTGAGTAAAGTGTCATTTTTTTGGTTATTAAATCGGCAGTTTTTATTGTCACGAACCCCAAGCTCGTAACAATTGGTGTCAGAAGTGGGATTTAAAAACCATGCCGATTTTACCCAAAGACGACATGGAGGGTATCCGTACCCGGAGTCAACGCCAGCAAGAGACGGACCAGAGGCGATTTGGTGGAGCAATGCCGCAGGGGTTGGAAGGCCAGCTACCGACCACGGAGGCCAGCCCTTCCACAGCTGCTCCAGCATCATCAGCACCAGATTTTGCTGCTCTGATGATGATGCTGCAGGAGCAGGCTCGTCGACAGGAGGAACAGGCTCGTCGACTGGAAGAACAGCTCCAGCGGGACAAGGAGGAACAGGCTCGCCGACAGGAGGAACAGGCTCGTCGACTGGAAGAACAGCTCCAGCGGGACAAGGAGGAACAGGCCCGCCGACAAGAGGAACAAGCTCGCCGACAGGAAGAACAGGCTCGTCGGTTGGAGGAACAGCTGCAGCGGGACAAGGAGGAACAGGCCCGCCAACAGGAGGAGCAGGCGCGCCGCCAGGAAGACCAGATGCTCCTTATAAAGGACCTTCACTCTACCTTCGGGAAAGACATGACGGAGGTGAAGGATAAGGTTGCTCAACATGACAACCGCCTGTCGGAAGCTGAAATCCGAATCGACCAAGTTAAAAACCAGGTTGACAACGTGATGGCTGACGTGAAGCAAACCGTGATGGCTGACGTAAAGAAAACGCTGGATTACCTTAAACTTGGTGATGGAATCGCAGCTCCCGTAGCTACAACACCTTCGCTACGTGGATTCAAAGTGCCACCGTTCGACGGAACTTCTTCCTGGTCGGCCTACAAAATCCAGTTTGAGGCTGTCATGAAGGCGAACGGGTGGAATAAAAGTCAGGCCATGACTGCCCTCACCCTGGGCTTGCGCGACCAGGCCTTAACTGTTCTGGAAGCTCTCGGTAAGGAAGTGACTTACGAGCAGCTCCTTGAAGCATTGGAGGCTCGGTATGGCGACGCTCACCTGGAACACGTGTTCCGTGCGCAGCTCAAGGATCGCGTGCAACGCAGCAATGAAAACCTGCAGCAGTGGGCCCTGGAAGTGGAGAAGCTGGTTCGCAAAGCTTACCAGTCCGTACCTGCACTTATTGATGGGAACCTGGTGCAGGCATTCATCGACGGCATCCGCGACCTTGAAGTTAGAGTTGCTGTGAGGCTCGGTCACCACGGGACGCTGAAGGACGCCTTGGCCCATGCACTGGAGGTGGAAGCTGTGCGGCAAGATCATCGTTCCCATCGCGTCAGGGAGGTTGCAGCGGCTACAGTTCGCGAGCGCAGTAAAGGATACAGCCCTAGGTGCTACGGCTGTGGGGAAAGGGGCCACCTTCGATCCAGTTGCCCTAAGCGAACTGCAGAAAGAGAAGACGGCCGATCTCCAGAGGGCAGTGCGACTAACAGCACCGCCCAACACCAGCAGCAGGGAAACGAGTAATAGCCAGGACTGCGGGGCGGGTGCTGGCTGATGTTCAAAGAGCCCCAAGGATTTCGATCACACAAACCCATGACGGGAACAGCCTAATCATCAAGGGCGAAGTCAACGGAACACCTTGTAAGTTGACCATAGATACAGGAGCCTCTCGCACGGTCGTCAGTTCCCAACTTATAAGTCGGTTCCTTGGGGACTCCGCACACAACCGAGAACACATTAATTTGGTTACAGCCACCGGTCAGCGCATATCCGTCCATGGACAGAAGAAAATGGAGGTGAAGCTAGGCAACAGAATCTACCTGCATAATGTCATTGTGGCTGATATAATGGACGATTGCATCCTGGGCCTTGACTTTATGAGGAAGAATTGTTGCGAGATTGACGTCAAGCAAGGTGTTTTGAAATGTGGACAAGAGGAACTTTTCGTGGAAGGGGCGTTACCAGGAAATGTGTACAGCCTTAAGAAGATTGTTCTTCCGCCGAGATCAGAAACGATTGTGCCGGTTAGTCTTCCTCGGAATCCTGGGCGAACTCCTCGTTGTGTACTCGTGGAAAGGGTAGACAATGACCTTCCATGGAAAGTGGCACGAACTTTGGTCAGAACCACCGACATTTCAGGGGTACGAGTGCTGAACCTTTGTGATCAGGACCAGATTATAGAAAAAGGCACACTACTCGGTACTTGCGAGGAAGTGGATTGGTTGCGTCGATGCCAATATCTATCGACTGGGACCCTCAGCAAGGATGCACAAACGAGAGTGACCACCCTTTTAGAAGACTGCCGCAGCGCTCTGTCCCAAAATGAAATGGTCAAAGCGAAGAAGATGTTACTCAGGTACGCCAATGTTTTCTCGTCAAACGATGCTGACATCGGAAAGACTGGCATAGTTCAACACAAAATAAACACAGGAGAAGAATTGCCTATCCGCCAGCGGCCAAGGAGATTGCCAGTAGCACGTGAAAAGGAAGTGGAAACCATGATAGAGGGAATGATGAAGGATGGTGTTATTGAACCTTCATCTAGTCCATGGTGTTCACCCGTAGTGCTGGTAAGAAAGAAGGATGGCAGCATGCGGTTTTGTGTTGACTATCGTCGTCTGAACGACGTTACGAAGAAGGACAGCTATCCTTTGCCAAGAATTGATGACACGCTGGACATGCTTACTGGCGTAAAGTGGTTTAGCACGCTGGACCTGAAAAGTGGCTACTGGCAAGTTGAAATTGATCCTAAGGACAAGGAGAAAACTGCATTCTCGACAGGAAAGGGTCTGTGGCAATTTAAAGTTATGCCGTTTGGATTGTGCAATGCTCCGGCAACGTTTGAAAGGTTGATGGAACTGGTACTTACCGGGCTAATTGGCGATGCATGCCTGGTCTACTTGGATGACATCATCATCGTAGGCCGTACGTTTGAAGAACATCTTCAAAACCTGGAACGCGTGCTCATGAAGATCCAGAGTGCTAACCTCAAGTTAAGCCCGAAGAAGTGTTCACTATTCAAACGACAAGTTAGCTTTTTGGGATATGTCGTGTCTGAAGAAGGTATCCGCACGGATCCAGAGAAAATTGCAGCTGTCAAGGATTGGCCAGTTCCAAAAGACAAGACGCAGGTCAGAGCATTTTTGGGTTTGTGCTCCTATTATCGCCGATTTGTCAAGAACTTTGCAGATATAGCCAAACCCCTGCATAAGCTCACCGAGGAGAAGCGACATTTCTGCTGGGATAATAGTTGCGACATCGCATTCCAGGAGCTAAAGGACCGTCTGTGCAAAACACCTATTTTGGGTTACCCTGATGCGGGCAAGGAATTTATAGTTGACACAGACGCAAGTGACATAGGACTTGGCGGTGTGTTGTCCCAACGGAATGGTGATCAAGAGGTTGTGATAGCGTACTTCAGCAAGTCGTTGTCAAAACCGGAAAGGAACTATTGTGTTACGAGACGGGAACTGCTTGCGGTGGTAAAGTCATTGCAGTATTTTAGCAAATATCTTCTGGGTCGGAAATTCCACTTACGTACTGACCATGCTGCACTGAAATGGCTATTGCAGTTCAAAAATCCAGAAGGTCAAGTTGCGAGATGGATTGAACTACTGCAGGAATACGACTTCGTGGTCGAACATCGCAGCGGAAAATCTCATAGCAATGCAGATGCATTGTCAAGAAGACCTTGTCCTGAAGACTGCAAGCATTGTACTAGACAAGAGAGTAAGGAAGTGGTACCTGTGAGGATGCTCAAGACAGACCTCAACAACGAGTGGAAGGAAAGCCTACAACGTGCACAGCAGGAAGATTCGGACATTAAGCCGATTCTGGAGTGGATGAAGGCCAGAGCTCCTAAGCCCAGGTGGAGTGACGTCTCAGCGATGAGTTCGGTCACAAAAAGCTATTGGGCCCAATGGGACAGCTTGGTGGTTCAGGATGGAGTCCTGTGCCGTAAATGGGAAAATGCTCGGGGAGACAGCTGTCATTTGCAAATGGTTGTCCCTAAAGCTCAAGTACCGGATGTTCTACAGCTGTACCATAATGGTTGTTCAGGAGGTCACCTGGGTGTAACACGGACTCTACTGAAGATACGAGAACGGTTTTACTGGGTCCACTGTCGGGACGATGTCGAGGATTGGTGTCGCAAATGTACAAGTTGTGCAGCTGTAAAGGGACCTCAGACTCGTAGTAGGGGTGCATTGAAATTGTACAATGTTGGTGCACCATGGGAGAGGATAGCCCTTGACGTTGCGGGGCCGTTTCCGGAGAGTGAAAGTGGTAACAAGTATTTCATGGTTGTGATGGATTACTTCACGAAGTGGCCGGAAGTCTTCGCCATTCCAAATCAAGAAGCTTCGACAGTTGCGGATAAATTGGTTCATGAAGTCTTCTGTCGTTTTGGAGTACCTTTGGAGATTCACAGTGATCAAGGAAGGAATTTTGAGTCCCAAATATTCCAGGAAACTTGTCGAGTTATGGGTACTCATAAAACAAGAACTACTTCCTACCACCCACAATCGGATGGAATGGTGGAACGATTTAACCAGACACTGGAGAGGTACCTAGCAAAAGTTGTGGAAAATCGGCAACGAGATTGGGACAAGCACATACAACCGTTTTTGCTGTCATATCGAAGCGCTGTTCACGAAAGTACATCGGTGACGCCTGCTTTCGCAAACTTCGGAAGAGAACTACGGCTACCTGCAGACCTGATCACCGGAATACCACCTGATGCCCCACGCAGTGTAACTGATTATGCGAATGATTTGCGGAACAAAATGAATGACATTTATGAGCACGTCAGACAATCGGGCCAGCAAATGTCTGAAAAGATGAAAACCCGTTATGACCGCAAAATGAACAATAAAGGGTTCGACGAAGGTTCACTGGTGTGGTTGCACAATCCAGTCCGCAGCAAAGGGAAATCTCCTAAGCTTCAAGCTAAATGGGACGGACCGTACCGGATTGTGACAAAGATCAATGATGTAACCTACCGGATACAGAAAGGTGCAAGAGGTACTCCTAAGATCGTCCATGTGGATCGACTGGCGCGTTATTATGGGGCCAATAATGCTCGGGACGAGCATGTCTAAGGAGGGGGCAGTGTTGCGCGCCGCAAATAATGTTTGATACATGGCGACATTAGTTACCACTAGCGCCATCTAGTATCGGGTAGCAGAACTAGTACCTCGGTACTAGGACCTTGACCCTACTTGACCTTTTTGTAAGTACTAGTAATTCCGAGAACTATCGACGTCGAGTCAGTCGGGACCGGTATGTACTCGAACGTTCTAGATGTTTATGTACTAGATCTGCGGCACTATATAAGGCGGGCGCAAGCCGCGAGACAGATAGTTTCGATTAAGCGATACGAGCGATAACATCGAAGGCGATATTCGAGTGCGACTTAAGAGCGACTTAAGAGTGATCAGTAAGTGCAATTGTATTTCTTAATTAGTGTGTTTGACTTGTAATTAGTGTTGGTGAGTAAAGTGTCATTTTTTTGGTTATTAAATCGGCAGTTTTTATTGTCACGAACCCCAAGCTCGTAACAATAATATGACTGCATAGTGTTCGTTTTATACAAGACTTGAATTTTGTCTCATTTAGTTGAAGAATGTAGGGAGGTATTTTATTATAACATTTTAAACAGTACCGCATAAAAGATGAGTCTACTTTAGCCAGTCTGAAACCTGATTGAACTAATAGGTCCCTATTTCTAGTAGGTACTATAATTATATTCTTGGTGCATCTCAAAATGCACTTTAAAGTGGTTTAGGTATTGCCTATGTAAGTGCTTGGCCAGACTGGCAGCTCGGGGTGGAGAGCGGCGTGGGTGCGGGAACGTGTGCGATCTGCCTGTCCGTAGTCGAGCGCGGCTGCGTTCTGCGTGTTGTGTCCAGTGTTTGTCAAAATATAATATGGAAGAAGAAGACTTATTTTTATTAGAAAAAAGTTGAGTACCCCGGTACCCACGCGGGCCGCCCGCACACCCACTGCGGCCACTTGTATGAACGAGCTATCCTCGCGCCGAGCAGCCCGCGCCGCTCACCGCGCCCGCGTGCCCACTATGGACACTCAAATGAAGTTCTTAGGCGCGTCGCACACTGGTAAAGCGAGGCGAGGACGCGGGGCTGAAGCGGCACGTTTGTTCCTAGAAAACGTAGATGCGGCGCGCTGCTTGTGGCGCCCGCGCTTTGACGCAGCCGCCGCACCGCCCCGACTCTAGTTCCGATCTCGGCCACACGCAGCAGTGCTGCCGCAGCACTACTGGTCCCCATACATTTTCTATAGATTTATTGTTTGAGTACGCTGCGCCGCGCCCGCCCTGCGCCCGCCCTGAGCCCGCGCTGCCAGTCTGGCCAAGCACTAAAAGTCATTGTCAATTGTGAAGGAAGGTCAGTCGTTATACCAACTGTAGAAGGTGACTAGTGAATTTTTCAGGGTGGTATTTATGTGTATAGGCACCAATTTTCCTTATTTAGCCGATGTTTTTAACACGCTTTTATTAGATTTTATCATCAGTAAATAACTAAAACAAACAATGTAATAAAATCTTAGAAGTCAATTTTAACCTACTTCTAGTTGTCGTATCGAAACGAAATTTGTATGTATATGTAGTTCGGAAGACAAATTAAAATTTAGTATCTTGGAGTTGATCTGATGATGGAGTCAGGAGGTGGATAGTGGAACTCTTCAGTGGCTACTAGTAAACCCCTCGAGCTATGCCTCGAGTTTGGCCTCATATGATTTGTTTTGACGAGTCCAATAGATTGCCCTTGGTGTTGAGGGTCTGATGATGGAGCCAGGAGCTGGATAGTCGAATTCTTTACTCTACTAGTAAACCCCTCGAGTTTGCTAGTAGCCCCTAATCGTCATAACTTCGTTGACTTTATACTTTAACATAATGAAGAATATAATAGACTAGGAAAATAAAAGTAACTAACTACCTCTGGGCTCAAAGGGCGTAAGCACGTTTGGCTAAATGTGCTATACGCCCTTTGAGCCCAGAGGTAACGATATAATAAAAATGTTTTATATTAACTTAAGTTTTTTACCGCAGTCGGGTTTTTATTTTTTTTAATTTCCAGGTTTATATTAGTTTACAAATGTGAAAGATTTTGCAGATGATTTAGTTCTTGGTACGAGCTTTTTTACGATTTGTCACTTCGAATTATTACTTTTAACCATATAAGTTGTATATATTTATACGACAGGTTTTGACAAAAAATATTGAAGAATTAATATGGCGCCAAATATTGCCCATTTTATTTTTTTCAATTTTGATATACCCAGTGTCACTCTCACAATTAAGACGAATCTAACGGCACCTGTCAAGCTGAAATCGGTAAAGCCGTTTAGGCTACAGAGCGTACCAAAGAAATATAAATACATACATACACTCAAAAACATAACCCTCCTTCTGGCGCAGTCGGGTAAAATACATACACTCGAAAAACATAACCCGCCTTCTGGCGCAGTCGGGTAAAAACTGGACTGCTTTTTTTAAAATTAATTATAAGTGCACTCCACGCTTTTTGAATTCAATTTAAATATTTTATAGTTTTTTATGCGAAAGCGTGCTTTTGCGGTTTTTGTAAACTACGTAGGTATTTAACTAGTAGGTAGTGGTAGTTTTGAACATTGCATCAAATAAGTTTATTCACGTTTTATGATAACTATTGTTTAGATCTTCGTGTAAACAGTAAAGGCAATTTTACTCCCAAACTAGGCGAGCCATTACTAGATTTGAAACTACCTATCAATAAAGAATTCGCATTTCGGTAACATGCGTTAGTGGCTCATATTGTATTATTTCCACTAAATTATTTTTTAGGTTCAGGTTTAGTCCCTCTGCAGAGGGGCCCGTGGATAAATTTAATAACAGCCGCACAGGTCGATCGATCAGGTTAAGCTACGCGGTTGGTCTGTGGATGGGTGACCATCTTTTCATACCGTGAAACCCTTCTTGCCTCGGAAAGCACGTTAAGCCGTTAGTCCCGGCTGTCATTCGTGGATCTTTGACAGTCGTTACGGGTAGCCAGAAGCTCGAAAGTCTGACAACCAGTCTTACCAACGGTATTACCCAGTAACTGGGTTGTGGAGGTCAGATAGGCAGTCGCTCCATGTAAAATAAGTACTGGTATTCAGCCGCATCTGGTTAGACTGGAAGCCGACCCCAACATAGTTGGGAATAGGCTAGGAAGATGATGATGGTTAGCCCCCTCTGCTATTGGCCTAGTCATGTAAGTTGGTCAGCCAAATAAATTGAGAATCAAAACACGCAGCGGTATGAGAATGGTGCCACGTTACCTGCCGTTCGTGATGGCTTCCTTCAACATGGTCTCACGCGCGACCAAATCGCGAATTTGAACTTTCAGTGTTTCAGCTAACACCTTGGCAGTACGCATCGTCTGGTCCAACTTGATCTTGAGATTAACAGCTGATAACTGTTTGGAGATTTTCGGCTCTGGTGTCGTCTTTTTATTGTCCTCTTCGTCTTGACTCATGTGAACCATCATTGAATCTCCATCAAATTTTCTCTGTGCTACTCCTCTGAGAAAACGGTCAACACATGTCATTGATTAATTATTATTAGATATTATCAACGCGAAAGTGTGTCTGACTGTCTGTTACCTCTTTACGCTTAAACCGCTGAACCGATTTAGATGAAATTTGGTATAGAGATAGTTTGAGTCCCGGGAACGGACATAGGATAGTTTTTATCCCGATATTCCCAAGGGATCGACACTTATGCGGGTGAAACCGCGGAGCGCAGCTAGTATGAATATATTTCCGAATTTCGTATAAAGCTCAAGTGGCTTCCCATACGTTTTCACCGGAATTCTATTATCTTATTTCAGCTCTACAGTATTCTGTTCAATCCTACAACCCTCTCTTATCTTAAAGAACGTTTCAAGTTCCCTCATGACACACATAATATATTGTAATGTAGGTAGTATTTTAAGTTACTCATGTCGTCTCAACTTGCTGTTAACCAGTGAACCTGCTTACTTTTACTTACCTGGACAGTAAATATTTTCTATTTCTATCCCTCCAGATTCTATGATAAATCTTTTACTGTTCAAGCAGTACGGTTATGGAATGCGGGGCGTCCATAAATTACGTGAGATGTTTAAGGAGGGGAGGGGGTCGAGTCAAATCTCATCTAATCTTACGTTGGAGAGAGGGGGGGTCTCAACAAATATCACGCATTTTTTTTTTCTGATTGAAACAAAAACAAATTATACTATTTTGGTCCATTTAATCCAGATTATACATGCTTAAGATTTAATCCTAAGCGTATATCGTAATACGATTAAGAGCATTCAATAATTCGTTCGAAAGAAAATAATTTCATTCATACTTCGACGTTATACGAGTACATCTACTGACTGTCAAACCACCATATTTGTGTAAATAAAAGCACGAAGCAATTTTTTTTTTCTTTTTGTAATAACAATCCAACGCGTTTACGTAAGAAACCCACATTTTGAAAAATCTCACGTGAGATTGGGGGCTGGGGGAGGGGGTTGAATAAAATCTCACGACATCTCACCACGAGGGGAGGGAGGGACAAAAAATTAAAAAAGCACCTCACGTAATTTATGGACGCCCCCTTGCCCCTGTCGATAATGTCCAATCTTCGTCTATTTTTTATAAGTATATATTTTATGTAAGTATACATATATGTGTTTATTGTATACATGTAAATGGTACACCACAGACTACCTGCAGTATTTTCTCTGCTTTCTCTCTAAATCCATCCAAACGTTGTCTTTAAAAGATCGCTTTTAGCGAGAAGACCGCCCATTGTAAAATTTCAATATTTATATCTGTAATATTTATGGTGTACATTATAAAAAGTATTTCTTTTCTATTTTTGTTTCTCTTCTGTTAAATAGA
Source organism: Luperina nickerlii (assembly GCA_963855955.1). Taxonomy (NCBI): domain Eukaryota; kingdom Metazoa; phylum Arthropoda; class Insecta; order Lepidoptera; family Noctuidae; genus Luperina; species Luperina nickerlii. The sequence goes on from OY979682.1 coordinate 14,083,089, forward strand.
ATTAATGGTACAGAATTATTTTAAACTGAGATTTACATAAGTAACCTTTTTTATCTCCAGTATGTTGGTGTCCTAACTCCTACCGCTGATTCACGGTGATTTAACAGAATGATATTTATTACAATACAACTACTAAGAACGGTGATGTTACTTGATATTAGTTTATTTTATTATGATAATATTTAATGTCATAATAATGCACGGTGTTTGATTTTAATATTAAACTATTTAACACTATCATCATTTACATAATAGGTACAATTACAATGATAATATTACTTACAACTGATCTTCAATTGGGCCCATCCACTCTGAAACCTGTGAGAATATTTATGAAGGTTAGAATCAGATATAGTTTTATAAGAGAAAGTTGAAAATGTATATATGTAGTTGTATGTGTGTACAGGTGCCTACGCCTAGCTGGCATTGAATAATTTAGGGAATTACTAATTTCAAATATCGATCGAATGCGACGAAAACATTTGGATAATACTGTTTGATCATTTTATTCTCAATCATGACTACGAGCTAATTTACCTTTGAAATATCTTCTTGTGACAAAGTCCACAAACGGCCAAGTAGGACCACGAGAGAATATATCAAAAATATAATATGCCTACCCTACTAAATAAACTAAATTGATAATTTTATATGTAGGTATAATTGTTGTATACTTACCCAGTCGGAGCTGCTAATACGCGACGTTAGTAAAAATATAAATAGCTGTACGAAAATAACTTCCATGTTAAATCGTTGCCTTGTGTGCCTTTGCTCTGAGAGTAGATATCAAAATGCATGTTGTTCCTGGCAATGTTTACAAATTCACTGATAAGTGCCCACCAATCATGATTGTTCAAAACCATTGTTACATTGTGAATTGAGTTTTGAAAAAAAAAGTTGTACAGGTGGGATACACATAAATACATACATATTGCATTCATAACCAAATCATATTAATTATGCTGTAATATAATTTATTTACTATCTACAGTTATGGATTGAATGCACATTCAGCTAAAAAAGGCATAGTGAAATTCTACTTTAAATATAAGTTAGTTGTCCCACAAGGACCTCCCTGAGGGACCCCTTACGTTGATTTTACATTAGCATTCGACACGTTGATGGTGTCAGTTTTAAGAAATCAAACCAGTTTCAAGAGATATTTTTCTGTTCCTTTCTACGTTTTTAGGGTTCCGTAGTCAACTAGGAACCCTTATAGTTTCGCCATGTCTGTCTGTCCGTCTGTCCGTCCTCGCTTAATCTCTGTGACCGTTAGCACTAGAAAGCTGAAATTTGGTACCAATATGTATATCAATCACGCCGACAAAGTGGTAAAATAAAATTGGAAAAAAATGTTTTATTAGGGTAGCCCCCCTATATGTAAAGTAGGAAGTGATTTTTTTTAAAATTTCAACCCTAACGTGTGATATATTGTTGGAAAGGTATTTAAAAATGAATAGGGGTTTACTAAAATCATTTTTTGATAATGTCAATAATTTCGGAAATAATCGCTCCAAAAGTAAAAAACAATGTGTCCCCCCCCCCTCTAACTTTTGAACCATAAGTTTAAAAAATATGAAAAAAATCTGCAAAGTAGAACTTTATAAGGACTTTCTAGGAAAATTATTTTGAACTTGATGGAAACAACAGTTTTTGTACAAAAAAGACAAAAAGTTGTACAAAATAATTTCTGGACTAAGTTTGTAGTATAATCGTATGTGCAAGCATTTTTTTAACTTCGTTTACATATTTTATTATCCTGAACGTATCCCTTTGTGTTCGCGCTAAAAACCGTCACGAGTTGGAGCGCCTGCCGCGGAACGTGCAATGATGCACGCTCCGTGTTCGCGCACGTACCCATTACCGGGAGCAGTTGCAGGAGCGCGGAGCGCTGCTGGAGCGCGAACATAATGGATACCCACCTTTAAACTTATAAGTGGGAACACTTATTATGACGGACGGGAAACTACGGAACCCTACACTGAGCGTGGCCCGACACGCTCTTGGCCGGTTTTTTTAGCTTTCTTTTCTTGCGTTGCCTGATGTTTTGTGTTTTGCACAGCCGCACTTTGCGGTAGCACTGTCTTATTTTTAGATGTGGAGAAATCGATTGTCCGCCGTCAGCTATTATGCCTTGTATTGTATGTATGAGATACTTTCTTTAATGGAAATAAGATCTTTTTTTAAGGAAATATGTTGCTTTTCATTAGGGATGCCGCGATACGCCTTTTTGCCGATACGATACCGATACCGATACTCTTATAAAAATATCGGCGATACCGATACCGATACGCTTACTGAATTCAAAAAGGAAGGTAGATTAAATAAAACACAATTAATCAATAGTTTTAGTAATCAAAATTAACATTTGTAAGATTTTTATGGAATTATCAATTGTCGAAATTTCAAAGTGATTCCATATACTTACCTAGCACTTTTGTGTTTTGAAGTTGATATGACTACTATTTATTTTATTTGACTCAAACGACTAGTTATAACTAGTCGTTTGATGACATACAATACACAAACAATTACGATATGTAATTCTTAATCTTATTTGCATGGAAAAATACTATGCGCAACAACATTCAACCTAACGAAATGGGATAGATGTGCGAGTGCGAGGCCAAAGCGGGCGGGCGAAACAAAACACTGAATAAAGCGCGGGGTTTCCCCGAGCAAACTTAGTTCGTGCCTCGTTTGCAACGAAATAGACGGGACAACACGCGCGTTTACATTATATTTTTAAAGCGCGAAATTTGAAAAGTATCGTTGAATCGGCCATAAAAATATCTCCGATACCGATATATCGGCAAACCTGAAGTATCGCCGATATATCGGTATCGGATGCATCCCTACTTTTCATCTAGGTACTTAATTGTTTTGAAGCATCGCGAATGTACCAGAATATTCCCAAAATGTGAATATCTACGAGTACTTCCCACTTAAAATTAAATTCAACTTGATTCCCAGTTTTGATAGTGTAGTGTTTGGCAGGTTTTTCCACGTAGTTTAAAGATTTGAGAGATTTTTCGTGTTTCAATATGTTATGTGGGTGTTTAACATAATCAGCCTCTAAGGTTCCCACTGCTGGGAGACAGGCCTCCTCTCTTTTTGAGAGGGAGCGGGGCGGGCCCAGTGCGGTTTGGTAGATGTTCTAGGGCATGCCGATTTTCTCACGATGTTTTCCTTCACTGTTTAGAGAGCAGTGGTGATGAAATAATCAAATACATTACATAAAGCAAGTGAGCAACATGACTGTGTCAGACAGACAGGACAACCCACGACATTCAACTCGTAAGTCGGGGCCGTTACTACTAGGCCCCTACTGCTCTCCTGTGGATGTTTCACCCAGATACTGCGACGGGCCTTTTAAAGCGTTCATACGACATGCCTACGACCCCTATATTACGTCGCGCCTTTTAAAAACGCCACCTTTTCCTGGCTTTCCTAGAAAAAATATTGTCAGTAACATCTGGGTTAATGAAGAGTTTTGTAACAGCGGAAGCGTTCGTGGACGCGCTCCTGACAAAGAAGGCGGCAGAGCAGCCTTCCGACGAAGTAAATCCAGATGCGCTCGTTATGGAACTGCCAGAATGGTTCGACGAGAAGAAATATAACAGGTAAGGGAATAATACTATCCGAAAAGTAACTACCTATACCCCAGTAAATGCCGTAAACTCTCTCTACACACGGAGCAAAAACAAAAACCAAAATCATAATATTTTAATTTGGTACACCGGTGCACGGTTCCAATTGGTCGTTTCCTATGAAAAGAGCCGGCAAGAAACTCCACGGTTACTCTTTTAAAAATAATTGTTTTTTACAATGTTTTCAAATTACAGTACTAACAAGTATGGGAGGCCAGTGTAGGCCTGTCAACAAGTACTAACAAAATAGAAAATGGTCTACAAATCTACAGTCTACAAGGCCTATAGTAGGAGAGCTACTGGACCGTCCGAGTAACGGTGTGTCTGTAAGGCTAGAAATTCTTATAGTGATGAGTCATAGTTGCCTAAGTACAATGGCCATCGCCTGGCACGCCTCAGCCCTGCACGTCATCAACCCCTATATTTTTGAAAGTGTAGGAAACATTTGAAAAATAAACTTGTTCCTGTAAGTTTGAAATTTTTTTACCACTTTGTTTATTTGTTATCAAGTTCAAAAAAAAATTGACAGGCGTTTTCGATGAGCACAAGTACCTGACAGGTGAGCCTGAAGGTGTATTATGTGTAAATTAAAATAAACTTTATTCTGTAAAGTTGAAATTTACAGATATGTTTCTTTAAACGATTTAAAGTAAGTTGGTACAATGACAGTAGGGCTTTCAAATACCGGATTTTTTCAATACCGGTATCAATACCGGTATTGGAAAAGTCAATACCGTGATCCCGGTATCAATACCGGTTGTCCGGTATTGAACGCAAGTTCAATTAGGACATTAATAAAACCAATAAAATACGCCTTTTTGTATTTTCAAATCAGTATTGTTCTTATTATTTTATTGAAAATACTAAAATAAATACGTTATACATAGCTTTCTTAATTCTTTTATAATAATTTGGTATTGGTTGATTATTTAGGTAGGAGTAGGAATTAGGAACATAATGAAAACTTAAACTGAATCTACTCTTTTTGCAGGAAGGCATTTCACATAGACTTTGTTTGTACAATATAAAAAAAAAATCTTATTATTACCTAAATGTCATCATGTCTCATGTAAAAATCAATATAGGTATCATTATTTGTAGAAATGTAAGTAAGTAAAGTATACCTTAACTAGCTAGTAGCAATCATTTGGTAATCATTTTAGTAACATTCTTAATAATTAAGTTATAAAAAAACAATCAAAAAATCTAAAACTAAAAAAGTAAGAAAATAAATCGAGAATCAACATACATAGGTATCATTATTTGTAGAAATGCAAGTAAGTTAAGTATAGCTTAACTAGCTAAGTAGCTAGCAATCATTTTAGTAACATTATTAATAATTATGTAATAAAAAAACAATCAAAATCTAAAACTAAACAAGTAACAAAATAATAACAATTTCTGAAAAACAGTAACAAAATGTTAAAGTAATTATAGACGCGTTATTCCGTCGCCTTTGCGAAACTGACTGACAATAGTGATGTAGCGGTATCTACAACGCCACATACAAACAACGCGTCATACTGACGTCACGCAAATCCTGCATCGCGCAAGCAGAGTTTACCGCGCAACTAGCATAGATACAACGGCCCGACATGAATCAACGGGCAGTTGCCCGCCAGACACAACACCCATCTGGTCGGAGGATCCTCCCTTTTCTATGGAGGATGAGTGAACTTTACACCCTGTTCCTCATACCTCTATACTGGTGACCCCGAACATGAACGTCAGCGCAGCCTTCGTGCAAAATACTTCAGCGTGACGTCATCATCATCACTCCCGCAAGCGTTAGCGGCGAGTCACCCAGCCAGCCAGCTCCCACGGCTTCAACGGGTATCCTGACCACCAGCATGCAGCGACCGCGCATACCTGGTCATCACCCTCAGCCTCATCAGCAACCTCGGCACAGCACACACTTTCGGCCGGTCAACAAGAAGAGTTCAATTCCTCTCCTGGTCGACGCAGCAGCCAGCCTCAACTCGGCGCTGTACTACATCCGACGCACTGGAGCATAACGCAGCGCCACCCCGACTCACTGGGGACATCTTCGCAGACAGTTCCGACTCACCGTGAACTATGCGGCAACCGGTTCCGACTCACTGGAACCTCAGCTGGCCTGGCAAGCATCGCAAGATACAAGACTCAGCCCACTAATCGACCTCCGGTCTCCGGGGGGAGTGATGTAGCGGTATCTACAACGCCACATACAAACAACGCGTCATACTGACGTCACGCAAATCCTGCATCGCGCAAGCAGAGTTTACCGCGCAACTAGCATAGATACAACGGCCCGACATGAATCAACGGGCAGTTGCCCGCCAGACACAACACCCGTCTGGTCGGAGGATCCTCCCTTTTCTATAGAGTATGAGTGAACTTTACACCCAACAGGGTGTAAAGTTCACGGCGGAGTGCAGGAGGGTGAGCTTAAGATAACAGCGGGACGCTTGCGCTAAAGAAAACAAGTGTGAGAATAAGATCACATAATTTTCACATCTAATGTTTGTAATACCGTAATCACGGTATTGGGGCGTCAATACCGGTATTGTAAAAGGCCAAAATAAAATCCGTGATCACGGTATTACGGGATCCCGGAATACCGGTATTGAAAGCCCTAAATGACAGGCGGTTCTGGCTAGCATAAGTCCTTGACAGGCGAGGGGAAAGATGCTATGGAAGTGCGAGTAAGAGGCGTAGCATGAAAAATCATATCGTTGATGCAAATTACATTAAGTAGAAATATAAATTATGGGTAAAATGTATTTTATTAGTTGTAACATAATGTACATAAGACTTTTAAATTAATCATCATCATTATCTGATATGTCATCATCACTTTCTTCGTCATCATATGATTCTTCATTGTCGATTTCATCATCTAAAAAGAAACAAATTTTAAATATATTAATAATAACATTAAATCTCGGATCTTGAGCTCAATTATGTAGAATTCCATATATTTTTAGAAAATTAAGAATTTGTTTATTACCTTCAATGTGTTCTTCAGCTTCACTTGACTCATTCTCAGTAGTATCAGTAGGCTGTTGTAATAATATTTCGTAGATAGAAGTAGGAACTGTATTTCCCTCAAACCAATTAAAAACATAGCTTCCATCGATTAAGTTCCAACCATTATCTTCAGGTTTAAGAGCCGTTGGCACTTTTAAGTGACTATTTCTCCAGATATTTGTAATGTATGCAGACCGCAATAATTGTTGTTGCAGTTCTCGGTGGCATGGAGGCAAATTTGAGGAATCATAACTGATCCGTTTTTTCTTAAACACCTTAGTACCACTTGTTTTATATGTGGCGATAAACTTATCATATCGTGCTTCATTTACATTGGCAGATTTCATTCCATACAGTTGACAGACGAACTTTTCGAGTATTGGAAAAACCTCATCTTTTTTCTCTATTATTTCAGCATTTCCTAATGCTGCAAATGCCTTCTGAAATTGAATATTTTTTTGTAATAATCGATAAGGTTTCTTCTTGCCTCTTCTCACAAAACATGGATTAAAATCACATCCAGTTAATGCGTGAAAACCAGGTAAACTTTGGCATAAAAGGGGTCCTAATTTTATATATAATTGTGAAATATTAATCCATTTTTAGGGTTCCGTACCTCAAAAGGAAAAAACGGAACCCTTATAGGATCACTTTGTTGTCCGTCTGTCCGTCCGTCTGTCAAGACCCTTTTTCTCAGGAACGCGTGGAGGTATGAAGCTAAAATTTATATCAATTACTCAGGTCTACTGTCCCTTGAAGCTGTGAAAAAATCAAACTTCTAAGCCAACGCAATCAAAAGATACAGCCGTTTATGCCGCAAATTTTCGACACTTGCAAGGGAATCAAAACCTACAGGGTGCTTCCCGTGAACTCAGTATCTTGAAATTTGGTACGAAGCAACGTCTTATAGCATAGATAAAGGAAAAATTACGAAAACCATAAATTTTTAGTTACATCGCATAATATTTTTTTTTTTAATAATTTTAAACTTACTACCCATTTCCTCATAAACGCGTAGAGGTATTAAATTGAAATTCTTACCAAATACTCAGGTCTATAATACCTTTAAGCTGTAACAAAATCAAACTTCTATGTCAACGCAATCAAAAGAAACAGCAATTTAAGCTGCATATTTTGAAACTCGCAAGTACTCGCAAGGGAATCAAAACCTAAAGGGTACTTCCAGTCGACCTAGAATCTTGAAATTTGGCTTGAAGCAACGTTTTATAGCACACATAAAGGAAAAATTCCGAAAACCTTAAATTTTTAGTTACATTACAAAATATATATTTATTTTTTAATAAATATAAACTTATTACTTTTTTCCTCATGAACGCGTAGAGCTATCAAGTTGAAATTCATATCAAATACTTAGATCTAATTGCCTTTAACCCGTGAAAAAAAAAATTCTAAGTCAACGCAAAAACGCAAAACGCAAAAGTACAACCATTGATACCGCATATTTTGAAACTCGCAACTACACGCAAGGGAATTAAAACCTAAAGACCACTTCCCGTTGACATAGAATCTCGAAATTTGGTAAGAAGCAATAGCTTACAGCACAGAGAGCAAAGAGATCTTTGTCTTAAATTTATGCTCCTCCATCTTTCCCCATTGTAATGTTATGAATTTCATTTTGCAATAAAAATACCATAGTTATGACACGATTGTCGTAATGAACGAACTTTGTAAACCTTGCAGGTTTGTACGGAACCCTCGGTGCGCGAGTCCGACTCGCACTTGGCCGGTTTTATTTTAAATTGATCTTGCCATATTCCATGAAGGTTTTTAAATTATTGTTGTAGAGGTGGTCCATGTTTCCAAGCATTATTATTAAAATGTCTGTGTCGGATGCTCTTATTGAAATATTGGATATATCGTTGTCCATTTGGCATATGTGATGTACTATTTTCGTATCAGCTTCTTCATGATGCTGGCACGATAAGTTATCATTAATATTAGAGATCACACAGTTGTTATGGACACGACTCACTATTCACTTAAATATGAATATAAAGTGAAAATACACAAAGATAACTGCACAATCACTGTAATGAATAGTGAAGATTAATATATAATTGAAATTTTTAACTTTAAATAGCTCACAACATAAAACAGCGAAATTCTTCGTGAAATATTTGAACACGACTTCACGTAGGTAAATCGTTGTAAGAACTGACGAAATTTTTCGTTTCAAATCTTTCAACAAAAGCAGGTACGCGATTTTACCGTTAGATAAACTGTCTCATTCGCATCACTGCGTTCACGTTACGCCTCTCACTCGCACTCCCATAGCATCTTTCTCCTCGCCTGTCAAGGACTTATGCTAGCCAGAACCGCCTGTCATTGTACCAACTTACTTTAAATCGTTTAAAGAAACATATCTGTAAATTTCTACTTTACAGAATAAAGTTTATTTTAATTTACACATAATACACCTTCAGGCTCACCTGTCAGGTACTTGTGCTCATCGAAAAAGCCTGTCAATTTTTTTTTGAACTTGATAACAAATAAACAAAGTGGTAAAAAAATTTCAAGCTTACAGGAACAAGTTTTTTTTTTCAAATGTTTCCTACACTTTCAAAAATATAGGGGTTGATGACGTGCAGGGCTGAGGCGTGCCAGGCGATGGCCATTGTACTTAGGCAACTATGACTCATCACCATAAGAATTTCTAGCCTTACAGACACACCGTTACTCGGACGGTCCAGTAGCTCTCCTACTAATAGCATCGCCCGCCCGCGCTATTACGTGTATGTACTTCGTTTTCGCTTTCTGACTTTTTTTTGCTCGGCTGTAAACTGAGCCGAGCGAAACGAACGTCGCGTCCGCGTGTAATTTCTTATTGACCCACCGCGTCGCATCGCATCGCCCTCTGCGCTGATACTTCGTGTTCGTGTAGCGTTTTTTTTAACACGTCTCTGTTTTGCTCGGCTCCTAAGGGTCCTAGCGTGATATTAAGTAGCCTATAGCTTTCCTCAAGCATTGGGCTATCAAATGCAAAAAGAATTTCAAACCCGACTGCTACCAGTCGGATTTGAAATTCTTTTCCAGAGCGTAGTGTGTTCAAACAAACTCTTTAGCTTCATTATTAGTACTCTATAGAATAGTAGATAGATTCATCTCGGCTATATAAGTACACTTAACTAGCTGCGCCCCGCGGTTTCCCGCGTAAATGTCGATCCCGCGGTAATATCGGGATAAAAACTAGCCTATATGTTAATCCACCCTGGATTAGATTAGCTGTATACCTAGTATTTGTACCACTTTTCAGTAAAAACTAAAACGTTAATTATGGTAGTGACTACAGTCACTACCTACCATAATTAACGTTGATACGTTAATTATGGTAGGTAGTGACTGTAGTCACGTGAACGTTCACGTGACTACAGTTTTTGATAAATAAATAAATGGAATGGTCAGTTAGGTAAATAGTTCGGCAATTCATAGATTAGGTTGGAACTGTGACACTGTGTTCGCAGTAACTAAGCCCTGGCTTACCCTGGCAAACTAAGCCTGGCTGGATCCATTTGGTTGGTTGGGATCCATCTTTATAATGTGTTCCAAGTTACATTTCTTACCGACTAATTCCGATTTCTTAACTGTCCACACGTGACTGCCCGTTTAGCTATTTTACTGCTTAATATTTATTTAATTACCCATTTAGATATTAGGTAAGTATGACTCATTTTTATTTAGTTTTCTTCTCAGTTTTTACTACTGAACTTGTTAATAAGAGCTCAATTGTCACTAAAGAGACACAATTACTTTTTCTATTTTTACCGATCTTTAGGAGATTTCGCGACATCGGAGCGGATGAACATGCATTTTGTAAATTTTTAAAACAACTGCTGATTTAAATTAGTGCCATAAAAGGTCATAGTAATAAAGTCCAATAAAGAAAATTTTATAAATTACTAGCTGACCCGAAAGACGTCCAGTTCTGTTCAAACTTCAATAAACCGCGAGTCTTTAATCATACAAAAATCCCATAGAAAATAATCCTTTTCCGTTGTTCCCCAATTATCCAGTTTTCTTGGATTTTTTTTCCAGTTATTCTATCCCAAGAAACCTTATTCGGAATTTAAAAAACATAAAAAAAAGGTAAATATAATTCTATTCTTTTAATTTAATTTTTATTCCTTTATATGAATATGAATTGCGAATGATGACGGATTCGAAAATACATATATAAATTCCTACATTATATTTAAAAAAAAACTTATTTAGAGACATTTAGAATAATAATAATAGATTACACCGATAAACGAATTACGTAATCTGCAGACGGTGGATCGAAAAAAACCCAAAGATATTTTAAACCTAAAATTATTACAATAAATCTAGTGAAACCTCCGGTCGATTCTGTAAAAATCTCACCGTGAAAACTTAGGTGAAGTGAGGGTGGAGTGAGCTGTCAATAGTGTCAATATCTAGCAAAAACAAACTCACTTCACCTAAGTTTTCATGGTGAGATTTTTACAGATTCGACCGGCCTATTCGATGCTAGAATATGGAATGACCGAAAAAATACTTAAAAATAATTAAATGCTATGATGAATTTTGCTGCGTCGGCGCGCGGCGGCTCGTTGCTGGACGGATGTCGACGCTGCAGTTATCGTGCGGTTGGCGTAAACAGGCAGGAATGCGCGAGGTCGGCGATATCCATTAGGGTTCCGTATTTAACACCTCCATCCGCAGAACAGCAACTATTTGCTCATATTGAGAGAAAATGTTGCTGGGAGTTCTTCTCGTTTTCTGGTCGCATCTTCATACGTGTGTATCTGAAGCGTCTGCTGCTTTTCTCTGTCGCCTGCTCTAGGGTTCCAGCATTTGTATCTGCGGCTTATTACCAAAATGATTAATATGGTTGCGCATAGTACAATAATGTAAAACGGTATGGTGGTATGGTATAGAACAACCGGTTGAGTCTTGTCAATCTGAATAGGGCTTTCCATCAGGAGTTTGCTCTGGATGCTGTGGAGTTCTTCCAAGTTGACTGAATTGAACCCGATGATGTGAGTGGAGTCAGTCGTTTGATTCATATCATTGTAGGGGATTTTTGATAATTTTAGTGGCTGTCCTTTTATCTCGTTGCCGTCGTTGATGATTGTGAATTCTGTTGTTTGCAGATAGCAGTCCATGGGTAAGGTGACAAGATAACTTCCCTCTAGAATATTGAAGTCTTTTCTGCCGCAGGCTAACTGTACTTTGGTCGGTCGGGGCAGTGATAGAACGTAGTGTTGGTCGTCCAGTTTCTCTACTGCTTGTTTGGAAAGTGAAATTTTAGTAATTTGGCAGGTGTCTTCTAGGCTTTGGTTGATGATGAGCTCTTGGATGCAATCAGATTTTGTCCCGATCTGATGACTTGTCTTCCTTTCAGAGTGATGGATGCTACTGTACTTCGGGCATTCAGCCTCTATGTACACGAATGATTTCTCGTTTGTTGCTATATAGGGAGAGGAAGGAATCAGGGCGAGTTGTTGCTTATTGGGTTCAACGGATAGTTTGTATAAATCGTAGATGTCTGTAGAGACTATAGGAAAACTATATACTATTACTATTCTTCTCTCAATAAAGTAGGAACCTGGTTTTATAAGATTATAATATTCTCGTAATTCAAAATTTAGGACTTGATCTTGGTTGTATACGGATTTTAATTTATGTATCATAGATCTTAAAACGTCTATATCTATTATGGAGTGATGGGTGCTGGATGCACGTTTAAAAGCCATTATATTTTCTAATCTGATTATCTCTAGCATTAAATCTTCTACATTATTAGTTATGATTCCTAAAATTTGGGAAAATTTTGCAATTTTATTAAACTGTAGTCTGTGTAAGCATTTTTCTCTAAGAGTACTTCTAATGTTGCGTTAATCTTTTCCTGATTATTTGTTATTTGTTCTAGAATGGTACCATGCTGGGACATCCATTCTTTACTTAAGCTGATATGGTTGTTGAACTCTGATACTATTTTATTTTCATTATTTTGTAAAGTTTTAATAACTTCGTCGTATTTCAGGGCATCTAGATAATCTAAATTGCCAGTAACGCTTTTTATTACTGACCCAAGGCCATCTACAAGACCTCTTTTGACTCTAACAGGTTCCAAAGATTTTACTTCTTGTAGTACCTTACTAAGTTTGTTAGTAAGATAGTCAATCTGATATTCGTAAAGCATGTAGGTCTCGTTAGTAAGTTTAGGGTAACTGTCTTTGGGTCTGTAAGTTAAGGTCTATGTTTGCTCTTTGGATGTCCTGTCCGACTGAAAATTCTGGTTCTGATTTGCATTGCTAGGGCCTGGTTGAGGCTCTGCCTCATTTGCCATCTGGTTATCAGAAGATGTAGTCAAGTTGGAATCAGTCATATTGGTGTTGTAGTCAGAATCACAAACAATGTAACAGTCATTACCGTCCGTGTAATAGTCATATACTGGCTCATAGTAATAATCAGCTGAGTAGTAAGAACTATCAGGCAAAGCAAGTTCGCTGAGGTTTAATTCACGCGTCTTAAAATAATTATTCGGTGGTGGGTTCCCGTTTCGTTGCCAATCGTGCCCTGGCATCATCGGTAATGGTTTCGGTATAAAATGTTGAACACCGCTCACAGGTTTTGGATTTTGTGGTGGATTAGTCCTCTGCTGCAATCTAAAAACGTTGCTTTGAGGGTTGTAGTTTGGTATTGGTGCGCGGAACATTTCTTGAGTCCGGGTAGGCATGCGATTTTGATGTTGGATGTGGTTATTGAATTTAAAGGCCTGAGGCTGGGGTTGGTAGCCACGCTGTCCTACTGGAGTAGGCCAGTTAGATACTGGGGGTCGCGGGACATTTAACGAGTTAAACGGCACAACAGGCATCATAGGAGGTTTGTATAAAATTTTGGGTGCGCCCTGAGAAGTTTGAGCCTTTGGGACATCATTACGCTGTTGCAGGTATATAATATTTAATTCTTCCTGCACGAATACTAGGGCTTTTTGTATGGTTTCCGGACGCATACAACGTATACGTGAGCCTAAAGGTTCCTTTAGTCCACGTACGAAAGCCTGCATTGTCACTTTCTTATAAAGTGTCCGTTTTGCTTCAATAGTCGTTTGTAAAGTCTCATGTAACGTCACGTAAGTCATAATTGTACTAAACAAAGTCTGACATTGATCGTAAAATTCTTGCGGAGTCTTATTACCTTGCGTAGCCAACGAGAGGTCATTGTACAAGGCCGTTTCGTCCCTCTGATCCGAGAAGTTATTAATTAGAGCTGATCTAATACCTGCCCATGTTTCAGGAATGCCATTTGAGTTGATGGTGGATGCGGCAGGCCCTGTTATCTTGTTTAAGATCCCATTTAAAAGACACAAGTTCCCTAACTCATTGCCTGGTTCAGCGCTTGCGTACTGGGTTACTATCCGGTCACAGATGTTAATGAACCTCGTCAATACATTGGGGTTTCCGTTAAAATCGGGCACAAGGCGTAGGGCCTTGAAAATTACATCGGGGTCGTAGGGCATTATTATAGGCTCAAATAAACTGGTTAAATTAGAATCTAATTCACTATCTAAGTCTCTGCTAATATCTACTATATGTCGGCGAGCCTGTCGCGATGCAGGTTCCTCACGATTGGATTTTTCGTGATGAAAAGTCTTGGACATAAAAGTAACTAGTATTCCTAGTTACTTTTGTGTCCAGAGGAAGCAACACGAGAAAGATTCTGGTGTACTCACATATATTTCATCTCTGGTTCTTTGCCGTGAATCGATGTCTGGATTCTCCACGCGGCTCCGCAGCTTACTGTAGATTCTGGATACTCGTGACGTGACTTGATAGCCACCCGGTTGACTCGCGATCGTGGTGATTGATATGAGATGGTTCTAACGCGATTCGCGAACCGGCCCGCGAGTATCCTACCGACTGCGCCAATTACGTAATCTGCAGACGGTGGATCGAAAAAAAACAAAGATATTTTAAAACGAATTTAATTAAATGAAATTATTACAATAAATCTAGTGAAATCTATTCGATGCTAGAATATGGAATGACTGAAAAAATACTTAAAAATAATTAAATGCTGCTGATGAATTTTGCTGCGTCGGCGGCTCGTTGCTGGACGGATGTCGACGCTGCAGTTATCGTGCGGTTGGCGTAAACAGGCAGGAATGCGCGAGGTCGGCGATATCCATTAGGGTTCCGTATTTAACAAACGACAGGTGTTAAATACGGAATGTTAATACTAGCTACGCCCCGCGGTTTCACCCGCATAAGTTTCGATCCCGTGGGAATATCGAGATAAAAGTAGCCTATACAAAATTTTATCAAAATTGGTCCAGCCGTTTGAGCGTGAAGAAGTAACAAACATATAAACATACACACACACACTCACAAACTTTCGCCTTTATAATATTAGTGTGATAACGATAGCCCGTGAATATTCAACTTGCGTCGTTTCCATACAGAGTTCAAATCATGACTCCAAACTGGAAACCGGCCGTCAAATTCTCATCTAAGGATGCTTTTTCAACAATTTTCTTACGCTCCAGGGGTCGAAGCTTCTACATGGACAACTGCTTCGCGTTGTCGTCGTCGATGCTAATGGGACTAGTAGCCGTGTTCGCGGTGCCGTCCATTCTTCGTGTGCTGGTGGGATCCCGCCGCTCCACCTCCGTCTACACTGCCTACAAGCGGTACCTCTCTACGCTACTGCACACCATCTCCTGGTTCGAGAACGAACTCAAGCCTGGGAGCATGTAAGTATACTTGTGGATGTAAGAACGTAAAGAAGCTAATATAGGCATCTAGGTACCTAGTCTTACATGCCTTTCTGTCTTCATTATCTATATTAAAGATGCACTGTAGTGCCTCGTGGTACAACTCACAGGTGCAAATTAATGTAATCAATCAGCCCACTGCGTTCCAAAGCAGTAGGTTGCTATCTACCACGCTTATCGAAGGCTCGCTGACCGAGTTTCGCCTGGCGAGCTGAATGAATAGGTACTATTTCTGCAAAAAGTCGGTATTCAACAATGAAATAAACCGTGTGTACTGTTTGATCATATCTTATATTAACTTGACGTATGGTCTTCGAACCTCGCATCAGTATTGAGTTTCGATAGCGTCTTTGCATCTCGGCTTTTATAGGTCAGCACAAAGATTGAATGCGTGTTTTGTAGCGTGCCTTCCGCTAGTTTTACTTACCCATCCGCTCTATAAATTCCTTAGTTACATACAATAAATCACATGTATGTAACAGATCATGGAGGTCACTATACGCGGTGCGCAGTCGTCACGTGAGGGCAGGACTTGCGTCAAAGCTGAAAGGCACCGGGAACGTGTCACAGCGGGACCTGGCCCTCACTCAGTTTGGCTTCGTCGGCTTCTCGATGCTCAAGCCTGACAAGTTCGGTATCAGGCAGCTGCAGCCGGGCGACTGGGACGCCTACAATTATGTCTGGAGAGTCGTCGGGTACATGCTCGGAATTGAAGACAGGTTCGTTTGATTTGAGTTCTGTTTGAAATGTTATGTCTATATTGTCTATTGTGGTATATTTTGGATACGTACCTACTTTAGAGTTCTATTTTTTAAATAAGAGTCCCGAATTTCGGCCATGGCGGCTAATCTCAACAGGGATAATCCATCGACGCGGATGTTATTATACTGCACAAGTGTGTGTGCAGACAAGTACACTCTCTCTTTCCTCACTCTCCTATTCCGATGGGACGCCAATCCGACACGCCAAAAGACCAACAGCGCAGGACCAACGGCGACACGTGTGCGCGAGACACGGGGTATCACACCGCCAACTTCCAAACTTAGGGCTGTTACTGAGAAATTACTAATGGAAAACCCAATAATACTTTGCCCGACTACGCCTAAATGGAACCATGGTTGGGTTGACAGCAGCGTGGACTGTACATGATATTGGCGATGTGCTATGATGGTAGACTTATTTATTTATTTAAACCACAATTATAACACCTTTTCAGAATCATCCAAGGAGATGTTATGAGTTACAATGTCTATTCCTTTACAAAAACAAAATAAAATGGAAATCAAAAATTAATAATGATTGGGACCCACCGCCACGCTACGCCATTGTTCTACTTTTCTTCGTATCAATGATTCAAGCAGGAGCTACTCATTGTTTTTGTTCTAGCATCTACTTACATGTGTTTTTTCATAAAACAATTTAAATCCTTATTCTGTAGCGGGACAGCCCTGCACTTTAAATTACATATAAGTAGGTACTTATTTTGGAAATACTGTTGTGTTTTTGATTCATCATGTGCCTAGCCTTCTTCCTGCCCTGCTTTTTGCCTTCACCATAGAAACGTTTACCCCAAATAAATTTGTATACAGGCCCAGTAAGGACTCGCTAGATTACTGGATTCAAGTACCTAATATCTTGGCACAGTTCAACATACAACACAATTTCAGGTACAACATCTGCCGCGAGACCTTCGAAGAAACCCGCGAGGTGTGCCAGCTGATCCAAGATCGTGTATACACGCCCTGCCTCGAGAATGTTCCAGAATACTTCGAGCATATGGCGCGCGTCATGCTGGACGGCATGTGGTCCGTCAACCCCACGGTGGACACGGACGGCTTCCTGTATTGGTGCCGCATGCTGGCGGACGTGCCCGGCTACATCTACAGCGAGAACGACAGGCTACAGCTGCAGATCAAGATAAAGAAGCATTTGAAAGGAAAGTCTCTTGATACAGGTGAGATTTCATAATAGTTTTGAAAGCAATTTAAAAGATTTTGGATGGTCAAAAAGACCTAAGAACCAAAGCAACAGGTATTCACATGTCTCATTTTGTTCGACAGGCGTGGAATCGACAGAGCTCATGTGCAAACCGGCCGTCGACGGCCTCCCCAAGACCGCCTCTCGCCTCCTCTACTACAAAGACTACGACACTGTGGACAGCGCGCCCTTCTACAAACGACTCAACTTCACAGCCAAGTACAAGATCTTCCTGCACAACCTCTACATGGTTCTCTACTCCTGCTACTTAGGACGGCTTTATTTCAACCTCAACTTCAGGTTCAGTGTACTCCTCATGAGGTACTTCCCGTACTTGGCTTTCATCAGATTCGGCATCAAAGAGTCTCTTGTTAACATCTTCGAGGAGGACCCGATGGACGACACTAAACCTAAGCCTAACGCAGAGTACAACAAGCCGCAGCAGCCCGAGCCATTTTACAAGGCTGCGCTCAGTTTAGTTTGGTAGGACGTGACTTCTGACTCGGTCAACAGTGATTATCGATATGATATTATGTTCTGCGCCTACAATCAGCAGTTGTTCATTTATGACGCGATAAGTGGATGAAAACCTCATTGTTTCAACGTTAAGATTTTTGGCTTGGAACATATGTAAATGTGTAATGAACATTTAGTAGTCGTGTATTAGTATTTATTATAAGTATTATTGGGTCATTTTCTAGATTGTTATAGAGAAAAATTGAGATATAATGACGGTGTTGGGTCATAGCTGATTTAGTTTTATAATTCTTGATGATTATGTAATAATTAGTACTTATGTATAATATTAGTATGAATAACTAGCTCTACACAGCAGTAGAGATGATGAGAACATTTGACATTATGACTTGCTAGTACTAGCAAAACGATTATAATAATTATATCATTATTTTCTCTCTCTATTATTATTTTGACAATAATTTATCCAGTTTATGAAGTATCTTTAATAGAATATCTTGTATGTTGAATAATGAATTCATTATCAGTTTATTGAGCACAACTGAGTGCATTATCGTAATAAATGTGCATGAAATTAGGGCGATTACAAGTTTAATTGGTTGTATTTAATTGTGCAGGGTTTAGGGTTATAAATTATAGATAAACTTTTATGAGATTGACATAGATCATTGTGTAGTGTAAATAATAATAAGGTAATAATAATTCATGAAATCATGTTGGTATGTATTCCATGACCCGGGGGCCTAAAAATGCCACTTTGGCAGAATCATAAAAGGATAACATTATGAATCATAATATGGCGAAGACAGTCCGTGTTTTTATTTTTTTCGGTGCACTTAAAGATATTGGGATTGGATTAATTGATATTTTAGCACAGACAAATTAAATAACTGAAAAATCCTACATCAATGGGATTTTATACGATTAATATAACAGTTAACTGTCCATTATGATTCATAATGTCATCCCTTTTATGATTCTTCCAAAGTGGCCTTTTTTGGCCCCCTGTTCCATATTAGGAACTATATTCAGTACTTTCCTGTATGAACTTTTACCAACTAGTGTAATTGACATGATGATATTTAATTTTATTGTCACAGCTATGCGAAGAAAGCACTTATTTTAAAACATTAACAGTTGTAGTTGTAGGTATGCACAGACATTGGTTTAAATGTATCCAGGTTTATTTATCCGAATAATTTGTAAGTACCTAATGCATTTTATATTTGAAACATTGATCACATTATATTATGTTTACATGTTAAATTGACGCCAGAAGTCAATGCTGTGACGCTATTTATATTAAAACAATGTATTATTGTAGAATGTACTAATTTAATTTTAATAATAATAATAAAAGACAAAAATCAATGCACAAAAACTTTTATCTTGTGAAGATAAAACAATATAATTATACTAAAATTAATTTTAAAATTTTGCAATGGTTGTATGTACCTAATTTTTAACATTTTAATTGAGATAGCTTTTCAACAAAATGCATATTATTTAAGAATCACACCTTGTTTTATTTGTGTACTATATGAAGTCGTAAGAGCCGGACACCTGGCGAAGCGCATTTATCACTTCCATACAAATATCAATATTGAATTCCTTAAAATACAAGTCGAAAATGGAAGGGCTAAAATGTATGTTTATTTATTTACAACTTAATTTCAACTTCCGCAAGGTTGATATTTGTTTGACAACCGAGCGCGCTGCGCTTCGCCAGGTCTGTTCTGGTCCAACGTAGGTAGATAGAGTTACCGTGTCGACATGCACTGGTTGTCATTGCCAACTACAATATAAGGAACCGCATGAACCTGCATAGCGCGCGGATGGTTCTGGGTTCAAGTCTCAGTTTTGGTTAACTGCTGGATTACAAATATCTAACGAATCTATAATTATGAATCGGTCTAAAACCCAACTAATGACCAACAGCACTATGCGTAGGCTCGACGTTGACGAGCAGGGAATAGATTATGACGATGAGTATATTTGTAGCGGTATCTACAACGCCACATGCGAACAACCCGTCATACTCACGCAAAATCCTGCATCTCGCAAGCAGAGTTTGCCGCGTAACTAGCATAGATACAACGGCCCGACATGAATCATCGGGCAGCTGCCCGCCAGACAACACGCGCCTGGTTGGAGGATCCTCCCTTTTCTATAGAGTATGAGTGAACTTTACACGCTGTTCTTCATACCTACATTACCTACCATACTCATCGACATTTCGATCACCGAATCGAAATGTCTGGAAAATCTATGAAAGCGTAAT
The DNA here is from genome assembly GCA_963855955.1 of Luperina nickerlii. Classification (NCBI taxonomy): domain Eukaryota; kingdom Metazoa; phylum Arthropoda; class Insecta; order Lepidoptera; family Noctuidae; genus Luperina; species Luperina nickerlii. Next base: position 14,103,241 of record OY979682.1, read on the forward strand.
AAGAAATCCTGAATCGTAAACTCATCGACATGATTGTGTTCTGCCCTTCGTAACCAACGATGTTTAGACCTGGCCACTCACCGAGTTGATAGCCGATAGAGGACGTAGGCAAGAAGGCTGCCAGGCTCGACACTTCGACAGTATTGGGCGGGTTACATCAGCCCTACACTACACAATGGGTACCTGAAGAAGGACAGCGTCGCCGAGGCAGGTCCAGAGGTGGTGAGATGACCTAGGCGCGGATTGAGGGGGCGCGGGAAAAGTTCCTGGAAGCACTTTGGGGAGGTCTTTGTCCAGTGAGACAGTACAGGCTAGGTAAAAAAATATGTAAAAACTATCTAGTTTTTCATTCATTTTTTTACTCAGTATTTTCACATTTCATTACAATTTAGCTTGTTTGGTGCTTGGTTGTTTAACTCACGCGTTTTTGCGTCTGCCCGACAACTATCAAACTCGACTGGAACTCATTGAGACCGAATTTTAAAAACAAAACACATTTGAATCTCAACAATAATTTTATTTAAAGAAATCCTTTGCTTTTAGCCTCGTGCGCTTGGCGACATTGATCTGCAGTAGATTGTCGGTGAGGTCCTCAGTGACGCCTACGTCACCGTGGCCGCGCGGCGTGGGCCGGCGCGCCACGAGCGGGCGCGGCGCGGGCGAGGGCCGCGCGCCGCGCGGGGAGGGGGAGCGGCGCGGCGACGCGTGCGACAGGATGCCCATGTCGTTGGGCGTGAGCTTCAGGCGCGGAGATAGTAAGTGTTTGGCTGCCAACTTACGTGCTGCGGGCGACATGCTGGCTAGGCGTTCGGTGTTTGATCTGAAACTGTGAAACATATATACGATTAAAATACGTTTACAAAATCAAAACGGACAAATTACGGGAACGCGTCACGTAGGCGCGCACGAGAAATGTAACTACTTATGCCCGGTTAAAGAATCAGTACCGGTACAAGAAAAAAATCTTTTAGGCAGCACTGGACTTTGAAACTATTGGATCAGTGTTTTAATTGTTACCTTGGCGTAGGCGGTGCGACTCTCGGCGTGGTAGGTCTGCGTCGCTTGGCCACCTGTTCGGCCAGCTGCAGGGCGATACGCTCCCGTACGCCCCCCTCCAGCATGCGGTACGCCGCACCCGCACCCACGCTGTACGGCCAACGAAATTAATATGCTTAGTATGGTGAAATTATAGTATGTAGTTAAAGTCTTCTAGGGTTCAAATCTGGGCAAGCACCAATGTGACTTTTAAATTTATATCCACTTTCTTTGTTTACTTTTTTTTCTGGACATTACTGCCATCAGTGAACGGAAAACATAGTGAGGAAACCTTGACAGGCTGCCTCTCCACCAGAGATGTACGAGAGATATGTGTGAAACCAACCCGTCGCTGCGCTCAGGATTAAACGAAACAGTCTCGCCTTCAAAATAGTTGTTTGATGATTATGTGCCTGGCATGTTAATGTAGTGACGTGGAGTGTAAAAAAGCTTACCTAAGTCACAAATTCAAATCTTAGACTTAAGTGAGATTTTAGACGTTTGAAAGAAAATTACTATTCAAATTGCAGACTTCACAAGAGCGTCTATCAATTTAAGCACTTTTAGATAAGTATTGCTGGATTATCTCGTTTTCTTGACGGTTTGAAGTCTTGATACCATTAGTCAACTGTTTTGAACAACGCTATTGTTCAAAATAGTTGATAAGATGAGAACAGCCAGCAAAGCGCTTCTTGAGGAAGTCAATGTCATGTCATTATGTCCCAGAGGAAATGTTAGTCGTTCGACTGTACGATTATTAAACTTTACCTTTTTTGCATTTTAGTTATTAAATTGAAAAATACAAGGAAACGTGATTGAAGTTTTAGCATCAGTAACAAAATTCAACCGTGCTCATGTTTCCATAAACTTAATTCGAGTCACTTGGGCTACGGTGGCACTAAATAGTCCGTCTTCGTCTCCGAACATCTGTCACCTCTGAATAAAGCTATATAGATGAAAAAGAGTTCTAAATATGTTTGGCGATGGCCGCGTATTAGTCCGTAAGAAAGATGGAGCACGCGTTGTACAGATTAAGAGCCTGCACGAGTAAGCATATAAAAAATAGTGGCCTATCGGCATCAAGGTTCAAGCTGTCGGTGGTCACGGCTCTAGGGAGACGAACCTCCTCAGTACGCAAAATCCCAGAAGCGGAAGCTCGTGAAGTTTATCTTACCAGAATCTCCGAGGAATGCGAACAAAATTGAGTGATATCAATATTGCGGAGACATGGCTCAATGATAACATCAACGACGAAGAGCTATTTAACGCTCAATAATAATTGCAGGCAAAGACGGAGATGGTGTTCATATTGCTGTGTCTAAAGCATATGATTCCCCGTGGGCTTGTCAACATAAATGATGAGAAGAAAGTAAACTTTGTGCTATCTACTTACCACCGCCTGTGTCACAGCAGCATCACCGAATATGCATCTAAGATATTTCTATGCGAATTTCAGCATCATTAAGAGAATTTAATCCGGAAGGGTTATGCCTATAATATATTAGTATTAAACTTACATATAATAAAAAAATCTCGATGGTTTTACAAGTTGTAAAAACCGTATGAAGCAGGGGCAGGCTGCTAATTTAGCAATATTTCAAACGACACAAACACAACTCATCATCTGCCTAGCCTTTTCCCAACTATGTTGAGGTCGGCTTCCAGTCTAACCGGATGCAGCTGTGCTGTATTTTATAGGGCAGCTATACTCACGCAGGCAAGGGCGTATCCCCTCCATCGAGGCGGAAGGGCGTGCCCTCGATCTCTCCCCAGGTCATAAGCGGCGACTGGTCGGGCCCTTCGCCTGGGCGCGGCGACGGCGTAGCTACCAGCGGGTACGGGTCACCCGGCTTCTCGCTGGATATGCTCACGCCGTCTACGCCTATCTTGCCGGTTACACTTGCGTCCTGGAAAATGGAGGCTATTAGTATGCATATAATAAAGGGGCAAAAAGACCTATCACATAGCCGTTAACTACACATTCTGTGCATCAAAATGAGGTATATGTAGCAAAAATATATATTTTTTGGTGTGAAAATTTGCTGCTTTCGGTTGTGCGCAATATAACATTGTGCTTATGGGTGCATACAACGGAGTTGTGGGAGCATTTAAAGGTAAGTTATACTTGCACAAACACCAGTAAAAAGATGCCAAAAGTACTTGCATATTACCTGACTCCTAGCAATGGCGCTGATGGCTTCCTTGTTCTTGACGTGGTCGAAGGGCTCGGTCTTGAGGCGCGTGTTGTGATGCACGAGCTCGGGCTTCGGCGGCGCGTGCTGGGACGCCGCCCCATCTGGTACGTACATTATGTAGTTCTTCGCCGTGTAGCGCCATGTGTCCAACTTTAATTAATATTAATTATTTAATTTTTGTAAGTAACACAGCCTCAGGCTGTCCCACCGCCCGGCGATTAACGAGAAGCGAGTAGAGCTAGCAGCTACAAACGAGTTGGTGAGCAACGAGCAGCGAGTGTGTAGTTCGGATACACTTAGCTATGAGCGAGTGCGCGAGTAGGACGAGAAGAATGACTGCCCAGTCACTTGCTGGTATGCGTATGTACTAAGCGAGTCTAATAGCGAAAGTTCTGCCCGCCAACAGAGCGTCGTTGAGCGAGTTTATTCTTTGATAGCTCTTGTCGCTGCGATATTTCGCACGCGACAAGAACGCGTGCGAGAACTTTCTCTCCACTAGCATTCTAGTGGAGAGAGAGTTCTCGCCGGCAGTGTGAACAGTCAGTTATCAACTATTAATATAATATGTATCTCTTTTACTGACACGGGTCCTACGTCTATTGTACGTTTCTCGAGGCGATCGATAGCTAGTCGCTTCCATGTCGGCGGAGGGACAGGTGCCTTATCCACAAGATACAACTAGTTAATAACATGTTATGCAAGTCCACATTACGTGTCCGGATAGCTAAAGGGAGTGAAGTCTAGTTAAATCACGTAACATAACACTACGCCTGTATCGGGTGAAGGGTTAGGTTAGGTTACAGGTCAGCCGGGGGTTGCGGAAGGATCGTACGTTCCCGCGACCCCCGGCGTAGATGTGAGATGGAACACCGGGGTGGTTTTTAGACAGTAAGAGTCTGACAGACCCCGCCGCCCGCCCCAAGGCGGCGGACATCCATGAGGATTTTCCACCCCGGGAACAAAAAAAAAGAAAGGTTAGGTTACAGGTGCTTCCATAGTACACCCACATTTCGCCATTAAATCCTTGTTTTAAATTGATGTACAAATATCACCTTTTTGTTTTTTTCTTCTTTGTTGTCTGTTTCAGGATCTAAATTACATGTAACAATTTAGATACTAGTAGTTGATATAAATTAAGGTAATTTTCTTTTAATTTTTTTCTCTCGTATCGTATATACAACTTTCGTTTTGCATGCTGAGTTTACCTATAAGTGATTGTACATTATTTTGTACACTATTGTTTATCTGTTTTGCTTGTTTTTTTAAACCCATAACAGGTGTAAACAACCATTGGTAGACCAATAAATAAATAAATCAACTTGACCCAAGTGTAAATTAAGTAGATCTGAGAATAACTAGTCATTACAGAATCGAACATTCAGAAATTGCTGAATTGTAACAGACAAAAATAAACTTTATGCCTAAAAGCATTTTTTTATATTAGAACAATTGGAAACTAAATATTGTAAATGCAGTTTAGACTGTTACCTCATGAGGCCTCTCAGTCTGGTCCGCTTGTTGTTCGATAGAGGGCAGCGCGAGCGCCGCGTCTGCTATGGCCCTTGACGTCACTTCCGATTGTAACTGTGTTGCCAGCTTCGCGGCGCGCTTTTTGATCTCGAGTGCGATGACGCGGTCATAGCTCGCGTTATCTTCACTTGTGTGAGTAGATAGGTATGCATCTGTAAAGGACGATTAAAATGTTTTGACTAGTTTCCACAGTTTCACTTTAAGATTCTTTTTCTGTAAAAAAATTAACGAAAATCCAGGAAGTCACACACAATTTGCAACAATTTAGAGCAACCGTAGCTCTGCAGGTCCTATAGGACGATCAGGCATTTTTTCAAAACATAAATTTAAATGGTGTAGGGTGACTTTTTCAAAGGATGCACCTTTTTTGCGACCATTTTTTGCGTTTTAAATGACTGGCCTATGTGTGTTAGTTTCTGAGTAAGGTATTAAACCATACCTAAAGAGAGAATATCTGTGGCATCTTTAGACCTGTCTGATATAACAGATTCTGTATCTGAGTTGGGCCGGTCACTTCTTATTGTGGGTGCTGCTGGAGAGAATGGTCTGTCCAGGTGAGGAGTGTCAAAGGTTGCCGGGGAGTTATCTGAAAAGTGAAAATTAACATGTTTTTCAATCTTTGAAAACACACACACTAGCATTCCATGTAATGTGCAAGCATATTTTAAATGATATATGAGCTTTATATTAAATCTTTTCAGGAAATGGCTTTTTTATTGCGTAAATGTGTACTATAGTCCGCGCGGAAGTTGTTAGCCGCGCTTTAGGTATGTGAGCAGTGGAACAGAGGGGCGAGGGCGCTTTTTCATTACTGAGTAAGTGTGTTGTGAACAATAGGCAACCCCGCCGCCCTCACCCCCGTCCCCACCCATGGTGCTGCCAACTAGTTCCACGCGGACTATAACTTAGCCTATGGTTGTTAACTTGTTGTAATCTCATAGGCCATGAAGCATATTTATGGAAAAAAAAATTAAATTAAAAGATATTTGTAAAAACTACATTACTCAAAATTATTTAATTAATGGAGTACTCACAAGGTTCTGTTGGTGGTCTCTGTCCACTGTACTTTCTGGTCAATTCTCTGAGTCGGGCATAATCTTTGTTCTCTGTTGCCTCCAAAAATTCATTCTGTGCTTTTAGTTTTTCCAAATCGGGAAAAAAATCTCTCTGTATAATTTTTGCAATGCCCTAAAAAACAAGTGAGATGTCTTAGGATCAAATAACACAACACAATCAGCCTATAACGTTCCCACTGCTGGGACAGAGGCCTCCTCTTAGTGAGAGGGAGTGGGCAAATAAATCAACTGAAAAACGTTAGTAGTTATGAATTGGGAAGTGGAACCCGTTTTATGTTTTAAGGGATTGTTATCAAATGCTTACATAAGAATAAACCACAAATAGAAGCACACTAATACCTACTTATTACAACATTGAACAATTTGTCCATTTATCTCTCTTAGCTTTAGTAGGCATAACCCCCACCTCAGCATGCCAATAATAGTAGGTAGCTATATAATGTTAAGCATTTAGACTATTTAAGTAAATGTTATGTGGAGCAGGGTAGTAAAGAACATGATTAACAATGGATATGCGACAAATGAATATTGTTAGTCAAAATTGGCAATGTTGAATAACTTTTATGTTATTAGTAGTCAATTTATTGACAAATTTCTTAGGCACTTGTTAGGCAGGTCCTTTCAACTATCGAAACCACCTTAGAAATAATCTTAGTCTAGTAAATACGAGCTAAATAGATATTAGATGTTTTCTCAGCAAATTTTATTAAAGATTACCTCGACATAAACATCTTCGTCCAAAACTTGAGATTTATTTTTCTCTCTCAGTTTAGGGATTTTTGGAACCTTGAATATTGCACTCTCGTGTCTCAACAACTTCATGTTTTCCAACGCTGCGGCCCCAGGTTTGGCTGCGCTATTTTCTCCCGACATGATGTAAACTGATGAATTATAAACCAAGAATAGTTTAAAACAAATAAGCTTTACATTTAGTAGGACGTTAAATTATGAAAACTTTTTTGGACTTAAATCTAAAATTACAAATTAATCACATTGTGATAACTTGAAAATTGAAACAAAATGACAAGACAATAGACTTGAAAAGACAACAAAACATTTCAAAAATGCATACTGTCACTGTCACTGTCAAGCACAGCTGTCAAGTGCTATTCTATTTTTAATTAGGACAAGCATTGCCGGTTTCGACCATTCTGCCAAAATCTAAAGAGAATTGGAAAAGCAAGTGTACTACAACATTGTAGTAAATTAAAAAATAAATAAGTCGGACGATAAAAATCTTCGATGACACGGTTAGTGTTGAACTGAATCACTGGAACATTTTCGAATGGCATGACATGAATGATATTTTGCTTTTGACGATGATCAAAGAGAGTTGCTACATTGTAATTATTTAATGGACAGGGAATCTTCATCATCTATTGCCACTAAAGGAAATGGCTAGGCTTTTCCTTTAGTGGGTATAAAAACCGCCACTTGCTCACTTCAGCTGTTACCACTATTCAACGTCTAAGAATTTGACAGCTAGCTGTTACAAGTGTCTTCATACGAATAATCGATCTATCTAGTACATACATAACTATACTGTACTAATAATAAAGCCGAAGAGTTTGTTTGCTTGAATACGCTAATCTCTGAAACAATTAGTCGTCATTTGAAAAATATTTTTGCATCTGATAGTCCAACTCTTAAGGAAGGCTATTCGACATGCACTCGGCATTCGACAAGATACGACTCTTCGTAGCCGAGCAGAAAGAAAAAAGTCAGAAAGAACGCTGAGCGAAAACGAAGTAATACCGCGGGCAGGCGAAGCGATGCGACGGGGTGGGACGGGTGAACAGAGATTTCACGCGGACGAAGTCACGGGCAGAAGCTAGTTAATTAATATGCCCCATTGCGCAGCTGTTAACTACAAAAATACAGCGATTCATGTATTTACTAAAGATGTTAAAAGACTAAAACTTTGGACAACGCTTCCGAAAAGAAACTGGAATCCCGATTATTCGTCGAGACTTTTTAAACCTGAAGACTTTTATGAGAGAAATTATTAAACAGCGGTGCTATTCTGTAAACATCTCACCGTGAAAACTTAGGTGAAGTGAGCGTGGAGTGAACTGTCAATAGTGTCAATTCCTAGCAAAAACAAACTCACTTTATCTAAGTTTTCACGGTGAGATTTTTACAGAATCGACCGGCAGGTATGTAATACTCCCAAGAGAACTAAATCTGTTTATATTGTGTAAATTATAGTAAGGATATGTGTGATTTTGTGTAAATTATAGTAAGGATGTGTGTGTTTATATATTATCATATTTATTTATTAAACTTTATGCACAAGTAAAAAAACACAAAGGCGGACTTAATGCCTTGGGCATTTCCTACCAGTCTACCTTAGGGTGATGCAGAAACAACATTCATATCAGATTATAACATTTCGTACGCCTCCAGTCTTCAACAAAACAGAACTTAAAGTCAACAAATATAAAGTAACATACTTATATTTAAATTATAAAATGTTCATATTTTATTTACTTTTTCACTACAGCTGCTTTTATCAGTGGTAGACGCTTTCCTTTTCCTTAACTCATATTTTAATAGTGCTAAACTCTAAGTCGCGTAGATAATTATTATCTATCTAGATTTCGATTACATATTTACATATAGAATCTTACACTAATTAATTTGTGATTGAAACATAGGTAAAAATAATCAAAACAATGGCGGATTGTAGACGGTGAACAGTGCTGCCACTTATGACGATCTTTCAGTTTTTAACCCCATTATATTGTGGTCGGCTTCCAGCCAACCGATGCAGCTGAATATCAGTATTTTACATGGAGCTACTGCCTGTGCGCAGTGTGTAGGAGACCACTGTCATCACATTTTAATAAACAAACTAAAAGAAGTCATCGTTTTGAAAACATGATAGTGCTGTTTGTCCTGCATAGCAACATCTCTCACGCACTGCTAAAAAATACATAAAAGTCTAGCCGCTGCTCATTAGCAGCTAGTTTTTCTACCAGCCAGCAAGACTAAAAAATTACGGCTCGGTCTCATAATGCTTATGCGCACAGTGCCCTCGTCTTGGTATGTTATGCTATAGCTTTTTGGGATCATGGCAGTAGGTATTAACATTTGGTACATCCCGATTCAAACTTAATGGCGGCTCTGAAGTGCGCTACTCGCTGCGCAGTACCTCATCCCTCACCTCCGCTGACACGTGAAAGTTAAATAAAATTGAAAAGCTAAAATTCCAAGCCTAGCCCATTTTAAATTAGATAAAAGTTGGAAGCAGGCGGGACCCAGGGCACGCCACGACAGTGGCGATAAGACCCCTCTATGAGGAGTGGCTAGAGAGGCGTCACGGCGCCCTCACCTACCGCCTGACGCAGGTCCTTACCGGACACGGATGTTTCGGGAGGTTCCTGCACACCGTAAGGAAACGCCCGGGTGTCACCATTGCCAGGATCGCCCAGAGGACCTGGTGGAGCATACGGTGGAGGTCTGCCCCGCTTGGGCGGAGCACCGCCGTGTCCTCGTAGAGGCGATCGGCAGCGGCGACGACATCTCGCGTCCGGCCCTGGTTCAAGCCATGGTCCGGGGCGAGAGAGAGTGGGAGGCAGTCACCTCCTTCTGCGAAGCAGTCATGCTAGCGAAGAAGGCGGCGAGATGGTTGAGGGAGAGAGCCTCCCGTCCCAGCCGCCGCGGGAGACGCTCCGGGCGTCGGGAGCCGCGAGACGACTCCCGGCCACCGTAGGCGCGGGCCTGCGGGCGGAGAGTAATGGATAACTCACCGTCCGATCAGGACCAGGCCCGTGCCGAACGGCGCGTACGTGTTCCACGCGCGCCTCAAAGATATATCAGCAGCAATTGAAGGGTTGTTCGGGCTTCTGATCTGACTACCCGTGACGACTGTCAAAGATCCATGAATGGCAGCCGGGACCAACGGCTTAACGTGCTTTCCGAGGCACGGAGGGGTCACCGTATGTAAAGATGGTCACCCATCCATAGACCAACCGCGGCAAGCGTAGTTTAACCTGATCGATCGACCTGTGCGGCTGCTGTTATTATTTAGCCTCGGGAAATACAAAAATGCCTACCAAAATAAAACGGAGTACATTGTTGTTATCAGTACGTTATAATTATAATTAATAATATAATATTTACTACCTATGATGCGTAACAATCTACTTAGCTTTATTTTTATTTTTCTTTAGAATATACTCTTTGATGTAAAAGTCTGAGAACAAAAATAAAATAAATATGTTGTGTGGCAGGAACAAGAAGGAGATCCACTTGGGGTATTCACACGAGGGCTCGAACAGGACGTGACCAAAGTGCAGGATCAGGATGACGAACTGCAGCTGAAAATATTATAGAAGTAATCAGAAAAAGAGTTCATAAGCACACAAACTCCATTTCAAACTCGGCCTAACTTAAGTCTATTTTACTCTAAACTGGATGCAATGTATTTTTTTATACAAGGTGGCAGGGACGCGTCAATATGAATTCATTTTAGACGCTTTTCATCGGTTATAAAAAAAAACTGCTGTTCCATAGAAAAGCGCAATACCTACCTACGCGGTCAAAATGCACCAGCAACAGCAACTTGCGTAAACAAATGGTCAAATAATCGACGAAAATTTTCAACGCAAGGGGTTTCAGAATTATGTACTGAATCCTTGGTAAGCACCGTACTTGTGTAACACACAATCAATCACAATCTGAATCATTTTGAAGGTTATTGCTAATCCATTACTTTATAGGTTCGAAAAATGTGTCTGCTCAACAACGTAAATAACGCAATGAATGTCGTTGAACTGTCAAAATGAAAGCCATTCCTATTGTTAGTGTGTTACGCAATTACCCCGCTGCGCTGATTATGCGTCGATGTATGCCACCCTGTATAATAATAGGTACAGTCAACCACACATCACTAAGTTATAATATTGACATTGACACCTAGTGCCTTTATGTCGTAGTTTTCATAGTGCAAACGATGCCACTGATGTCGGTTGACTGTACCGTACCATACTGTACTGTTATTTAATGTTTCTGTCGGTAATATATTTTGTCGTCAACGAAGCGAAAACTTAACGCAAAAAGTTTTGAACAAAACTCTAATATGAAGCAAACGCTTACAATCTGCAGTTGTGTGATGTACTTCTTCCACCACTGGCGCACCCACTGCGGCCTCACGATGGAGACCAGGTAGTAGGAGTACATGACAGCGTGCACCATGGAGTTGATGAAGCCCAGCATTATGCCGTGACCTCCTGCAGAACAAAAAATTGCGGTTTCATGGACTTGCGCTTGCAAGTGTGTTCGTAAAAATTATTCGAACGGTAACTTGTGTTTGGGCCATACCCATACCTAAGGTCTAAGTTGTCGTCATCATTATTTGCGGTTCGGTACAGAGCTGCTCAGCAGTATGCTACCTGCTGATTCTTTCCCAGTGACGGTATTCACTTCCATTTCAAAGGGGGCGAGTTTTGTATTGATGTACGCCAGGAAAGCTCTAATGCGATTGGATTGAGGGATTCAATCGAAATAAGCCATGTCCATGACTCTAGCCTATATGCCGTCGCCGTTTTGTTAGTCTCTTTTGATAGTCATCAGAGAGCTCACGATATGTCGCCGGTCGCCGGATACGGTAAAGAGAGACTATACGACGCGTACACGTTTAAATAAGGTGACGGCAATTTTACCCAATTTTACGAGCGTCGCTCTTCTACTGTTTAATAATTAAAAAGGATGCGTTAAAAAACCCCTTTTGCAAAGTTACCGAAGAATTTCAATCAAATACATACATGGACTAATAATATTTAATAGGTAAGGATGTTTGTAAGAAGTCCTTCGGCGTTCGCGCGGTTTCCTTCGTCGCGGGCGCGTTAGGCCACTCGACCCATTTCGTGCACGCGATGCTGGCATTGCATTGCTGCAACTCTTGCGCAAGTAGGTACACAATCAACATTGTTATGATTATGAATAACATTTAGTTTTAAGGTAAGTATCACGACGTATATTCTCAAAAGTTTTAAAATGTTTTAAAATGATCATCATCATATTTTATTACCTGGGTTATGGCTACTTATTTATTTTTTAATTCTACTTAATTGGTGATTGGTGGTTCTTTACACTTTTCAGATTTACGATTCATGCAATTGGCCAATACCCACAGATTAACCGACTTCAAAAAGAAGGTTCTCAATTCGAATATATTCTTTTCAACCGACTTCAAAAAAGGAGGTTTTGTATTCGACCCATATGTATGTATGCATGTATTTATGTATGCATGTATGCATGTATGTATGTATGTCTGTATGTCCGCGATTTTCTCAAAAACTTATGAACCAATTTTGACGTTTCTTTCATTAACGTGATCTACATACTTTCAGGAAGGTTTTAGTATACAATGTGATAGGGGTGAGACTTCTAACCCGTTAAGGCTGAGTACTACATCTAATTTTATTGACAAAAAAAATAATATGGGGGGTTGAACCCCCTCCCCCTAAAAATTATGGCTATTTTAATATTTTTTTTAATTTACTACGGCGCGCTTGATACTTTATGTGATATCAAAGGTTGTATGCGTCGTAGAAACAAAGAAAAACGACAAACGGTAGCTAATAACCTTGGCTAACTAATTCATTACTTTTTTCATAATATGTTTGATAATGTTTTGGTGAGAAAAAAAAAATCATTTCTGAATTATTTTGACCGAATAAATCGCTATATTTCAATATTTTCACGAATTACTCAAAACTATAAAAACCCCCCATATTATTTTTTTTGTCGATAAAATTAGATGTAGTACTCAGCCTTAACGGGTTAGAAGTCCCACCCCTATCACATTGTATAATACATTAGGTAATTATTATAAACTAACTTCAAAAAGGACGACTTCGACTGATATATATCTCTTTTTTGTGTTTTTTACGCGATATCTTCGGCAAGTATGGATCGATTTTAAACATTTTTAATGGGTAGGGGTGGTCTCATATAAATTTTATTAACTTTGCTTAGGTAGTTTTGGAGTTAGCTTCAATATCAATAATACGTAATTTTTCCACTTAGTATACAGGATGAAATGTAAATAAAGTAAATTTAGAGCATGTCAGTAAGGAAAGGGATGCACATCACATTGCACATACGTGCGCGTAGACGAGCAATTTGTCAAAGTCGTCGCGCGCCCCTTTTTTCGTAGGAATGGTCAAAATTAGGTAAAGACCGCTAGTTTATGCGTTGCCAACTTGCTTCATGTTGTGAACTATGATGAATGAATTGCTTATCGGACGCCCGCTAAAATTGATATTTAATTTCCTTATTCGTTTTCATAATTTATAAAAAAAAAAATTACTGGTCTACTTGAAAGCAATAACTTAGTTTGCACTATCTAAGACGAAAATTACACAATTTTGTTAAGAATTTAGTTTTTGGAAATGATAATGATAAATATATAATGATTATACATATATGTAACAGCCTGTCCATTCTGTTATAATCTCAACTTGAGAACTTAGGTGAAGTGAGCTCATTCCGTGAGAAATCATTCCATCTGATGCTAGGGATTGACACTAAGGCAGCTCACTTCACCCAAGTTATCACGGTGAGAATAAAATACCACTTTCATCTTGTATTGGGTGACCGGTAATTAATGACCGATACTAAAACACATGATTGTACTCATTATATTAAACAACTTATTCAAAGAAACGATTATATTTAACTAGCTTCTGCCCGCGACTTCGTCCGCGTGAAATTTCTTGTTACTCCGACCCACCCCGTCGCATCGCGTCGCCTGCCCGCGCTATTACTTCGTTTTTGCTTAGCGTTCTTTCTGACTTTTTTCTTTTTGCTCGGTCATAGCATGATGTTAAATAGCCTATAGCCTTCCTCAAGAATTGGGCTATCAATTGCAAAAATAATTTTTCAAATCCGACTGGTAGTTCCAGAGATTAGCGCGTTCAACCAAACAAACAAACAAACTCTTCAGCTTTATAATATTAGTACCTATAGATTTACCAAAGGCATGACGACTTAAGACGACAGGTTAAAATAAACAGAGGCTCGAATGGTGTCGAAACTTCACCATTCGAGCCTCTATATGGGCATCTCCGGGAAAACTGAAAAGGGGCGAATCTCCCCAGAGCCTCACTGTACACAGCGAGGCTGTACAGCACGTGGTTACTATGCAACCACATTCTTCTTGTCGTTCGAGCCGTTCGAGCGAAACCAAAGCCGCTAAGCGGCCTCAAATGATTCAGGCCTCCGCTAAATAGACCTAGTGTTAGGTTGGATGCACCGCATGCCAGTAGGTGACATGACAATCAACACAACTGTTTGTAGTTGAACATACCTGGTACATATTTGGTGCCTATATATCCAAGTAGACACATTCCTAAATGATGGTATACATGTAGGAACGATACTTGGTTGAACTTCTTCCGAAACACGAAGAATACCTGTTGGCATAAATTATAGCACGTTAATTATGAGTCATCGAACAAGTAATTCCCTAGTGGACCGGGGTAACGAGCGCTGCTGGCTGTTCAACCTCGCAAAGGACAAGGAGAAATATACGGAGCTGGTGGCCTTCAGTATACTAACACTGAAGAGGCACCAGAGGAAAAAGTATAATTAGCATGGGTTCAAATTTAAACACATTTTCATAATTAACCAGATCGCTTGAAGAACATGTACACAAGAAAAACACACACAAAAAAAGACAAAAATGCACAATAAGAAGTATTCTATTATAGTCTAGGGTACTTTCTGTTTATTATCCTCTATATCTGGAATATAGATAATCAAAATGCGTTCAATTAAGTAGAGTGACTAAGTTAAGTGACTATGCTCGATAAGTTTCAATTATTTTAGTATGCACATGAAGTCACAAAGAGTCTCATCGTTTTATGGCCTCCAGCCAATTGCTCCCCACCGTCGACGTCATCGTGTGGCCCCAGCATATGATCCTGGGACTACCATGTATGATTTGATTGTTGAGAAAGAATGAATACGCACCGTGTAGCCCCAGCATATGATCCTGGGACTACCATGTATGATTTGATTGTTGAGAAAGAATGAATACGCACCGTGTAGCCCTAGCATATGATCCTGGGACTACCATGTATGATTTGATTGTTGAGAAAGAATGAATACGCACCGTGTCCATGAGATCGATGACTTTGATCATGTAGTACATCCAGACGCGGCTGACGACGACGCGCTCCAGCGGCGTGTCCTCGTAGATGATCTTCTGGCACCACAGGCTGTAGTAGCCCGACAGGTACAGCCTGGTCAGACACTGCAAACAATACGAAAATTGTCTTAGAACATAGACTGACTAATTTAATGATATTTTTGTTTTTTTTTTATCTACACTTACTAGCAGATAACATTCTTCTAAACCTATTTATGTTTCCTCTTTAGGTGAATTGTACTTCTTTTGAGAAAAAAAAAATTTACAGTACAAGTACCTATATAAAAAGGAGGGGAAATAAACAATGGGCATCAAAAAATTTGTCCGCATCGATGTCAACAGGAAACGTGCCTAAAGACTGGTACTTTTGCCACGTTGTATGGCAATGCTGATTCTTTGGCCAAAAAATAGGCCAGTCCTCTGGTCATGTGAAGAAGAGTCGACCAACCGCTTGGCGATGTCTCGAAATACTAAGTGGGCTCTCGGGCCTCATGGCCCTAGTGTTTCAACCCCAAACGGCTCAAACATATAAGTTCCAAAGAGATTGGAGTATTTGCGCCGTTTGAGGTTTTCCGCGCCTATAGCAGCCGCCCCAGCACAGCTCACCGTGCTTGGAAGATGGGATGGCGCAAGGGTGTCGACACACGTTGCAGCATTGCCATACAACGTGGCAAAACTGCCAGTCTTTTGGGCACATTTCCTGTTGACAGCGATGCAGACAAATTTTTTGAGATAAATTAACCGTTTTATATCTTTTCTTTAACCGTTTTATATCTATAAAATTCAAAGTCCTGACTAACTGATATATCAACACACAGCCTAACCCCTGGTCCTAGAGACATGAAATTTGGAGGGTGTTCTTTGTAAAGAGTAGGTATCTACTAAGAAAGGGTATTTCGAAATTCCACTCCTAAAGGGGGTCAATGGGGGGAGGATGAAATTTCACGCGGACGAAGTGGCGGGCAGAAGCTATTATTTTAATTAATTCAGGCTACAATGGCCCATACCTTACAAACAACATACAAAGTACTAGCTCTGTCCGTGACTTCTTCCAGGTGTTTCTTGTTCCCCGACCTACCGTATCGCATCGCATCGCTTACCCGCGCTATTACTTTGTTTTCGCTTAGCGTTCTTTTTTACTGTTTTTGCTCGGCTCCTAAGGGTACTAGCGTGATGTTAAATAGCCTATCTAGCCTGTCTCAAGCATGCAGCTATCAAATTCAAAAAAATTTAAACTGTTAGTTCCAGAGATTAACGCGTTCAAACAAAAAACTCTGCAGCTTTATTAATACTATTAGTATACATAGATAAAGATAAAACTAATATAATATTTAAGGTGCAATCCCGATTATCAGCTTCACTAGTAACATGTTCTCAGCTCAAAACTATGTGTTCGTGAAGGGTAGGCTGCTTAGGGGGCCGATTTTCAGACTAATTTGAATGAACGATTTCAGGATTTATGACTGCAATTTTCGTGGCAACAGTTAGGGTGTCCTAATTGCGTAACACAATATCAATCGCAATCTGAATCATCTTGAAGGACATTGCTAATCTATTACCTACCTTATATGTTCGAAAAATGTGTCTGTTCAACAACGTAAATAACGCAATTAATGTTGTTGAACTTTCAAAATGAAACCCTACTGATAGTGTGATTGATACGCAACTAGCCCGCTGTTCTTTTTTTCTTACAATCGACCTAAAACTCGAATCTTTACTGCTTACTTAGATTTACTCTTCGTTTTGTAACAGTTAGCAAATAATTGCAATACCTAATTTTATTTGGAGAAGGTAGGCTTTTTTTTCAGGATGGGAAATCATCAAACGACCCCTCCCGCTCTGGGTGGAGCGGAAGGGAGTGTCAGACTATTACTGACTAAGACCCACCCGTGTTCCTTCCTTAGCCCTTTATGTTCCGGGCCAGCGGTAACCCTTTCGGACAATCCCGCTGACGGACAAACCCGCTGAAAGACAATCCCGCTGAGAGAAGGTAGGCTTACGGCCAGTTTCTTCATCAATTGAAGAATAATTAATAATTCATACAGCCAAAGTAACGTCACAGTAACAGTTAAATTTGTTTCTTCACTGTTTTAGCTGTTACTTGAATGAAGAAACACATTTGCCATAGTATCAGTAAAGGTCAAGTAAAAGTCAATGCTTTGACTGATTACTTTAGTTGTTGATGAAGAAACTGGCCGTTAGACGGTAACTCTATGGTGTTACGTGTGAGAGCAGAGGAGGATCGCCAAAACAGCCTTGAAGTTTGCGAGGGGCCCGTGGCTAAATAGTAACAGCCGAACAGGTCAATCGATCAGGTTAAGCTACACTTGCCGCGGTTGGTCATGGGTGACCATCTTTACATACCGAGATCCCTCCGTGCCTCGGAAAGCACGTTAAGCCGTTGGTCCCGGCTGTCATTCGTGGATCTTTGACAGTCGTTACGGGAAGTCAGAAACCCGAAAGTCTGACAACCAGTTTTACCAAGGACTATCGTATTACCCAGTAGCTTGGTTGTGAAGGTCAGATAGGCAGTCACTCCATGTAAAATACTGGTCTTCAGCTGCATCCGGTTAGACTGGAAGCCGACCCCAACATAGCGGGGAAAAGGCTAGGCAGATGATTATATTAACTGTTTGCATTACACATACAAGTATATTAGTCAATATTAGTAATTACACATGTCATACAATCAACGCTGATTGTATTTTCTCCGGTCGTTAACGAAATGTCTCTCAATTCTCACGCCGCATGTACTATGTATGTACTTCAAAGGCTCTTATTATCGATCACTAGCTGTGCCCGCGGTTGCGCTCACGTGACTGAGTATTCTATTGTTATTGATTATTTCCGGTCAAAATCGTTAAAGATGACCGTAAAGATATGTAAGATATTCTCTCTTCTGCAACGCATTAGTTTCGGGGTGTTTACAAAGTTTAAACGTTTACATAAACATTTGTGGTATTTAAGTAAGTACAGCTCCAGTCGAGCAGAAAGTAAAGTAACTACGGAACATTATTCCACGGCCTTGGGTGCAAGCATGGTAAAATTATAATAAAATGGTTTTACAGGGTTATCATGAATAATCACGATTACCAGAAATTTTGATTTCTGACCATAAAAAAAAAGAAAGAGAAACCGTATGACGTAATAGTTATATACATTACACACAAATATCCTCTTAAAATTATTTTATATCATCTTTCATAAAAAACATGGAATGGTGGAATAAGATAAGTGTTATTCATCTAAATAAATGGTTAACAATAAAATTAACAAACTACATTATAATTAATTAACAATTTTACAACATAAACATTAAACATAGAAGAGTTGAAATCAGCAATTTTGTAAGAAACTCTAATACTTACATACTTAAATGTTATAAACCTATATATTTATGAGTTTTATATTGTACGTGTTTAATTTTTAAAGCATTTATGATTGTTTTTAAGACATTTTCGTCAATGTTATTATTTCGATTGTTAATAACGGATTTCTAAGGATTTCATTGTTATTTCATTTTTTTATCGTGACGACACACGGTTTGCGCCCAATGTTGAGTTTTAAATACATTTAAATAGTTTATTGTTATAGTATAACATTACATAATTTAAAAGCTAACAGTCTTAAAATAATAATATGTACAAGTATATAAGAAAGAGAGGGAAAAGAATCTAAAAAAACACTGGCACTCCGGTAGTGCCGACAGAAGTGAAAACTTGAACAATTACGAGTGTATTTTGTGAATCGTTTTATAAACAAAACACGCGTGTTAAGGTGTGTTCCTTATTTTATAGGGTTTTTTGCAAATCAGGTATGATGACCAAAGTGACTGGTTTATTCTTCTCGTGAAAGGAATTTATTCAGATTTACAAATAAGCACACAGGATAGACTTCAGTTCGTGGTGTTGGTCGCGGCAGTGGTAAGAGAAGCAAGCCGCTCGCATGGAGCTCGTCGTCAGTTATATATCCGTGGTTCAGCGCCATCTCGTCGTTGTTGGATGAACTACGTAGTTAGTACGCGAGGCCCTCGTAGTTCTTCCCGATGTGCATAGATGGCGCTGTCCTCAACAACGCGCGTCTTACGTTTTACGTCTTACGAATTTTCGATCAGGGTCACGTGACCTGACGCGAGTTTAGAAGTTTTTACCCATTTCAAAAAAAGTACACAGCGCCGCTAAAGAAGTTTTCACTTCAAAAATATTTAAAAGGAAAACGGTTGACATAAACGAGATTAGCGAAAAGGTGCGAACCTTTTTTCTGATCTCGTTTATGTCTTTTACATGAACAACATAGTTGTTTTGCTGATTTTGAGCTATGATAAAGCATACAGTTAAATGGCATGATACGCAAACGATTTGATATGCAAATAAGACGAATGCATGATTACATATTAATTCATTAAAAATAGTTAAGAAATATTTCCTAGGGCCAGGGCCGATTTCACTGAATTACTCGCATGCACGGCGCGCGGCGGGCGAGTCAGCCCTGCGTATTCATGCCTCGGCTCAATAACTTAATTGTCATTTCCTACGCTTTTCACGATTGCAATTATGCTTTCGTAATGTAACGGAATTTCAACGCAACTACTCCAGTACACTATTGAGTGTATAACTAACGATTGAACTGTCTCTGATTACGATAAACTCAATTAAATTTTGAGCAGTGGCGGATTTATCAGCAGGCTGAGTAGGCTTAAGCCCAGCAGTGCGATTCTGTAACCATCTCACCGTGAAAACTTAGGTGAAGTGAGCGTGGAGTGAACTGGCAGTGTCATCTTACCAGATACTAGGGATTGACCAAGCATACATTTACAATCATAATCGAGATTTTAATAATATTTTTTAGCCTATTGATATTTTTATATAATTCAAAGCTAGTATTTTAGTGGTCAAAACATTAATATTTTGTGGGGTTTTACTTACAATAAAATAGCAAAACAGAAGCGCAGTCAGAATCTCAATCCTGTTTTATTTTATTTTTTCCCTAGTCTAGTAAGTCCTTATATAGACTGAGGCGCGAGCGCGTCACGCACGAACAGTAAATAAAATTAAAACATTCACGTTTATGACAACTAGACTGATGAAAATACGCATCGACATTGTTTGGTTATTATGAGCAATTGTAGATCGAGTCTAGTAAAGACTGCGACGATGTTCAGCGTTGTTATTAACCCAAATCTATTGAATTAGAAGAGATAACCGAGTGTGTCAAGTCATCGAGTGCTAACGGATGCCTAGCTGACGGACCATAGAATGTAATCCCACGTAGTTTGTGTGGCGTGATCACTCCACCCGATTCACGACACTAAATGTCGTAAATCGGGTGAAGTGAAGGTGAAGTGATAAGATCACGCCGCGCTTGCGCGTTAATCACTGTCATTATCACATTGCAGATTGCGTGATCACTTCACCTTCACTTCACCCGATTTACGACATTTAATGTCGTGAATCGGGTGGAGTGAAGGTGAAGTGATAAGATCACGCCGCGCTTGCGCGTTAGTCACTCATTATCACATTAGAGATTTGTTTTTACATATTTAACTTGTAAGGCGTCATGTATAAGAACATTAGGAAAATGCAATACCAACGTCAAATAAGTGCAAATATTTTATCGCTCATCGCGCGCCCGTGTTTGCACTGCACCTCTAGTAACCCTTAAATGAAGAAGTGGTTGGTGTCAACCCTGAAGTGTATGTATGGTCCCTAATAGTGCATAACGTAGTAAGTACCTACACTCCTTTAGAATATAAGTAAGCAGTTTACATCAATGCGCATTGTAACATAAATTCACTAGATATTCATTAAAATACATTCTATCAAGCTGGTTGTCTAATTCTAACGACCCTTGAACCCCCAACATTTCATGGCGACCTTCGATATGGCGACCCTGCCTTAGAGTCTGCCAAGGGGCAGATTAAGCAAAGTTTTCGTTGAGCGATTTTCAAAATGTGTAACTCTAAAGTAGAAAAAGGCGAGGTATTCGCCAATGAAAACGCGGCTGGTGGAGGTGTTGACGCCGAGGTGGTGTTGCCATGGTTACGAGATTCGAGTGGAGTGATATATGGTACATTCCGAATTTCACTGTAATCGACTACAGCGTGCTTACACCTTGACCCCCATGAGGGTTTTCTGAAATGACGTTCGCCAGGTGGCAGCACTGACACGTCAGGTCCAGATATCTGTCAAAAAGCCTATATTTTCTTTAGTCATGACTGAATGATGAACGAATGAATGAATCGTATGATGAACGTCATCATATATTTTATATTGGAAGACCTCTTGTCACAGTGGTGCCAACTGGTGTCGTAAATTTTCACGAAAACCCTCATTCTGCTGTATGGTATTTATCTATTATTCCCCGCATAATCTTACCACGCCGTACGGTTGTCAAGCGTGGTATTTTGACAGTTCAAACCGGTTTCGGTCATTGTGTCATAGAGAATACGTTAATAGCAGATGTAGTGATTAGGTCTGGTTATTAAGGAATTGACGTGGTTTCGAAGTAATGAATCATTAAGTGGTCATAGTGAATTAGGGCCCTTTTCTGAATTAACGTGAACGCGATAACGATGTCCCGTGAATCGACATATATGAAGTCATGGCATGTGCCATCTTGCGATAACGCCGACTACCGACCATGCCCTAAATTAATAATTATCACCGATCTTTAAACTAACGTGGCATTTTCGAAATTGTGCTTCTGGCTACAGTCGCCACCTTACCAAAGAAGAGGAAATTCGTGGTGTATACACAAATAAATACTATAATCCAACCTTGAGTAACTATTCAAGTGAATAGGTATATTACTGACTCTCAGCTACCATAGTGGTCATTTATCTAAATCGGAAAGCAAATTATTCATGTGAGCGATGATGACTTAATTCGGAATGAGCCATATTTCACGCCGCGCAAGCGCGTTAGGCGCTGGCGAATGTTTTGACCACTAAAATACTAGCTTTGAATTATATAAAAATATCAATAGGATTAGCATTAAAAAATATTATTAAAATCTCTTTTATGATTGTAAATGTTTGCATGGTCAATCCCTAGCATCAGTGGGATGACACTGACAGCTCACTCCACGCAAGTATTCACGGTGAGATTTTTACAGAATCGACATGCAGGATGTCAAATTTTAGGGGCGGCAAATTTGAGGACCGTTTTTTTAACCGTCATCATTGAGAATCCAGAAAGATTTCTGTAAGACGGTTTTCTGATGTCTTGCAGAAACAAGTCTACAAGTCTTTCCGATGTCTTTCCCGTCTTTCCTTAAACTTCTATATTCTATAGTAAAACACCCAGGTCGCTGCCCCCAACCAGTAGATAAATGATAAATCATCCGATGAAGAAATGAAAATGACCGCGAGTGGTACTTTCAGGGTTAACAAATTTTTCGTTGTCATTAATAGACTCGAATGTATCCGAATATGAAAAGAAATTAGGAGGCCTACAACAAGTTCAATGAAAAGTTTTCATTTCTGACCAAAACGAGTGAATTGTCATCTTCAACTCTTATAAAAAAATCCCTTTCCTTGGAAGAAATGTATTCTTATGATTTAGAGACTGACTTAGTTGAAGAATGCATACATTTTCAAAACTACATTTTACGGAAATAATTTTGATAAAACTAGTTGTCTAATTCTGTTAATACATATTTGTTATGGTTGCAAATCATAATTTGATCAATACAAGTACAACCTAACCTGCACATTGCACAAACGGTAGAAAATAGTATATTTCATTACAAGACAGTGCGGAAAGGTTGTCATTGCAAAGAGTTCCGACAAATGTCTACTCGAGCCGAGGCGCAGCCGAAGGCGAGGGTTGACAGTCGGAACAAGTTGCAATGACGGTTTCGCACGTGTACTGAACGACTATTTTTAATACAGTTGCGAAAAAATGAAGCAATTTAATAAAATAATAAAAACACAATAAACTCAACTAACCAATGGCGCCAACCGTAGAATATAAGCAGAGATTTTTTTCTTCACCCATTATGGTAGGCAAAGGGAACTATGCCCATACAGCCAAGTCTTCAGTAGAATTTTGTTATTGATATGAAATGAAAATGAAATTTAATGAGATGAAATGAAATGAAACCTAACCTAACTCATTCAATCAAATCATTAAATCTGATATTGAAACAAATTAGTAGCTTCTTTTTAGAAATATACGTATTTGCATGAATCATAAAAACTTCTATAATTTTTTTAGTAAAAACTTCATGGTTGGTTTTTCTTTTTAATAGACATTATTTTGACAGTTGGGAAAGAGAACGCACGAGTTCGGGAAAGGTAAAAAAAAGCACGAGTATGTAATTGCCCATATCCCGAACGCTATACGTCCCTGCAATACGCCACTTTTTGAGCAACTGTATTAAAAAATTGAATGTCGCAGGCTGCCCTGGCGCTTTCGCCTTAAGTAGCGGACTTTGACACTTACTTGTGCTGTGAGGTACGTTGACAATCCGATCTGTATTACATTGTATACGATGATGACGTTCTTAAGATTGTACGGCGCACGCTTAGCCATGAACGCAGGGCCCCAAGACCGGACGAATCTGTGGTACAGGTACATTATCAGCACGATGGGCACCGGGCTTGACACCAGGAGGAAACTGTTCGTACGAGGATCTGGAAATGGTAGACAAATAAAACAAACATTATTACAGGGATCTTTAGGTTCGTGACCATGCAGACAGCGCATGGCACCAGTTGGGACAATTTAGCACCAGTACGGACAGTATGGCATTAGTACGGACAGTATGGCAGCAGGAAGGATAGTATGGCACCACTACGGACAGTATGGCACAATTATGGACAGTATGTCACCAGTTTAGATAGTATGGCACTAGTACGGACAGTATGGCACCAGTACGGACAGTATGGCACCACTTTAGATAGTATGGCACCAGTACGGAGAGTATGGCACCAGTACGGACATTATGTGCATTCTGTAGGAATAGCATCTGTCACACTGTACAGTCCTTTCACAATTATTTATATTAAGTACCTCTTATTTTGCATCATTATCCAAATCACAGTGAAGTTTATTATCATTCGTATAAGGTTGCTGTTAGGTTGCTGACACTGACAAGTCTGTCAAAATTATTGTGATCTTTATTCTCGTTACAATAAGGTCGCTGCTAGCTGCTATCACATATCGACAGCAAAGTGTCAATTATCTCTTAACTGACTTTTTCGAGAAATTCACTTTTTTATCGTTTTGACCACTTTTTTCGTGTTATTCGCATGTTTCAGTGAAATCTCCTAAGCGTATTTTTAGTTGCAACAGCATTAAATTAAAATGTGGAAGTACCTCCCAACTAAATCAACGTGTCTATTTTTGAACGTTTTTTTTAGTTTGTGTAAATCACTGACTTTGTCAGTTAGGTTAGTGTTATTGGCACTTCGCCGTCGATATGAAATAATTGTGAAGACAGTCGCTGTGGCACCAATAGTACGTTAATTTACTTAAATTAACAGACTTATACATGACACATAAGTTAGTCAAACGTGTCGATTTTTCCTTTTCCATTTTCATACAGGATTGAAAATGTATTGCCTATTATTAGTATTTAATAAAGAGAATTAAATATTCACAACACAAGACCCTGTCTGACCTGACGCAGTAGTGTTTTTTTACTTTCACGCGTTGCATACGCAGTCTTATGAGTATGAAATGTTTTAATAATTATGATGGAATCACTGAACTTTTCAATATCATCGATTAAGTACTTTTTTTAAAGTCAGAATGCACTCATATAAATTATCAAATTGCTTCAAGTCTGAGTATAAAAGCTAAAAATATTTATGCGACAATTTTTCTATGAGATGTCAAGGCATTTTATTACAAAATAAGTGACACTTTTATTAGGGTATATTTTCAGCATATAATTTATTGTGATTATGTCCATTAAAGAAAGTGACTATGTTGTTATTTTAAGTTACCCGCCAAGTTATGGGTATATTAAAAAAATAATTCATAAAACTTTTTTACAAAAAACAAAAATCAATCGACTTCAAAATAAAAACACTACAAAGTGATAAATTACTTTAATTTCGGATGTGTCCTCAGTTCCGCATTTTCGTTTTTTGACACCGACTTCCGAAATTAAAATTATTTATCACTATGAAGTGTTTTTTTTTTAAGGCAGTTGTTTTTTTTTTGGAAAGTAAGTTTTTATTTTTCACTTTTTAGTTGTAACTACTCCACACAAATTCAATTAACACTAGTCCATTGAAGAATTGAAGATACCGACTAGAAGAATCGTCAAAATTCGCATAGACTTGCCAGAGATGCAGTACGTTTATGCATATAACTTCGTACATAAGAATAATTACCTGATGTATTATATACTAAAACCCTCCTGAAAGTATTTAGATCACATTAATGAAAGAATTTTCAAAATTGCTTCATCAGTTTTTAAGAAAATCGTGGACATATAAACATACATAAGGGTCGAATACAGAACCTCCTTTTTGAAGTCGGTTAAAAAGTGGCGCTTACCCGCTAGGTCCTCGTTTACGTAGCGGTAATAAGTTGTTATATTCCGTATTAGGGTGCCCATGTTGATATTTATGTCGCTGAAAAAAAAGAAAGCAGTTAGGTTTGGTATCTTAACAATAAACACAACACATAGGTACCTAAATTAGTTTCTAAACATTTGATACGAGTATTACGCGTCAAAAATAACCAAATTAATATAACTTCATAATGACCGCATTGTTTCCTCATAAGTTTCGCCATTGCAGTTTTCATAAGTCTTAATAAAACCCGACTACTGAAAAGGATGAAACAACAGCTGACAATATATATAAGTAAATTATATTTGAAATATGCTAATTAAGCCCTTTCATTTGATACCCAACACAGCATGCCTAAATTTTTTTTTTATTTCTTGACTTTTTGTCCTCTAGATGACGAAATAATCAATTTAATGTGACGTCACATAGCCTATAACCAGCGGACGATCTAGACCTAGGTAACGAAATAACTCCACTATTTCCCAAGAAGTCTAGCCGTAAACATACTAAAGTACAAAAATGTACAGAATGTATTGCTATACTATTGTTTTTTTGTTTTGTATTGATGACCTTTCATTGTACTCACACGAACTACTAAACTATTTTCATGAACTCTTTACAGCAGCAGCGCCCGCGCATCGTGTATGACGAAGCGACTTTATATTACAAATAATTTATACAGGGTCTATGGAAATGCCACAATTTAAATATTCAAGTAAACAATAAATTAAATGAAAGGTTAATGATCACTGAAAGTGCACTACTGTGAACTACTTATTATACATAGCCACGACAATCCTGCGCTGAAAGGTGACTGAAAGTCACGTTATACTCTACAGTTTCATTATGAAACTTGTCTCATGAAATAGTATTTAAACACACACATTACATCACGCCTGTAATGCCTGTAGGGTTAGGTTGAGATGTACCCGTAGTGTAACCACATTTCGTCAGTAATGTTTAAGCGAGCTTTTGGTCATCAACTGGGGCTACATCCAGACTCATCCAGACAAATAAGCTAGTATTTAAAGTGCATTATTTTTTCCAATCCATTGCTTCATATTTTCGCAAAATTTGTCTGCCCAACAACATAAAAACCGCAATGAATGTTGTTGAACTGTCAAAATGAATACCATTGCTACTCTTACCCCTACAGTGCGTGTACGAAAGATGAGACTTGACCCCGCCTCCCCCGCTCTTTCCGCCGCCCCTATGACGTCCGGTCCCGTCCCGCACTCAGACCTCATACCGCTAAAGATACCTAAAATCGTGTTCTGCGCATGTCAAACCACGTGGTGTGTGAAGTCTCATCTTTTGTGGCACGCATTGTACTAATCGTTGTATAGCGTCTGTATAGTTAAACAACGCCTTTGTCTTCTTCTTTCGAAAGTCAAATTACTGACGACTGAAAGAGAGAAATCGGTGTAAAAATTCATCTGATATAGGTAATACGTTTATTAGTAATGGGTTAGTGTGTTACGCAATTACCCCGCTGAGGTTTTTACATCATTTTGAAACGGCAATTGATGATATCAACAAGTTTAATTTCAGCTTTCGACTTGAACTGACTGCGTCTATTTGCTAAGTTTTAGGACATCGAAAACACAAAAAAACAAGCCCGATCAGGCGCGTGGTTATTGATTACGCAAGGTTTTTATTTGCATAAGGACTGCGAACTACTGCGGTGGACTCATTATATCACAAGTAGGTTCTTCGATGGTAACATACAACAGAATGTGATCCAGTATCATATTTCTTCGTTCTCAGTTCAATAGACTAGGTATTTCCTAGTTTTATTTTATGTAAGCAAGCAGGATCTAATGCCTGTGTTGTGAAGGGTAGAACTCATCTGCGAGTAGATATAGCCCCGTTGTAGTTGTGTATTTTTAAGAAAGCATAATGCCTATAATGATCCCACTGCTGGGACATAAGCCTCCTCTCTGTGAGCGGGAGTTGGTCATAATCCACCACGCGGGCCCAATGCGGATTGTTAGATGTCACATGTCTTCGAATTTTTGTTTCTAGGACATACCGATTTCCTCAGGATGTTTTCCTTCACCGTTTCGAGAGTAGCGGTGATCAAATTAAATACACAAAGTAAAGTGCCTGACTGAAATCGAACTCACGACGAACTCGTAAGCCGGGGCCGATACCACTGAGCCACCACTGCTACACTGGTACTCCGTCTACTTTAAGGAAGCATAGATAGACAAACAAGTTATAGTTTTGCCGCTCGTCTGACCATCTGTTTGTCCGTCTGTAAATCACAGCCTCGTTTATCGAGAGGCGAGAGGGACTATGAACCTCTTACGCCAGGGAACCTGGAAAGCTCCTTAAATGTGGAGATATACCCAGACCACTATCATTCTGAGGATCTACAAAGTCATAGTCATATTAGTGGCATTTAACGTTTAAAAAAATACAACCAAGTAGACTTTGTACACTGCCCATCAGTTCAAACAAACAAATGAAAAATGTAAACGGTATCTTGACAAATAATAATAAAAAAAGTATATTTGTATATTAAATATAAATTTATAATAAAATGGCTTCTGTCGATTTTCTTCGAAAAATTATGTTTGTTACAATGTTAGGAAGATAAGTAATTAATTGATTAATTATTGGTATGAAATAATAATATAGATAATATACTTTTTTATTTTATTTACTTGGTATATCAATTCTATTGTCCAACAGTGGACGAATGTAGGCTATGGATTGCATATCTACCAATACCTACACATTATATTGTCGTTTCGCCTGTCATTTCACGTGTGGGTCATTTAGCGTATTGGTAATTTAGCGATTGGTCATTTCGCGCTAAGATTTCACGTATTTATCACGGTAACGATCATTGGTCAGAATGCATAGTCAATATTAAACGAAATAAATTACGAAAATAATAATTTGATAATTTTTGGGATGGCTCACACATATATAATACAGTATGCCCCATCAGTCCAATTTCATGTTTTTTGTCTACAAAATATGTTGGTGGGACTGAAGGGCGAAATCAGTGAATCAAAGAACAATTGATCTAAAACTTTTAAGAGGCCAAAACAAAGATTACTTTCATCTTTATTATTAAAATAGGCTGAAATAATTGGTTTGCCAACATTTTTTAACTAAGCACACACGACGAAAAATCACAAAAGCACCCAAAATATGAAAAAGCCGAAAGTTTCGGCTGTTGAAAAAATCTTTTCAACCCAAAACTGGTCGCTTACCAAAGTTATATTAATTTCGTATGTACACCACTATTTGTTTTGTAATCCTTAAAATGGTTCACATAATTAGCAACTATGATAGTAAATAAACAAGTACCTGGCCAGGAAACGTGTAACTGAAGCCAAGAGTTCGCCTATAATGACTCTGAGCGGCACTCCAGCGCACCCGACCGGCGTCAATGAATTAAATATACTGGATTAATTGAAGTAAACTCACTTTCCTTACCTCTACTTTTTAGTAGTATGCCTCCACCCATACCGTGTGTGGATCAACGCGCCCTTATGAAATCCAACGCGATGTGTGATTCTTTTTATTATTGTTAGTTACAAAGAGTTTTGGTACTCGTATGTAAATGCAACATCATGATGGATTATGGACAATATGACTTTAAATCTCACTTTTTTTTGCGATCATTAGGGTTCCGTATCAAAATGATAAAACGGAACCCTTATGGTGAGACTCAGTCTGTCTGTCTGTCACAGCTGGATATCCCAAGAACTACTAATGCTATCAACTTGAAATTTGGAATAGTTTTAGATGACGTTTGCCCAACTATTTTGCAAATAAGAAAGAAATAAAAATATATGTATATTTTTTGCAACAGGGACTGAAAAATTTGATGTGGGGCTACTAGGGCATGTGGAGTATCATATGAAAGAGCGCAGTTGACACATTCTCAAACATTTTTTTTTAGGCCGTTTTCGACTTTTTATGAAAACTGTAAAAAAATACCGTTCCCCCTTTATCTCATATATCTCAAATTTGTTAAGAGAAATATCTGAAATTATTCTATGTGATAGAAGTTTATGTAAAGATTACAGGAAAAATAAAACGAAGTCTCTAAATAGCACACTTTTTCAGAAATCATCAATAAAAGTTACATTAGTTCCACTATCGGTCAAGAGATGGCGTGGCGCTGACCTAAAACTGCAATATTCTACACCGCAACGTGCAGTGTTAAAATTCCTTGACGAATATAGGCCTCGCCGATGAAAATTTAAAAACTGATGGTACGGAACCCTCGGTGCGCGAGTCCGACTCGCTATTGCCCGGTTTTTTTAATTATTTTCAGTAGTAGCTCAGAAGAGACTCTCATTGACTCCATATGTTGATTAGAAATTTAGAAGTGTGTCAGTCAAGTTAGCCAATGCTTTGAATAGCATTATCAGCCTATAAGGTTCCCACTGCTGGGACACAGGCCTCCTCTGGTGATCAAATTATTTACACAAAGTAAAGCACCTGGGTGGGTTCGAACCCACGACCTCAGCTTGTAAGTCAGGGCCGTTACATTAATTGTGGAGGGAACCACTGCCTAATTCGTTTTAGCCATTTTAGAATAATTAGTAATTAATAATTACAATAAATTACTACATAATTATTCATTTTATTCTTCTTCTTAGCGTGTCGATAGCAATCTAAATGGACTCGGCCCAGAATTCGGCTACTCGTTTGGCGCCATCGCCAGCGTCCACCAGTTTCTGTAACGTGCAGCTGACAGGACACGCAGAACACGATATTAAGTGTCCCTTCGTTTGTGGAACAGCACCACATTTACACTCCAAGGCGGAGTCGTCTATGAATCTCCACCTGAACTGGTTTTCCTTGCTTCGGCCAACCTGGGCCCGGAGTCTGTTTAAAGACTTCCAGGTTACCCAACGTAACTTATGTCCAGGTGGGAGGTCTTCAGCGGGTGGGACGAATGGTTTAGGTAAGGAAGCACTGTCTCGCCACAGCTTCAGTCTCTCTTGTGATGATTCGCCAGGGAGTGACACATTTTAAAAAACTGTTTCGGCTTTTCAGTCTTTGTGGCACAAGGATGTTGACGTGCAAAGGGTGTCGTGAGTCGGAAACCATTTTGGCTCTTTCGCTGGAGTTTGCCACCGCTCTGCGAACCACTGGTGGTGCTATTCCTGCTAGTGGATACAGCATTTGTACCAGGGTTGGTTTTAGGCAGCAAGTGATGATCAAATGAGTGATGATGGCACGTTTCATTCAAAGCTGTATCCACCAGCTTTGCATGGGCAGAACGGCTTCACATGGCACACGCGAATTCTCCCGCAGAAAAAGATAGCGCCAGTCCAGTAGTCCGCATAACGTCAGGCGAAGCACCCCACTTCGATGAGACCAGTCGACGAAGAAGGCTGTTGTGAGTGTGCACCTTCTGCTTGATATTCTTGCAGTTTTTACTGAATGTTGAAGACCTGTCCAGGGTAACACCAAGATATTTAGGGGAGTTGCTGTGCTCGATGGACACCCCACCCCAAACGATGTTAAGTTTGCGGCCCGCTTCTCTATTGCGGAGATGAAATATGCAAGACTGGGATTTGCTCGCATTGGGCTTGAGTGAGTTAGCGAAGTAATATGTTGCTAAGTCACCAAGAGCGTCTGGCAAGTCTACCTCAGCCTCCTCAAAGGTGGTGGCTTGGGACGTGAGGGCAAAGTCGTCCGCATAGAGGAAGCGGGATGTGTTGGGACTGGACTTAATTTTATTAATAATTATGTAGTCTGAATTCTATTTATGGTAAATTATTTACGGAAATAATTAAATTTATGAATAAAACAGGAGGGAGATGGACGACTTAGGTTCGCCTAAATACAATCCAATAGGCGACTAACATGGAATTAGTACTTATGTACTAATTAGCACAGTGAATAATTAGAATTATTTACTGTAATTCTAATCTGTAAATACAGTAGAATTTTTAATTGGGGCATGTATAATCAAAGTTTAACAGTAATTCGACTATTTACTTTACGACGAAGTAAACATTAACACTACGCAATACTTTGTACTACCACAATGTTTCTTATTCCTTTGGTTAACCAGAATAGGTATTTTTTCTTGTTTTTCATAGTATTAAGGACTCGCTTTTTTCCGCGACTCCGATCGCGTGAAATTTCAGCCCCACAGTCACCGCGTCGCATCCCATCGCCCGCCCGCGCTATTGCTTAGTACTCGCTTAGCGTTTAAGGGTCATAGCGTGTTGTTAAATAGCTAAAATCCTTCCTCAAGAAATGGGCTATGAAATGCAAAAAAAAAAACCGACTGGTAGTGCCAGAGATTAACGCGTTCAAACAAACAAACACTTCAGCTTTATAATTAATATAGATATAGATAGATAAAGGAAAATGTACAAAGAAAAGCGTCATTGGTCTTTCTCATCGGGTCATCAGGTTGGTTTGTTGGCCTCCGACTCATTGAATTATTAGTTACCGTGGGGTCTTAGTCGGTACGAGACTACGAGTACATGACCCTCCGTTCTTCCCAGACGGACGGTAGGTACCCTAGAGAATTTCCCCACAGAAAAACAAAGTTAGTAAATTGTTCAATATTAGTAAATATTTATTGTAAACATATATTTTAAGCTGAGTAGGTACGAGATGATACTCTTGGAATCCCTGCAGATAATAACCAGTGGTCGGAGTAGGTGTTTGGGGTGAATGACCGCAACATTGATGTTAACATGGATATGCCTCTGAAATCCCGGGATTTTGAAATTGTCGATTGATTTAAGGGAGTTAATATGGGTAAGTGGGCAGTTATGAGCAGGTAATAGGTGAGCACCCAAACAGTATATACTTACTTATATACACACACAGGGATCCTGGAATGTTGATAGAGGTAGCTTCGTGAAATATAAATTAATTAAGTAAAACTGTTAGAAACAATACTAAATATACTTTACTGCGCAAGGAAATATCCCGAGAAGGGAATATATTCCGAGAATTCCCAGGATTCCGGGAAATATTTGGCATATCCATGTTATGTCCGCATGTCGCAAGTAGCTAAAACAGCTCTACCTACTCCGATCACTGATAATAACCCAGACCCACCCTAAACCCTTCCACTGAGAACATACACATTCTGCACCATCACCATTATAAGCACACCCACCTTTGTTATTTTTCAGGATGACAAATCATCAAATGAGGGAGTCAAATGAGGAGGTCCCGCTCTGGGTGGATGGCACACACACCCTCACAGACACACGAACACGAATAAAGGCTCCTACAAACAGGCGCGACACGCGATATAATCGCGCGCGACACAAAGGCACCGCTCGTTGCGCGACTTACGGTGCCTTTGTGTCGCGTCTCGTGTCGCGCCTGTTCGAAGGAGCCTTAATCCAAATCCCAATATATAAATTGTTATTATTGTTATTTCAGAAAAATTGTAAATTATGGTTTTATGTCAACGTTAGTTTAAAAACACTTTTTTTGCCTGCAATTCTTATGTGAAACTGATCTATTCATGGGCATGTACCGCGTTATTTTATAACTTAGTAAGGGTGCTCGTTGCATCACCTACTTGTTAAAAATTGGGTCTAGTGTACACACAGCTTCATTAAGTGATTACCCCTCCAAAAGACATGTGCGTTCAAATCCGTGATAGGCCCAAGTTGGTTTTTGTATTTTGCAAAAACATTTTATTTCAATTAATTTATTGTTTTAGTGAATAAATAAGTTTAAGATAGTATTTATTTTTTTAAATTCTGTTTTTATTATTGTTTTTTTCAATAAAACGTTAATACTTTTATTATTGCGAAAACGACAAGCAATAATAGGGTTAACATTTACGAACGTTTTATTCATCGTCTAAATAGACTAGAGGTTTCAAGACCGCTTGCCGTGCCTATGAGTGGAAGTTCAAATCATAGCCACGAAATGTGCTTTTTGTCCATTATAATTATTATTTTAATATATTTTTCTATTTTGTTTTAGTAATTATTTATAAAGAATTTAAAAATAAAGAAAAATAAAATACCTTAATAATCATATAATATTTATTATTGCTATTATTTAACAAAACTATGATCTTATTTTACAACAAAGATTTATTTTGATTTGATAATTTTATTTACAGTTATCATAATATACTATTTTGCCAACTGACACAATTGGGTTCCTAGACAAGTGGCATCCTATTAAGGTAAACGATAAAATAGTAAGCGGTAGAAATATTTTAGATTGACATAACCTAACGAAATGTCACGTGACCTGTCATGTCGTCTCAGCATACAAATTTGACATTTGACAGTCTGACAAGTGACATCGAAAGAGACAAGTTTTGAAGCGTTTGCAACTTGTCTAGGAACTAGAAGTTAGTTTGGCAGGATTACAATCATGAGCATGAGTATACAATACAATCATGAATCATGAGTGAATAAACATGTTATCAATAGATAATCAATTAACATCTCTTATTAGCTCATGATATCTACTTAGAATATTTTGCTATACAAAGTAAAATAGTGGAATCAAATGAGTTAAATGTCTTCGTTGTTTATTTTGTTGTCATACTTAATTAATATAACTGCTATTTCTGGGCAAATCGCAATCGTTCTCTTCGATGCTCTTCTGTTAGACATATTTTGCAGGTCGATAACTGTGAATGTTCGCTGCGTGTAAATGTCTTCGAACCGTGGACAGAGAGATATTCCATGCCGTTGCGAACTGTAACGAGTGGATGTAAACGGCGGTGTAGTGTGAACCTTAACAATATCCGGATGATGTTCAGATTGGTCCGTATAGATCCCAGTAGTTCTCCGACCCATGGTCATTGTCTTAACATCGCCGGTTTCTTGAAATCTGCGCACCCATAAGCGCACCGTTTGTCTCTGTATAGAAAAAAATGGTTTTAAATAAGTTATTAAATACCACACACAAGATACCGCAAATAGCTCAACAAGAAAAAATCGGAGAACACAATTAATATTATAATGAACTTACTGCTATGCCAAGCTGTCTCGCAATTCCTTTTATGCTCACATTTTGTTCACACAGAACAACTATTTTAGTTCTCATAAAATCATAAATCATTTTAAAAATTAATGAATAAATCGTAGTCGTTTACTCTTCGCCGTTTTAAGTGAACGTATACATCAAACGTTATAGTTATAACTTGAGGGTATATATGGATTAATTTTATAAAGACAACGTAAGTACGTAAAATTAATGGATACCCTCAAATTATAACATCTATCGATTAGACATCCCACCTAAAGATAAAATGACTCAGACCATAGTAGATAACAATTTCAACGCAATTCATATGGGCTCGCTGGCTAGTTCGTCAAACTGCCGGTATGAGTATGACGACGTTCGGTGATGCGATGGTTCGAATCTGAGTCGAAACAATGGGTTCTTTTTGAAGTATTCTTTAGATTATTTGTAAGGAATTTAATGTGTAACATTTTAAAACTTGAGGGGTTAGCACATACTGACGCTGTCTGTACCTATTGTTATTTGATTCAATAAATTATTATTATTAAGTATATAGTAGTCAGAAGTAGTCTAGTCAGAAGTAGTAGGGTAGTCAGAAGCCCGAAAGTCTGACAACCAGTCTTACCACGGGGTATCGTATTACCCAGTAACTGGGTAATGGAGGTCAGATAGGCAGTCGTTCCATGTAAAATACTGGTATTCAGCCGCATCCGGTAAGACTGGAAGCTGATTCCAACATAGTTGTGAAAAGGATAGGCAGGTGATGATATTGATTAGGGCCACAATTCTTAGATAGGGTTCGATTTCCAGGTCAGACAAAGTATTAAAGGCACCAGTTGTCTGGCATTTTTGCTGAACTGGGCCTTTTTGGCGCAGCCGTGAGGCACACTTTCCTGCTAATTTCTTACATCGGACTTTGCACTTTTTATTTTTATCTTATTTTATATCTGATGTACGACTAATATCTAACTACCTGGTGTATTGTGTGTCTCTTAGTCTGTGCTAAATAAATGTATTTTCTTTCTTTCTTTCTTTATTGGGTTTTTCTATGTGGAATTTCTCAGGAGCAGCACGGAGTCTGGATTTGTGAACGGTTGATGGCAATAAGCTCGACCCCTGTTACATGAGACTTTAAAATAACTGGCGGAATGTGGGTGTACTATAAGGTACAGACGCCAAGTACATCAAGCTACCCGAAACTGTCAAATTTTCCCAATCAACTTTAAACCCTATGCTTTAGCGGTAAAGTTGAAAATCTATTAAAGAAAGACAGAATGTAGTAGCTTGATGTGCTGGCGTCTGCACATCTTTGCCCAACTCGTCGGAGAAACAAGGCGTGATAGTGTGTGATGTTATGTTATGTTTAACGTTCTTAGGTGGGAGAATACAGTGAAGCTGATGATCTATAGTCATATTCAATAATTCCTCTATGTATAAATGGTTTAGTGCGAGTCAGACTCGCGCACCGAGGGTTCCGTACAAATTTGTAGGTATGTAAATAGTTTATCACGAGATTTTTTATTTTATTTTGTAATGTAACTACGAATTGACGGTTTTCGGATTGTTTCCTTTACTTGTGCTACATGACATTGTTTCTTGCCAAATTTCATGATTCTAGGTCAACGGGATGTACAGACGCCATCGCCAGCACATCAAGCTACCCGAAACTGTCAAATTTTCCCAATCATTAGAGATAAAGTAGAAAATCTATTGAAGAAATTTGACAGATTGTAGTAGATTGATGTGCTGGCGTCTGTACCCTATAGGTTTTGAATCCGGAACATAAACGCCCGTAACTTTTGATTGCGTCGACTTAGAAGTTTGATTTTTTCACTGCTTTGAGGGATTGCAGCCCTGAGTATTTGATATTAATTTCAACTTGATAACTCCACGCGTTTCTAAGAAAAATGGTTTTCACCGACGGACAGACAGACGGACAAAGAAGTGATCTCATGAGGGTTCTGTTTTTACTTCTGAGGTAAGGAATCCTGAAAAACATATCAGCATCTTATTTACGCTTTGTTGTAGAAACAATTAAAAGTTTAACTAGTACGTTTGTACAAATAGACCGCATTTTAAACGTAATTTGAATATTCAGTGTATCTTTGAACTCTTTACCTCCTTTTTTAAAACGCCACAACTGGACAGTTATGTATAATGAACCGTCATTAATTAAAATATTAAGTTCTTTATGTCTGTCTGGTTTGGTTTGGCTACTGATGTCGCACGCGTACTTGAATAAATACTTACCTATAAGTATAAGTAGGTACAAAATATAAAACTTGCGAATCTGTCGAAGTGTGTGTATATATAACTCATGGTGGTCAGCAAATGGTATCCGCGTTGATGAATTTTGGGCCCGTGGCTAAATAATAACAGCCGCACAGGTTGATCGATCAGGTTAAGCAACGCTTGCCGCGGTTGGTAAATGATGATGGGTAACCATCTTTACGTACCGAGACCCCTCCGTGGCTCGGAAAGCACGTTAAGCCGTTGGTCCCGGCTGTCATTCGTGGATCTTTGACAATCGTTACGGGTAGTCACAAGCCCGAAAGTCTGACAACCAGTCTTACCAAGGCGTATCGTGTTATCGCTCCATGTAAAATAATTTGTATTCAGCTGCATCCGGTTAGACTGGAAGTCGAAAAATAGCACGACACGCTAAGAAGAAGACTATATGTATAGAACTACTAGCTGATCCCGCAAAAGTTGTTTTGCAAAAATAAAAAAAAATAGCCTACAACCTATTCTCAGACCAAATATACACAAAAAAATTTATATAAAGCGGTCAAGTCGTTTCGGAGGAGTTCGATAACAAACACTGTGACACGATATTTTTATATGTTAGATATACCTACACACACATCAACAGAATCTAGGTATATTTTATATTTCATTAAATGTCTAATAATCTGTGAAGAATATTCTGATACAGTAACTGGAAGAATGATAGGTTATTTCAAGGTCTTTAATAAATAAAAAAAATTGTGATTTTTTTGTTTTAAATAAAAATCTTAATTTTTTAATCGCCGTAGAAAATTTGTGATAAAATTATGATAAAAAAAATATTTCTTCTTATAAAACTATTTATTTTAATTAAAATTGAAACAACCTTATAAAATCTAATTATCAATAACAAGTCTTGCCATATCTTACATTAATTACACATCGACATCGATTGTTCATACTTACAATTAAATTGTCAATTTTTTGCTGCGATATGTGGTCCAATATTCTTTGCAAGTTTTCGTAACGTTGTTGTTCCATCGTCAAATTTGGCGGGAAATCTCTCAAAGCTTTTCGTTGTGCAGGCCAATCCAAAACTTGAATATCGTGGTCTCGGAGAGCGGCCGACACCTGCCGTGCCGTATGGGAAGGAACACTATCGTGCATGAGTAGAAATTCCTGGCCCATTTGGATTCTGTGTGGGACAATAACAGGCTCTACTACCTCATCGTGATAATTTTGTGCAGTCATGCTGCCTTGGATCCAAACGAGCTGGGTTCGTCCGCCAAGACGAATTCCTGCCCACACCATGATTGTCCCGTCTTGAAATGAGTGGATTTCCTGAGGGTGCCGTAGACGGCTAACTCTCCCTGCAGTTCGCATTCGCGTTCGCGTTCGCGTTCGCGTTCGCGTTCGCGTGTGCGTGTTCTTCGTGAATCCGGATGAAACCCAAACCGGGACTCATCGGTGAACAGCACCAAAGACCATTGTTCGTCACTCTATGGTAAATGCTCCCGAGTCCATGAAAGCCGCCGACCGCGATTGCCACGTCGCAATGCTGGAACACGTAGCGGTCGTCGAGCATGAAGACCAACTTCATGCAACCTCTTTCGCACGTTTTGGTCGCTTAACATCAGCTGGTGGTCCTCCTGGAGCCTTTGTACTAGTTGCATCGCTGTGATATTGGGTTGTCTTCTGGCGGTCAATTGGAGAAATCGTTCCTGTCTCTGCATAGTAACACGATATCTACCCGTGTGCCGTTCAGCCACATCCCCAGTACTGCGATAACGTAACCACAACCTTGATATCACGTTTTGGCTGGTGTGTAGGGCCTCAGCAACGACACGTTGAATAGCAGCATTTTCTAACATGCCCACGGCTCGTAACATTGCATCTCGACTCAAATGACGACGTGACATGACTCTTAAAGCTCACACGGCACCTTAAATTAAAAAAGAAAAAAGAAAAACAATCTAATCCCTTTTCATTCATTAATAATAATAAAACAATTTTAATTTTCCTTAGCGAATTACTAACAATTTTGCCGCCGTATTATGTTTTTTTATTTACATTTTTATATTTTGAAAATAGAATAATAGAGGTTTCAATCTGTATATAAACTTTTTATCTATACTTATAATAAATCTGTAGAAGTGAAAATTCTGTACATTGAAAATATCAAAAAAATAAATGGCAGGGTTACTATACCGACATCGAACACAAAAATGTGATTTAAAAAAAATTTTGTTGTCTGTCTGTCTGTCTGTTTGTTCAGGCATCACGCAAAAACTACCAGTTAGATTACGATAAAACTTGGTATAATTATTCTTTAATATCCTGGGCACCACACTGGGTACTTTTTATCCCGGAAAAGTATATACAACAAAAAAACAAACTTAATTTTGCGGTTCGATCCCTAGACCCGATTACTGTACCAACCACAAATAATAAGTTTGTCGTAGGTTACGTCACCCGCAGTGGAGTTCACTAAGGGGCGCTGCACACGGCTAAGATACTAACTATAATATTTTATCTTAAGATACAATATCGCTCGCCATACAATTCAATGGACTATCACACACGACGAAGATAATAAATAATATTTTTCATATTTTCGTATCTTAAAATGAATTTGTAAATACTAATAATAAAGCAGAAGAGTTTGTTTGTCTGAACGCGCTAATCTCGGTCGGATTTATCTCGGAGTCGATTTAAAAAAATATTTTTACATTTGCTAGCCTAATTCTTGAGAAGGAAGGAAGGAAGACAGCGCGAGCAGGCGATGCGATGCGTTGCGACGGCGTGGGTCGGAAACAAGAAATTTCACGCGGACGAAGTCGCGGGCAGAAGCTAGTGGAAAATAAAAAGATTTTAAACTATAAATTCGTAAATAATTTCGTATTAAGATATCCCTAGATTCTGTTGATGTGTGTATGTACGAGATATACAGGGTCTCATTAAAATAGATGGACAAATTTTAACACAGCGCTCAGTACGTCTAACCAAAGACATCCAAGCAAAAAAAACACTGATTAAAGTGATTTATTTTATTTTGACCTAAAATAATAAATTGCCGGCACATTAGTGTATTTTCGTTAGCTGATTTATTTTTCTTGTAAGTATCTAATGTGTTTTTCT
The DNA here is from genome assembly GCA_963855955.1 of Luperina nickerlii. Lineage (NCBI taxonomy): Eukaryota > Metazoa > Arthropoda > Insecta > Lepidoptera > Noctuidae > Luperina > Luperina nickerlii. Next base: position 14,143,081 of record OY979682.1, read on the forward strand.
TATTATATTTATATACCATCGTCCTTATTTTGGTGGTCTGAATGATTTCTAAAAGTTTGTCCATCTATTTTAATGGGACCTTATATAATATTATAAATTCGAAAGTAACTCTGTCTGTGTTACCTTTTCACGCCTAAACCACTGAATGGAATTAGATAAAACTTGACAAGGAGATAGATGGCATCCTGGGAAAGGACTAGGCTAGCTTTTTGTCCTGATAGAACATTCCCGTGGGATAATTTCCGATATCCACGCGGGCAGAAGCTAGTTTACTGTAAAAGTACCTATTAACCATCTTTGTGCAAGTCAGACTTACAGACTAAAAGTTCCGCCAATATAGGGCTATATTATAGTCATAATAATTATCTATTGTAACACATACCTATTCTGTGGAAGTTTCCTATTATGGTTATAAAGATACAGCCGTGTGACAGACGGACGGACGGACGGACAAACAGTGTAGGCTAAAAGAGTTCCATTTTCACCCTTTGGGTACGTAACCATCGTAATGAAAAATGCTGCTGCCCTGAGTGCCGCCCAACAACACCCACAAATACATAAATTTCTTTAGAGGGAAGTGCCTAAGACTTGTTTTGTATTTTTTTTATCATATTATCTAATCTAACTAGCCTTTAAGGCCTCTCTCTCCCTTTTCAATATTTTCGGTACTTTTCAGCTAAAGTTTTTTAAGCTGCTGTTATAGCACATAATACAATAGAACCTTTTATGTTAGCTTTTCATACAATATTTTATCATAATCTATGGGAGGTTAAGTCAAGTTGAAGTTGATAAAGAAATGTCAAATTTGAGTTTCTAAAATGAAAATGATGTGAAAACAAGCAATATGTAGATCATATAGTTTATTAGAAGAGAAGTGTACAGTGTGACTGAGTAGAACCCTGTGACCGCACTCCTCGGAACATGGAAAGAAGATTCCATTCAATTGTATCTCAATATTATAAAGCTCTATTTAAACAAGTAATACCTTCTTACCAGATCTGTAAAAGATCTGTCGTTCTTTCATATAAAATACTCGGCGAAGGAAGCACAGAGTCAGACGAACCTCCCATCTTTCTTTTTCACGGCCTTCTAAGCGGTAAAAGGCAGTGGGAAAGCATAGGGAAGATAATACTGAATTTGACACGAAGATCTGTGGTGGCCGTTGATTTACGAAATCATGGCGATAGTCCACATGTAAACTCTCACAAGTATGAAGACCACGCCGGAGATATTCTACATTTATTTCAGAGACTAGGAGTTGAACAAGCGACCCTTATCGGACACAGCATGGGAGGCAAAGCAGCTATGTGTTTAGCCTTAATGGAGGTAAGGTCCCAATGACAAAATATATTTAAAGAGCAATTTGTTTTGAACTGTTTCTACCTGTCTTAACATAACATCAACATAAGTACGGTCACCAAAGGAGACAAGTATAACCAGGGTCGTCGGATGTTGTTGAAGTTTAGTAAACCGATTGATGTTTACGAATGAAATTTAATTTCATAAATGAACTGTTTGTTTTCTATTAATTAAGGTGAATGCGCAGTGGTAGGCCGTGAAATTCATTTTTCTTACCTTTTTGCAATTTTCAGGTCAGTGTCCTAGGTTATATCTTGATCAAAATATAATATTCGCGACTATAACAGGTACGTATTTACAGAAGTATAATCATTAGAATCATTAATACATCTTTCTAAGTTATATTTGTACCATAAATTATTTATTTTTTGTAAGTAGGTTTGTACAAACACTTTTACACGTCAATTATATTTTTTTTAAACTATATGAGGTCGGCGTTTCCTATCTGACTATGCTGAGAAGAAAGGCCAAAACAAACTCAGAGGTCACAGTCTCTTTTAAAGTCCAGACAAAATCTTGGTCAGATCGTGTGAAGACCATGTAGATTGGTGTCTGAAATGGTCTTTTGAGGAAAGAACCACACAAATTGAGCGGACCTGTCCAATCAGTGCACACATTTGTCAAAAATCGTGCAGCTCAACTCAGAACTTGAGGAGCTAAACGATTCGACGAACAATACCAAAGAAAGGACATTTAGGTAGGCCGCGTAAATTACTCAAACTGCCAGACCAGATCGTGATTAAAACCAACTAAGAAGGAAAACAGAAAAGAAATGACCCACATAGTCCTTACATTCACAATAATTAAATAAATAAAAATACTTTACAAAGTAAATATTCATGTCATTGTATATATAAAATTCATCAATGTCACACATTGACATTACACATTATATAAAAAATCCAGACATAATCTTTGAGGACCATGTAGATTGGTGTCTGAAATGATCTTTTGAGGAAAGAACCACACAGATTGAGTGGACCTGCCCAGTCAGTGCACGCATTTGTCAGTAACCTTGCAGCTCAACGATTCGACTTCAACTTAAGGAGCTCAACGATTCGACAAACAATATAGGACATTTGGGTAGGCCGCATAAAGTACTCAAACTGCCAGACCATGATTAAAACGGAAACAATGACCCACATATTCCTCACATTTAACATAATATAATACTTTATACAGTAAATGTACATGTAATTGTTTAAGTAAATAGATAATTTAAAAAAAATTAGGTGTAAAATAGCAAAATAAAAATAAAAACAACATTCACTGTCTAAACCTACATATATTGGAGCAGCTTCATTCCAAACCTTTTTGTCCTCAATATAGTCTTTTACAGTATAATAGGCTTTCTGGAATAGTTTTCGCTTTATAAAAGATTTGAATTTATTAAGCCTTCCGCCCCTAAGACGACCCACTGACCCTTAGTTCTTGAATGTGGCTAGGAAGTTTATCATAAAAACAAATCTCTTATGGAAAAGTGCTTATGGTACAAATCTAACTTAAAGGGATAAATTTTAATGATTTTAATTACTATAATTCTCTAAATACATATCTACTCAAACACTGTAACCCGCGATATATGATAATTATTATAAATAGTATTGAGAAATCCACAGAAATAAGACTAAACATTAGGCGCCGATCATTACCGACTCAGAGATCGGTAATAGCTGCTACTACTAAAATAATTGAAGCAACCACCATACTTTTAAAATTTTAAATTTTGCAGTAGATGATTACTGAAAGCCTATGAAATATGATATGAAAAAAAGAGTTTAAACATGAATGATGTACTTATTTAACAATAAAGAATAAGTATAGTTAGTAAATATTGCTATAAACAGTGTTAAGAAAAAACGTAACGTTCTTAACTGAAGCACAGATAATATAATACACTGAAGGAACAAGGGCTAGTATGAAATAGCCTGCGCTAGTGCACTCGTCACAGGAAATTACATAATTATTTTGTCTATTTCCCGAACAGCCATGCTCACGAATAGTGCGCATAACTATTCGGGCGATAGTCAATTAACAATCACGCATATTTTCCCCAATTTCTATAGCTTAAATCGTCTCGTAAATAATGCAAATTAACTGATTGGATCCGTAATATCTAAAGATTTTTAATATGTGACTGCGTTAACCTTATAGGTTTTTATAGAGTTTAAAGAATACGTTCATTTCACTGCGACTCTTTATTTTTAGCCACTTAAAATAACTGGCGTATTAGTAGTAGACATTTCACCTGTTTCGACGTCGAAGCACTACAGAGACGACTTCCCGAAAATATTAGCAGCTATGAAGGCGGTGGACTTTAAGAACCCGAAAAAAATTGGTCGCGCAAAAGATGAAGCCAAGAAACAGTTGAAAGATATAACCCCAGATCGTCACCTCTTAAAAGCTATTCTTGGCAATATAAGAATAAAATCTGACAACACTATTGGTTGGAAGGTCAATATCGATGTCTTATTGAATGATATCAAAAATATTGCTGAATTCCCTAAATTATCTCTGAAAAATAAGAAGTACTTCGGGCCGACACTTTTAATCGGCGGTCAGTTATCTGAATTAATTCCGTAAGTTGAACTTTCTTTCTTGTTTTTAGTAAGTAGTTGGACCGGTTTGGCTAAGCTAGCACCACGAAATTTAATAGTTGCGATAAATAATTGCCCATTTGTGACTGCACTGCGGTAAAAAATCGCTTCAGAATTCGCTTGAAATATTTTTGGCGTTTGCGATTTTATTTCGCATGAACTATATACGATTAAAAAAATCGCATAACAGTGTGCGAACTTGCGTCCTTTTCAGTCACAGAGCATGGAATCACCCGCGCCGGCATCGGCAGCGTACAGTCCGTCAGACAGTCAGGCAGTACTACAGTCCGTTCACAGTTATTTTACCTCTGACAGCAGCAACCTAACAGCATGGCAATCTTATTGTAACAAGAATAAAGATCACAATGATTTTGACAGGCTTGTCAGGAAAGTAAGACAATACACTCAAAATATATTTGTCAAAATATTTTTGTCATTCAAAAACGAGCTGTTTGAGCAATTTACCAGCTTGGTGCCAGAGTTTCTCGTAAGAGATTTTTTTAAAGACATTGGTATTCTCACGGTTGCATTACAATTCATCTTAGACAACATCTTATATATTAGGCAAAATATACTGAAAACAGTGATATTCACAATGTTAACACTAGAAATAAGGACAAACTAAGAGCCCCCTTTCACCGGCTTCATAAGGTTCATAACCCATTTGTTGGGCTTAGTACCTTCCTAACGATAAGAATAGTTGGTCGCTGTGACTAACTTCTTTCTCCAGAATTAGATTACCTACTGAAAGGTTATATGAGTTCATATAATTGTATACTTTATTTGATTATTTATGTAAATTCACTTTAATTTTATTTTAATTTATGACATAATCTACTCACTTCAATGTTTTATTAATGAGTTCTTGCCTGAGCAACCAGCAGCAAGTTCGTCATACTCCCTTAGATGTCACTGCTTGCGGTATAGCGCTCCTTCTCTCAAATATGGCGAGAGGAGTAATGGCTGAACTTATTGGTTTTGCCCGTGAACGGGCTTGTGGTGACTGGTTGTCTTGCTGACCATGACCATGGTTTTGACGACACAGTTGGCGAAGTGGCTGAGCGATCGACTGCTGCGCTGCGTGTCGCGGGTTCGATTCCCGCACGGAACATATATTTGTATTGCCTACAGGTAGCTGTTCCGGGTTTGGCTGTTTGTGTAGGTATGTGAATTTATATGTTTGTAAACGCACCCACGATACAGGAGTAATTCCTAGTGTGGGGCAACGTTTTTAAAAAAAAAAGAAAAAAAGAAATGGTTTTGTTATTGTTATTAGTAATTAACTCTTTATTTATTTTACTTCGATGGTCCTAGTAGGTATATCATTTGTGATTTCTAGTGACAGCTATGTGAACATAACCCAGCATTGCATAAATATTAAAGCTATCACGCCCTTTATGCCTGGAGGTTTTTATTTGGGTGTTAAATTTGTTTTCATTAATATTTTTAGTTTTTTTTTGCTTTAGTTTAGTTTACATTCTACATTATTTATTGTTATATTGCCGTGGCTAGCTGACATATGGCAAATAGTTTAATATAATGTTCTGTGTTTCGTAATATTACCTACTTTGCATACCTACTATTGTATAGAAGCAAGTTTTTTTTTTTAACTGAACAGACATCTGTGCTGCTGGGTAACTTATGTGCCACTTCATCTTCCCAGCTAAAGCACTCGGAAGTGGAGAAGGGCGGGCGTTTTGGGGGACTGTCTTGTGTAATTTTGACGTTCAAAAAGTGCTGATTCTCTGGCAAATTTTTTGATTTTGTTATCGTTATCATCCAATATGAAAACGGCCAATGCAGCCTCTAATGGCGTCCGTGCTTTGTGTGGAAACACGCACACTGCACACACAGTGCGCACTGCACGGAAGCCGTGGTGGGTAGTGAATATAATGAGTTCCTTTGAGTTTCTTAGCTGTATGGTAGGGGAACCCAGAGGGTTTTTGAGCAATATGCAGGGCGAAAAGTTGATAGCTGAGTAGGTGCGGCATGTTGACAGGGTCGTAACATTGTCGTTGCACTCGATGGTAATACATTTTTCAACGGTATACAGCCCGTAGCGATCCAGTAACCTTCTGGCTCAATCAATGTGCAAGCTTAGATCCGTCAGTACTAAAAGGAACGATCGTACAATTGAAGAGAACTGGCGGAAAATTTGTACCATCTAACTTGCTGATACTATAAGGACTGCCCATGATGATTACTTCGTAGGGTTTATTATGGATCTACCATAATAAACCCTACGAAGTGATCATCATGGGCAGCGTCAGGTAATTCATCAACCATCCCTTGATAGTACAACTACAAGTCATCTGCATACAGATAATACGCACACGAAGTTATTCCTAAGATTATTAATTAATTGTCAGATTTAGGGAAAGCCACAATTTCTGCTGATCAGATTTGACTATTTAAGTCAATATGCGTCAGACCGCATTTGATCATAAGGAAATCAAAGGCCCTGAAGATCACGTTATTTCTTGTCCATTTTGATAATCTGAAAGTGGATCCCTGACCACGAGACTCGTATCTGAAACTTTTCAAATATATTTTCAGTGTTCTCTCCATCGTGCCGGACCTACTATGCTATAAATTTTTCGCCCTGCATATGATTGCTCAAAAACCCTCTGGGCTTCCCCTACCAGAGACTTAGGGTTGAAGACAATTGACATATAAAAACCACTCTGAAATCTGTTTCTAGGGTTCCGTACCAAAATGGTAAATCGGAGCCCATCATGAGACTCAGTCTGTCTGTCTATCTGTCTGTCACAGCTGAATAACTCAAGAACTACTAATGCTATTAGCTTAAGATTTGGAATAGTTTTAGATGACGTTTACCTAACTATTTTGTAAATAAGAAAGAAATAAAAATATATGTATATTTTTTGCAACAGGGACTGAAAGGGGGTCTGAAAAATTCGAAGTGGGGCTACTAGGGCATGTGGGTTATCATATGAAAGAGCGCAGTTTGCTCATTATCAAACATTTTTTCTTTTTTTTAGGCCGCATTGTTTTCGACTTTTGATGAAAAATGTTAAAAAATATACCTTTTTTTCGAAATTTGCAAAGAGAAAAATCTGAAATTATTCTATGTGATAGAAGTTTATGTAAAGATTACAGGAAAAATAAAACGAAGTCTAAATAGCACCCTTTTTCAGGAATCATCAACAAAAGTTACACTAGTTCCACTATCGGCCAAGAGATGGTTCTGACCTAAAACTGCAATATTCTAACACCGCAGGCCTCGCCGATGAAAATTTAAAAACATGATGGTACGGAACCCTCGGTGCGCGAGTCGGACTCGCTCTTGCCCTATTTTTTTACGTTACATTTAATTTAATCCTTACTCGTTTGTTTACAGACCCGACGATTTAACTGAAATTCGAGAAATGTTCCCGAAAGCCGTAATAACTTACATTCCCAAAACACGCCACAACGTTCACATAGACAATCCCAGATCGTTTTTGGAGCTTGCGATCTCTTTCATCAAGACTCATCACTACAAGCGTCAATTCAAACCGCTACCTAAAATGTCTAAATAAGTACCTACGTTAGATGCTACATTGTTATTAAGTTTTGTGTTAAAAATACTATTTAAATAAAATTATTTCCATAATTTTATTAGGTAATTTTATTTAGGTAGTTAATTCTTCTTCTTCTTCTTTTGGTTTTGAAGATAGATCTATGTTGCTTATACTGTTTGGGTCCAGTAGGCGGCCACTTTATTACGACGTCAGAGACGTTGTTTAGGTCAACAAGGGTGCAAGTAAACTAGATAAGTACTAGCAGATGGGGCATAGTCTGTTCAGGAGCACCGTAATAGGTAATAAGCCGCTGCAGTTCGCGACCGAGAGGCAGGTGTTCTTGGCGCTTAACGAAGTCATGAGGTGGATAACATTTTTCTCACAATTACTTCGCTCTTTGAGAGGTCTGTCGTGGATCGCCTGTGTGGACCGTAAGAATCATCAGAATTAGCTCCAAGCTGACTGGCTTAAATCCATGTCCTATGATGCAACTGAGCTATTTGTGGAATCATAAATTAAATTACATGCTAATGCTAACGCTCTCTAAGAAATATAGACTAACGTACATCATACCTACATACACACACACACACCTATACAAAAACAAACACTCTCACCATCACTTCCATCATCATCATCATCATCATTTCAGCCAAAAGACGTCCGCTGCTGGACATAGGCCTTTTTTTTGTGCGCGGAGGAAATCCTCATGGTCTTCCTCCATCGTGGGGGTGACAGAGGGGCATGCCGGACTCTTACCGGCTAAAACCACAGTGGTGTTCCACCTTTACCTATGGCCGGGGGGGTGCGCGATTCGCATAAGCATTCGCCGTTCCGCTGGACCTTGGACTCCCTCAAGCACCTCTACTTCGACCGTTTCTGTGCTTCCCGCATCCGGAGGATTCCTGCGGCCTTGACAAGGTCCTCACTTCCACTCTACATTATTACATACTTGCAATATTTTAGTGTATTTAATAAGTCCCAAAATAATTAAATAAAAACCGGTCAAGAGCGAGTCCGTCTCGCGCACCGAGAGTTCCGTACCATCACAATAATGTTTTTAAATCTTCATCGGCGAGGCCTATATTCGTCAGAGAATTTTAACACTGCGCTCTGCGGTGTAGAATATTGCAGTTTTAGATCAGTGCCATCGCTTGACAGATAGTGGAACTAATGTAACTTTTGATTATGATTTCTGAAAAAGTGTGTTATTTAGATACATCGTTTTATTGTTCCTGTAATCTTTACATAAACTTCTGTCACATAGAATTATTTCAGATTTTTCTCTTTGCAAACTCCGGAGATAAGGGGGGTACGATATTTTTTTTTACATTTTTCATCAAAAGTCGAAAACTATGCGGCCTGAAAAAAAAAAGAAAATACATAAAAACATGTGTGCAATTCACACGTGGTAGAAGTGATACCTTCAAAAACATTTACATGTCTCTTTTTATTGTCGCTTTTTCGTTTCATAAACTTTCAAATCACAACGATGCTAAAGAAGTTTTCACTTCAAAATGCTTGAGAATATGTAATAAATACCTACCTGTAGAGATTTTTTTTCTTTTCCATCAATTACCCACGATTCTAGAATTAGTATGTAGGTACTACTTGGTAAGTACAGACGCCAGCACATCAAGCTACCCGAAACTATAAAATTTTACCAATCAACTTTAAATCTTATGCTTCAGCGATAAAGTTGAAAATCTATTAAAGAAATTTGACAGATTGTAGTAGCTTGATGTGCTGGCGTCTGTACATACATGGCACATCGTTCTTTTGGCGTATGCCCAAAATTGGAACTAAAGCCGTCATCTTGTTTTGTCAATACAAAATGTGTCAATTTCAGTAAATGTTTACCAACAACGCCCCCTTCTTGTGTCATTCAGGCGCCAAAAATATCCTCTACGTTACGTTGTAGCACTAATACTATAGTAGAGCCTATATTATATTGTAGTCTATGAAATAGAGCCACAATGATCAATGGCGATCTTGACAGATATCGACAGACAGATATCGTGACATCTTCTGGCAAACAAAATTGACTCGCGTAATAAAATATACCTATTCTTTCTTTACTTCGGCGCCAAAAATATAGGTACCTATGCAGTACATCGGCTTAAATCAATCTAATAGAGTCATTAATACTCTTCGATCAAGATGCTTCATTGACTGCACAGAAGTTAGCGCATAGAATCTATGGTCCCAGTCCCACTTCCAGCAGTGTACCAATTATTGTGCTCCATGACTGTCTTGGAACTAAAAATAATTGGGAAATGATTTGTAAAAAGCTACTAATTGCTTATAAAACACCTGTGATAGCAGTGGAAGCTCGCAATCATGGGGACAGCCCTTATTGTGACTCCCACGACTACACGTCATTAGCCGCCGATGTCTCAAAATTATACTCTAATTTCGCTATTGAAAAAGGTATTATTGGCCATAGCATGGGAGGCAGGACAGGAATGGTTTTGGCTCTGAATGAGGTTCGAGAATTCATGATAAATGATACACAACCCAACTAGCAAAGAGATCGTATAAGCAATTACTCTCACGACTATGAATCGAAAAACACTCGTATGAAAGATCCTATTATTTCAAAAAGCCGTTTAAAAGCAGCTGTCTAGATATTTTAGCCTTCAACGCTTTTTGACTCTATAAACATGTCTAGTAAACGTGTACTCGACGAATTCATATTGCACTTACTCGATGATTATATAAAGATATCTCTCGATCACCTTCATGCAACTGTAAGTTCTATGACAGCTCTTTGAAAGCAACTGAATTGCTAATTTATCGTAAAACTAGCTTTTATAGCACTATCTTTCGACATGTATTTATTACAGCATAATTATAGAGTAATAGTACATTATGATATAAGTGCGGTAAGTTGAAAATTACAGCCGAGGCGATATTGCTTGCCCGAGCCGTAGGCGAGGGCTAAAAGAAAGCAGAGGCTGTAATTTTCAAAGCGCACGTATGTCATACGACGTTTTATAACATATTTGCAAGGAAATAAATAAAACTCGGACTGAACTTGCATATTTGCTTGTTTTCCATATGATGAAATTTTGATACGCTTGTATCTATCGGTCGATTTTTCGGGCGAGGCTTAGAGTAGCCTTTTTCGCTGCCTCTGAGACTTCTGGCGGTGTGGAATTAATAAATTCATCATTACTTGACGACATTTTCAAATAAAAAAAAGTACAGCGAAAAGAAAAAGCGCGCGGAATAATTTTTACTTCTTAACAAATAAGCGATGCGCGCGCGTTCGCGTTTTTTTTCAGGCATAGGCACAAAACAGCCAGTATTATTAATAAAGTAAATTAATATTTTTGTTTTTGTTACAGATATTAATGGTTGTAATTTATTGTCAAAATTAATTAAATTAAAGAATTAAATGTTTATTTATTATATTTTATCTCCCAAAGTTAATTTTATTCATAAAATGTTGACATCTTTTCTGAAATAAAAACTCTTTGCTAAGATTTAAAAAAGTACCGTTCGTTTTGACGGAGCATCTTGATAAACCGTGCGATTTACTTTACATTACCGCACAAGTGCGTAATGAGATACATTACGATATTGAAATTGGTGAAATAAGAGACCCTTTACGAGCAAATATGTTATAATAGTACATTATGATATAAGTGCGGTAAGTTGAAAATTACAGCCGAGGCGATATTTCTTGCCCGAGCCGTAGGCGAGGGCTAAAAGAAAGCAGAGGCTGTAATTTTCAAAGCGCACGTATGTCATACGACGTTTTATAACATATTTGTGAGGAAATAAATAAAACTCGGACTGAACTTGCATATTTGCTTGTTTTCCATATGATGAAATTTTGATACGCTTGTAAGTATCTATCGGTCGATTTTCGGGCGAGGCTTAGAGTAGCCTTTTTCGCTGCCTCTGAGACTTCTGGCGGTGTGGAATTAATAAATTCATCATTACTTGACGACATTTTCAAATAAAAAAAAGTACAGCGAAAAGAAAAAGCGCGCGGAATAATTTTTACTTCTTAACAGATAAGCGATGCGCGCGCGTTCGCGCTTTTTTTTTCAGGCATAGGCACAAAACAGCCAGTATTATTAATAAAGTAAATTAATATTTTTGTTTTGTTACAGATATTAATGGTTGTAATTTATTGTCAAAATTAATTAAATTAAAGAATTAAATGTTTATTTATTATATTTTATCTCCCAAAGTTAATTTTATTCATAAAATGTTGACATCTTTTCTGAAATAAAAACTCTTTGCTAAGATTTAAAAAAGTACCGTTCGTTTTGACGGAGCATCTTGATAAACCGTGCGATCTACTTTACATTACCGCACAAGTGCGTAATGAGATACATTACGATATTGAAATTGGTGAAATAAGAGACCCTTTACGAGCAAATATGTTATAAAATCTATTACAGCACTGTAAACGCCATTTTGTTACAACAACATCCGTATTGTTTTTATTTTGTGAAAATCGATTATAATCGGTGGAAAAAAATTAAAAGAAGTGGAGGGTTCCGACGGAAAGTAAACAAGATTTATACACGATTGAAACAATCAACATCTACATTAGCAGTAACTACAGATGAAGAGCGATCAAATAATACAAGTGCGGGTTCTGTAGGAAATATTTACACTTCTACTGATTATGAAATTTGTAAACCGTCAGCTAGTGAAGTGTGTTCTAATTTTGAAAATATCTCCGCTGATCAAGACTGATTCTTATAGTAGTGATAATGACAATTATAGTTCAGAGTCCGGGGATAGTGAAAATTTAAATGATGAGTTTCGTTTTAATTTTAAAGAGTGAGTGCTCAACAACAACACAACGGATTAACAGAACCTTTGCAAAAATGTTTAGAAATTATTGATTGCAATTCTGATGTTTTTACTCTGCTTGTAAACATTGACGGCCTGCCAGTATATAATAGCTCAAAACTTCAATTTTAGCCAACATTGTGTAAAATACTAGAAATTCCGACACTGTCGCTACTAGTTGTCGGGATATATGCAGGTCAAGAAAAACCATCGGACTTAGATAAATATTTAGAACAGTTTGTGAGGGAAATGAGAGATCTTGAAAATGGTCTCAGAATTAAACCAAAAATATATTATATAATTATAATAATTTGAAAAAGTCACTCATATAATAAAAATCACTAAAATATTTTGTTTGTGTTTAATTTTCTTTTAAATTCCTCTGGAGTATTAATAACGTAATAAGTATTTTGATCTAATATTAAGGATTTAACATTTTGCGCTAAGGAACCCCAAACTAACTGCAATGGCGGTCCTAGAAGTCGTAAAGTTGAAACCTTATTTCTATTTCTCAGCTAAAAGCCGAGTGAATGCTTTGTGATGATAAATGAATTGCTATTAATGGCGAATTAGATAAACAATTAAATTAATATTATTTGTAATTCATTATTTACTAAGAAATCTTACGGCCCATGAAAATATTAACTAAAATGTAAGGAATATAGACAAAAAATTTAACCCCGCATAGGAAAGTAAACACCTTTGAGCTAACTTTAGTTCACGAATTGTCAATATGATTGTAAAATTGTATGGCACAAATAATATGGCAAAATTTAATACTTATATTAAATTTAACTATTTTATTTCTTTTCACAAACTATATAGTCTATGAATGCTGCTTGGTTGCATTCACACGATCAAAGAGTCGAGTGATTGCAACCGCACTGCTATATTACAATAAATTTGTCGAATGAAAGAGCTTCTACCGACTTGGGAAAAGCTAATGTGTTGAAAAATGGCATACTGATGATTAATATAATACTAGTAACTTTCGAGTTGCGATTACTCTATATTCTTTCGACTATTTGGCTATTCAGACGATAATCTTACGATATTTACATCACTTAAAGCAGAGAGAAGTGCGCCCAAATTGCGTTGAGAGAACGTGCACAGATCATTTACTCGACATTTTCTCACCACCAATAGCTGAAATAGTAACGTGCTGCTGGCATTTTTACGATATCTTTTGCTAGTTGGGAATATAACAGAGTATGCTAACCGTACAAACTTGGTTACAGCAAAGTTAGAATACTCTTATTGGTATAAATTTTGAATGTAGGCAATTTTATTGTTCCTGTTTCCTTATATTACCAACTAAAAATATAATTCACCTGCCTAGCCTTTTCCCAACTATGTTGTGGTCGGCTTCCAGTCTAACCGGATGGAGCTGAATACCAGTATTTTACATGGAGCGACTGCCTATCTGACCTCCACAACCCAGTTACTAGGTAACGTAATACGGTACCCCTTGGTAAGACTGGTTGTTACTTTTGGGCTTCTGACTACCCGTAACGACTGTCAAAGATCCACGAATGACAGCCGGGACCAACGGAGGCACGGAGGGGTCACGGTATGTAAAGATGGTCACCCATCCACAGACCAACCGCGGCAAGCGTAGCTTAACCTGATCGATCGACCTGTGCGTAGAAAGAATTGCCGAACTCAGTTGAGTCACAGAATAACTCTGTTTTTTTAAATTTCTATAGAATAACTAATAGGTAGCACTTGTAAGTTGCATACGGCGCGGCGGCCGGCGGCGGCGGTGCCAAATGGGTATAACATTAGATATTAACATAGAAGAAGTAGAAAAATACGTATTATGTAATGTCACATAATTTATCGCAACGGTAACACAAATGAAACATGCATTTTTTATTATATCTAGGTACTTTTATTTATGAAGTCCTGTAGAGATAAATTTAAAAATACGTTGTGGGTCTGAGTTTCTGTTGGCTGAGCTTCCTTTCAATGAAAATAGAATATCATTGAAACACAGTGGTTTAATAAGTAGTTTACATTTTATGTGTATAAAATTTTTTTTTTTTTCCTTTAATGGCTTTTGCGGAAAAACCACCACAATTTAGCCAATGTCAAGTGTAAAAATGTAAAAATAGTATACTCGGCAACGTTGTACGGTTCAATCAATAAAAATCTTCCAAAATCATTCCTTTTTTTTATTTATTTCACAAAACATCCACAAAAACATCCGTGTATAAAATTAAACTCATCTGGAAATATATATAAGATGATAGAACAGAATATAACAGTTGCTAGGCAACAACGTAAGAAGACTCTACTCCTAGAACATAGTGCATTACAACCTTCATGGTTCAACAGTTTCATTAGAAAAGTCATTCAGTGTGACGGTTAAAATCTCCCACCATGTTATTTACAAAACGTCTGATTTTTTCAGAACTGAAGACTTAGCGGGCATCCATAAAGTGTTCCCTTCAGCAAGGTTGATCTAAATCGATGGCGTTGGACATAACGTACACGTTGAGGACCCAGATGGCTTTGTCTCCGCAGTTGTCAATACTTTTGATTATAACGCCGTGTTAACAACGCCATCATAGTTATAATCTGCATGTCTGTTAGGTTATCTTTTTTTTATATAAAGAAGTGTTTTGTCAAAACACAGAGCACGGAATCATCGCGTAGACGGCATCGGCAGTAGGTACTAATAAAAGTCGTGGCGCTCAAACGGTGTTGCGCAGTACTATTATTTATTCTGTGGTTGAACCCTCAACTTCTGTCACGGACCGTCATTCAAAGCAACAGTTTCTTTACATCATTTGGTTTGACAAACCAAGCGTGTCACCGCTTACTCGCTAGTGCGCTTACACTCGCACTATAGCGAGTAAGTGGTGACACGTTTGATCTGTATGGAAAGTGTTGACGATGCCGCCTCTAGCAGCGGCCGCCGAAGTGTCTTCGTGTTCACAAAAATAAATGAATTTTCAATTTTGTGTTCTGTGGTTAAAAATACAACAACAACTGTAATGTGTACTGGAGGGTTGAAGTTGGTCTTCTTTACTACTTAGTCTCTTCACATATTTTTACATTTTATTACCCCGATAACTTGCATTTGACTGCCACGTTAGTCTTATGATTGCTGAGCGTGGGATCCTGGGCTCGATTATTCAGGTCGGGCAATGTATTTTCTATTGGGGTTTCCAATAGAAATTCGTCAGTAGCAGGCTAGCAGACCGGAGTTTGGCACCTGTCCCAGCGCCGATGAGGACACGACGCTATCAATGATTTTCTCGCTAAAGGAACGTACTCTCAGAATGCAGAAATGCGCGTTTTAAATATCTGCCTGCTCAGTTTAGTTCAGAAGAATGTGATTTACCTCGTTACGTTCAAAAATATCTGACATCACTTTTGCAGTAAGTATAAAAACCTGAAAGTACCTCTAATGTTTCCGGCCAAGCAATGAATACCGCTCATACTGTTTTGTATAAGACCATAATAATAATGGTAGGGGAGCCCAGAGGGTTTTTGAGCAAGCATATCCAGGGCGTAGAGTTGATAGCTGAGTAGGTGCGGCATGATGAGAGAAGGTTTCAGATGGACGCCCCGTTGTCAGGAGTCCACTTTCAGATTTCAAAAAAGGGTCTATTTAAAGTGATCTTCAGACTCAGAGCCGTTGATTTTGGTATGATTGCATGCGGCAGCTAGCCCATAATGACTTAAATAGCCAAATCTGATGAATAAATTGTGGCCTTTCCCTAAATCTGACGAGTGACGACTGAAAACTCAGATTTAGACAATTTTTAAAAGGATATATTTATGGAATATATAAATATCTGAGGGATTGATGGAGCCTTTTGTCAAATATGACGCATTGATTAACAATACTACCTAAAAGTGGTTATAATTTTGCATTTATCTCTAAATCAACGAGCCGGGTAGCTTTGATTGCTATTAGAATTTGAAGCTGACCCTTTTGTGAAGATTTGTCGGTATTCAGAAGTTGAAAAATATTAAAAGTAATGATACGTCTATGATCAAAAGTTAAGAAGCAAAATTACTGACCTCTTACCACTGACCTGTATTATAACAGGTAACTGCATGGTAAGTTGACGTCGTAATACTTTTCTATTCAAGTTTTATTATAACTACGAACCTCTTCGCTCGATATCTTTATTGACATGGCCCCCAATTTTCAGTGATGGTTCGTTTTTGTGAGTTTTGTTAAATAAGCCTCAACAGTTCTACTTAGGCCGTCAGCTGTGAGTTACCTAGATTAAATGAAAGATCATGATTCATGAGATACTTACTACCTGTATGAATCGAGGGTGTACAAGTTTGCCGGTCAGATTTTTTTCTGCCTTGCTATATACAGGGGTTACTTGTAATTCGACGTATTCCTTCCAGGACGTGATAGTGTGACGCATTTGCAACAATTAAGCACCCCATAAATAAATGCCTAGGCGAAAATTCAAGGGATGCGTAAAAAATAATTTTTATGTATTTTTGTAAATTCCGCATTTCCTAAATTTCGTCACTAAATATATGATTATAATTCTCTAAATATGTACCTGTTATTGTCGCGAATCATATTTTGATCAAGATACAATCTGACACTGACCTGCAAATTGGGAAAAGCGTAAGAAAATTTGAATTTCGCGGTCTACCACTATCCATTCACCATATTTATTTATTTTATAATTTATGTACACACAGTAAACCCCCCCCCCCCCAACTCTCGAATTGAATGTCCTTCATTGCTATTCCATTGGATTAAGATTAATTCCAAATGTTCTTAAACATCAAATAGTTAAAAGTTAAAGGAAGAAGTTTAGGTAGTAACCATTTGCAAAAATCATCTGCATAAATGAACTTTAACACCAGTTACCTCAAAATTTTACTATGACATTAAGCGTACAAATTATAGAGCAGACATCTTCATTTAATCAGCTATCAAACGAAATACAAATATAAAAAATATATTTAGAAATGCCGATAAAACAGTCGATAATGCTGGCAAAGGTCGAATTTGCAAATTATTTAAATATTCAAAAATTAAATGTTAATCGAATTAATTAACTGATTTATGTTATATTTATACCTTCTCACCACTCAGCAACTCTTCCTACGTTATGTAAATATATAAATATATATATCTAATTTTTTTTTTATATTTACACCTCGTTAAATAGCTGATTTAAAAAAATCGTTACTAGATAACTCACTACAGAAACGATTTTTAGGGGAAATTTTCAAAAATACATAATAATTTATTTTTCTCGAATCCCATGAGTTTTCGCCTAGGCTTTATGGGGACTAGGGGGTGATTAATTCTTGCAAATGGGTCACACTATCACGTCCTGTAAGGAATACGTCGAATTACAAGTAACCCTGTATAAAGCTACTGGCTTTAGATAGGTACAAGTACAAACTATTTGCTGTTTGCACTGACCTCTATCATATAGTATAATACAGGTCAGTGTGTGTTTGTAACACTGAAAGTATATGTTTGTCAAAATTGGTGACAGCGAGTGACATCCACAGTGACATCAGAAATGTACATAGGAAATATTTAAATTAATGTACTCTGTGTAGGAAATTGACAGGACAGAACTAGGACTACCGCCTCAGAAACCGCTGACTAGATTCGTATTACTATTCTGTAGCCTAACTTTTGAAATAAAATACAGATATGAGATGGTTATTCTATGTACAATCCGTAGAATCAGACCTCAACCGTACATTGAGTTAAAAAATATATACAGGGCAATTCAAGTAGTTCGTTCTCAATCAACTGTTGATTTATCATATAAAATCCACGGCCCCAGTCCCACAGGCGGCGAATCAATAGTGGTGCTCCATGGCTTACTTGGGTCTAAAAGAAATTGGCGGAGCATGTGTGATAAGATCACAGCTCATACGAACAAACCTGTGGTCGCAGTGGACGCTCGTAATCATGGGGACAGCCCCCATATCGATGTCCACGACTACATGTCATTAGCTGCTGATGTCTCTCAACTATTATCTAAACTTTTACTCAAAAAAAATATTGTTATAGGCCACAGCATGGGAGGCAGGACAGGAATGATTTTAGCTTTGACAGAGGTTCGACAATATACCGTAACTTTAATTTAAATGATCGTTTCCTTTTGCTCTTTTCTTTCAGCAGAGGTTCAAGCATGAGATTTGCCAGCGAGCAATGGAGCGCAGCATTCTTGGAGTCTGATTAACGGATCGTGTCAGGAACACAGTGTTGCGCTCACACAAAAAACACTCAAGCTTAAGTGGGACTAGACCCAGTCATGGGCTAAATCTACCACTATGTGGGTCCCAAAAAACGTCCGGCGATATCGAGGTAGACCCAGGAGAAGATTGCGGGATGAGCTTGACGCCTACAGACAGGATTATAGTCCGCGCGGAACTAGTTGTGTGTAACAGTTCGTGCATTGCGAAAATAGGCAACTCTGCCGCCCTCACCCCCGTCCCCACTAAGGCACGGCCAACTAGTTCCGCGCGGACTATAGTCCAGACTAGCTCAAGACAGAGAGGAGTAAGGGAGGCCTTTGCCTTACAGCGGAACAATATAGGCTAAAAAAAAAATATTTTCTTTATAAGATAATCTTACCTCCATGTAGTGGGACTGTAAAATTACGAATTGTAACACTGAGTAATGTAGTCGTAATGCATTTAGACAGCTTTGTTGTAGTGTTATCTATCGCAGACAGGTTGATCGTCTTCATTATGTGTGTGTCTGAAACAGGTAGGTATACATGGTTTCTATAGGCGTACGTCATCAGTCAGGCGGCATCCAATACTGAGCGCTCCAGGCGCTCAGTATTGGATGCCACCTTCACGTATTACTGTAGAGCTTATCTCAGTTGGATAATGAACTGGTCTGTCCTGATTTAGAAACTTCTTGCTCGTGCTCGAATACTTCATTCGTCTCATCAACTTATAAAATATTAGCGGAGGTTGCTTGGGAAAGCCATGCAGGCTAAAACCTCTACAGTACCTACTACAGAAATAAACAATGTGAACCTGTACCTACTAGCGTTCCTCCAACGACCGCACACCCAGCTTGTCGGCTGATAAATCGGCATCAATGCATGACCTCATTATTCCTTAGCTGTTTTTCTCTTTATTTACAGCCCTCGAAAGTAAAGAGTTTAATCGTAGTAGATATATCGCCTATCGTCCCTACAACAGGTGGTAGACTTCTTGACTTCTTTCCGAAGGTCATTAATGTCATGACCAGTGTCGACTTTACTGGGTTGGATACCTTAGATAAAGCAAGGGCTGCAGTTAAAAACAAACTGGCGGAATCTCAATTATTTCCAGACGAAGGGTCCATGTATTTCATTTTAATGAATGTTGGACAATTGCCTGATAACTCTTTCGGGTGGAAGTGCAATGTTAAATCCTTGCAGAAAAATTTCACCAATATCGCCGCATTTCCAAGTATGACTGGAAAATCGTATGATGGGCCTACGCTATTCCTCGGCGGCAAGCTATCAAACTTTATTCCGTAAGATTAAATTTATTAAACCTACCAGTACCAATATAATATGTTCCTAATTATTAATATTTTTATCAACAGTCTTGTTTTATTTTAGACCTGACGACATAACAGGAATCCGGAAGCTCTTTCCTAAAGCAAATTTGGTCTATGTCGAAGGTGCTGGACATAATGTACACGCTGAGAAACCAAATGACTTCTTCAACGAAATTGTGCAATTTATATCCTGAAAACCATTGCCTGAAACACAATGAATCTAGTTTAATTCTAATTAATAATTATATGCGTTGCGTGTCTTATGTTACCGTTTGCATTTATTTTTCAGACCTATTGTTATATAC
Source organism: Luperina nickerlii (assembly GCA_963855955.1). Taxonomy (NCBI): domain Eukaryota; kingdom Metazoa; phylum Arthropoda; class Insecta; order Lepidoptera; family Noctuidae; genus Luperina; species Luperina nickerlii. The sequence continues at coordinate 14,163,206 of OY979682.1, forward strand.
TATTGTAAACGATTTTACGAATACAATAAGTAGGAATATACCTACATGAAACTGGAAATTTTGTTTATTGCTAGGATACTATATCTACTGAATGATAATTACTGAAAAGCATATTTGACGCCTGGGAGGAGTCGCAAGATGCCCTTGGCATTTTCTGCGACTTGTCCGAAGTCTTCGATTTCGTACAACATGATACACTCCTCAGAAAACTGTGCCACTATGGTATGAGGAACAGGGCTTTCGACCTTCTAACTTCTTATCTAAACACCAGAATTCAGAGGGTTGATGGTAATGGCAAGAGATTGGCAGGATCTGTGGTCATCATGGGCGTTACGCTGGGTTCAATTCTATGACGCTTCCCCACATTTTTTTTAAATCCAACGTCTGTTAGTCAACTTTGAACATCGCACTCGCCTCCACAATGTAAGCAACTCGTTCATGGGTCTACGCTTTTACAACTTCTCTTCTCTTCGTAAAAAAGGTTACTATAAAATTTCTGATTATTTAGAAGGAAAAATAGTATCACCACTACAAATGCTTTTATGACAGTGGGTAGGTACCATGATTTATGAGTATTGGCACTTTTTTTAATATCTTAAGTCTCACGAAAAATTATTTGTAACTTTAGAACCTTACTGTAAAAAAAGAAGTACAACCAAAAAATTATCCTGTATTAAAAAAAAACTTGCCTATTTAATGACGATTAAAACGAGGGTATGTACCCATTTTACTCTAATTACTTACCTATAAATTTTGGTATTTTCTTAAAAAACACTCAAATTGTCATAACTTTTAAGGAGATCAAGTTAGGGCTCTGCCACAAAGATATTTTTTACTGCAAATAACCCCACCCTGATAGATACAACCTACATATTGACATTGATGAATATTATACAAAATGACATGAATTTTTACTTTGTATTATTTTACTTTAATTACTGTGAATGTGAGGACTAAGTGGATCATTATTTTTTTTTAGTTTTCTATGTTAGAGTTAATGTTGGTTTGGCAGTTTTGAGTACTTTATGCGGACTACCCAAATGTCCTTTCTTTAGTATTGTTCGTTGAGCTCCTCATGTTTTATTTTGAGCTACACGATTACTGACAAATGCTTGCACTGACTGGACTGGTGCACTCAAATCTGTGTGGTACTTTCCTCAAAAGACCATTCCAGACATCAATCTACAGGGTCTTAAATGTATATATTATATTTAGTATTTTAAGATTATGTCTGGACTTTAAAAGAGACTGTGGAGATGTTTTGGCCTTTCTTCTCAGAGTAGGTAGTCAGAAAGGAAACGACGGCGACTTCATCTAAGCTAGATGAGGTCGGCGTTTCCTTATTTTTTTAATAATTTGACATGTAAAAGTGATTCCGATATTCGATATCCTATTTACAGATTAAACAATTTCATTTCATTTAATTTCGATACAATTTGTTTAAGGGGCTTACATGACTTAAGCGCGGTCACTGTTGGACTGCATAGAAAAGAAAGAGAAGCGCGATGACACGCAACGCTGGTAATTTATTGTAAAACATGAAACAATTATTTAATTACAAAAATCTATTGTTTGGACTATAAAAATTAAAACACTAGTGTTTTAGTATGTTGCTTGTAGAATAATCTGACAAAAAATCAGAATGTTTGTATGTATATTAGTATGGGTTTTATTGCAAAAAGAAAGTTTTTAGAGGTATTTCATGATTTTTTTTATCGTATCAAATTTGTTATATTATGTATTCAACACACTATCTACCTTGAAAAACGTCGTTTGGTACGCGTTAGCACTTTGTCATTTGCAGTCGATACCTATAGGATTGCAACCCGAGCCAAAAGCAACGGCATAATGGAGCCGAAGGTTATTATTCTGTTTATCCAACTCAAAAAATCCACCGTAAGGTGTATACGCGGAAACGCATGTCCAAGAATCCACCCTAGGCCTAGTTGGATAATCGGAATTTATAGGCTTACGGTGGATTCTCGGATATGCGTTTCCGTGTACCTATCCACCTTATATATAAATGGGATAACCAGATATAAACGGAATAACCAGAGCCGAGTACCTATATAGAAGCTTGCTGTATCCTAGGGATTACCTTTTTGATTACAATTTGAGAAGTCATGCACGCAAATAGCGTGCATGACTTCTTAAATTGTGAAAACTATGCGTAAAACTATTTAAAAAAATATATATCGATGAAAGGCCGAGTACACCTACACCCGGGATTAACAATATCAGATATTTCTTACTAATATCCATATCTTAAATTCCAAATCAAGTAAACAGGCTTGCCAATGTACAGATTGTACAGTGGTGACTTGTTGCATTGGGCCACTATGTGGAGCCCTGACAAAAAGGACTCCATTCACAAAGTCGCAGGACAGACCTCGTAGTCGTTGGCGGGACGCGCTGACCAAAACACACAAGTAACGGCCCACATTAGCTGAGGTGACTGACAGTCATGGGGCCTTTGCCGAGCAATTTGTTAACGCAGACTGACGGATCCCAGTAGGGGCGGTAGGCAACCGTATCAAAAATGCTTTGCCTTGCTGCTGCAACCTATGGTTTCTTAGACCCACAGTTTTCGCCTTTCCACTTCAGCAGTAAAATGGTGTACGCCTTTATTCAGTGCACAGTGGGGCGCTGTTCGTAAACATTTTTTTATTAAATTGTCTAAGACATATTTCGTAAAATGTTTATTTAAAACGTATGAAAAAAAAAAGATGACAGCATTAGCACAGTATAATAACGTGGCATTAGTTCCGGGTTTCAATAACACATGCATCTGCATTTATAGTCGGACTTTTAATTAGCTACAGTAAAATGACAGCTTATGTGTTACTTACATGACTTACGTCTAGTCCTCATGCACAGAAACACCGATCATTCCGAACAGAAAGGCGCGTAAAAAAATTCGAAAGGGCTTTGGAAAATCGAGTTTTATGAAAAAACCACAGCATAAATCAGTATACAAATAAAGTTTATTGAATTCTTCGATAACTGAGCTTTGTCGGTACTGACTTTGTTTTGAAGATTTTACTGTACTTTTGTTACTTATTTACACGCAAAGTTACGTTAAAAATAGCAAGAAAAACGAATCTTTGTTGGCTCATAACTTTTTAATGGTTTTTTTCATAGACGACTCCGCCTTGGAGTATATGTGGTGCTGTTCCAGAAACGATGGGACACTTAATATCGTGTCCTGCGTGTCCTGTCAGCTGCACGTTACAGGAACTGGTGGACGCTGACGATGGCGCCAAACGAGTAGCCGAATTCTGGGCCGAGTCCATTTAGATTGCTATCGACACGCTAAAGAAGAAGAATGGTTTTTTTTCTTACATACAACATTAATAATAAGACAAAACGATAGATATCATGTTTAACTTTGGATGCACAATGTCAAACAGTGGAGTAATATACTCTCCCGAAATCAATGTCAAAACGAAATTACAGTAATTCTTTGTCTAAATGTCACGGCTAATAGCCGAAGTGTGACTACATCTAGTTTTAGCCGGGTACAACTAGATGCAGCCGGCCACATGCGGTTCGTGAATACTTCTGGAGGCGAACGTAGGATGCAAGAGCGAGCGAAGGGCACCCCGACCGAGGTTAGGTTTGGTTAAAACTAGATCGGGAAGTACCTGTCGCATAAACAGGGAGCCGGACACCCAGTGTCACCACTGCGTCGACTGCCGGGAGGACACGGCGTGGCACACGCTGGCAGAGTGTGCCGCTTGGGAGGAGCCGCGCCGTGCCCTCATCTCAGAAGTAGGCAGTGACCTGTCGCCGCCGGCCGTGGTCGAGTTGATGGTCGGCAGCGAAGAGACCTGGGACGCGGTGGTTTCCTTCTGCGAAACGGTCGTCTCGCAGAAGGAGGCTACGGAAAGGGAGAGGGAGTTGTTGTTTACTCATCCGGCCCGCAGCAGGCGCACCGGACGTCGGCGGAGGGCGGATAATGCCCTCTTCCAGCCCCCCTAAAATTGTCCAGGGGCGACGGTCTCGGGGATGTCCGTCGCCCACCACACATCAGGACCCAAGGTGGCGATGCGTAGTGTTCCATGCGCGCCCCTGTTAGACGTCGCGGGGGCAGTCAAATACCTCACTCCCCCCCCCCCCACTGACCCGACGAGGCCCGCAGAGGCGAGCTGGCACCAGTCGAGGGTTGTGGAAGGATCGTACGTTCCCGCGACCCCGGCGTAGGTGTGAGATGGAACACCGGGGTGGTTTTTAGTCAGTAAGAGTCTGACAGACCCCGCCGCCCACCCTAGGGCTGCAGACATCCATGAGGATTTTCCAACCCGGAAACAAAAAAAAAAATATTAAAACTAGGTGTAGCCGCACTTCGGCAAGTAGCAGTAACATGTAGGTACACCAAAAATTTCTCCTTCGTCTTCGGTTAGGTGGCAACTGTACCGCCCCGGTGGGTTCCCGCATTGTCGAGGCGGGGGGCTCAGTCGCCGTGGCTTGGACACCCACGGTGAAGCAAAGAGGAACCCGAGGAGGGGCCGCTCGCCAGGGCTTTTGCTGATAAGCCAACGACGTAGCGGCCAAAAGTAGGTTGCGGTGCCGCTTGGACGACATCGCAACTGAGGTGGGCCGCGATATCATATGGGAGGCATCGCGGCTGAGGGTTGGCGGCCGCGGCGGGAGAGGAGTGCCGGTATTGCGGTGCGCCGCTCTCCCTACCTTCCGCGGCCTTGACGGGGTCGCCACCGTGTGATGACGGACGCGGTGGGGCTGCAGGGGAGGAGGAGTGTTGGTATTACGTTGGCCGCTCTCCCTATCCTCTGCAGCCGAAAATTGGCAGGCGGCGGGGCCAATGACCTGACCCGTCGCAGGGGGACCAAGGGTGCCCATAGACACGGTGTCGTCTGGCGCCCATGTGCTGGTTTGGTCCCTGGGGTGGTCACGGCGTGCTATGTGTTCTGGTGCGCCGGTGATGAGGAGTACCCCCCAGAGGAGGGTCCGGTAACGGACAGCCGCGGTGGGTTCACGGATGAGTGCTAACGCTTGCCCGTGTTCCCGCCGTAAGCGGCAGAGGAGGACACCGTGGAGTTTTAGTGGGTTAGAGTCCCACATAACTACAGTATCTCCCCGTGATAGTGCAGTATGCATGAGCATTTCTCCACGATAAAAAAAAGGTGGCAACAGTAGCCAGAAGCACAATTTCCGAAATACCACGTTTGTTTAAAGATAAGATGCGACTCAAAACAGAATGCACAACTATCATTTTTGACAGCGCTCACGGTGATACTATTTTAGGGCATGGTCAGCGTTATCGCAAAATGGCGCATGTCATGACGTCATCTATGACGATTTACGGGACATCGTTACCGTGTTCACGCTAATTCAGTAGGTACTGGTTTAAAATCATTGCTTTTTGACTTTTAAATTGTAAAAAGAATTACTTCAACCGTTGGACATTTTCGTTAGACAAGTTTCTTTTACAGTACCAATGAATGCTCGAAAAAATGCTCTTGAAAATGAGAACACTAATCTGTAGTTTGTTCCTCTCGTCTCGCACAATGTGGCACTGTCGATCATAGCGCAACTCGAAGCGCACCCTGCGTTCCGAATTCGCTGTAATCGATTTGAGCGTGCTTCCATATGACACTTTTGTTTTCTACTGTCATTGCTGTCAAGTTGTCAACATCAAATCAACATTCAACAGTCAAACACTCGTTGAAAATGTCATGAAAAATGTAACTCAACCGAACTCAACTCAACAAGGTACCTACGTAATGTCGAGCAAATAACCTTCAAAATTATTATTATCTTTTATCAAATACACCAAATTAAAAATGTTACTTAGCGTAGTAACTCTAAAAAATGTTTTCAATAGCTTGAACGTGTGCCCTAAATTACTCCCTGGTGCTACGCAAATTGCCCACAGACTCCTGGCCTCTACGTCAGACAATGCAGAAGCTGTGGACTTGGCCTACGCTTCTTACGAAAGTACAACTGATCCACAAATTGCAGAACGGCCACCCCTGGTCATATTACACGGGTTATTAGGATCGAAAAACAACTGGAACAGTATGAGCAAAGCCATTCATAGGACCACTGGTAGGAAAGTTATTAGCGTAGATGCACGAAACCATGGGGACAGTAGACATGCCTCGCAGCACACGTACGTGCACATGGCGCACGACATCATGAAGCTGCTGAAGAAGCTGGAGTTGTCGAAGGTGTCGATCCTGGGCCACAGCATGGGCGGACGCACAGCCATGGTGCTGTCACTGCTCTGTGTAAGTTGTACGTAGTTTATACATACTTGTAGTTACCATGACCTTTGCATTGTGATAGATAAAGACATACAATATTTGCATAGAAATAGTAGTTTTTCGATTATTAATTACATACAAATGTTTTCAGTCTGACATGATATCAAGTCTAATTGTGGTTGATATCTCTCCTGTGAAAACAAGCCCACAAATCTTCTCAATGGCCAGTTTATTTGATGCTATGACTTCAGTAGCGATCAGACCAGGAATTGCCATGTCTAAAGCGCGGAAGTTGGCTGATGAGCAGCTGAAAGGAATAACTCCTGATATAAACCTGAGAAATTTCTTAATAACTAATTTAGTACAAACAAATACCGGCTCATATACTTGGAGAGTTAACATAGCGGCTCTAAAGGATAACTTTCAGTCACACATATCAAGTTTTCCCACAAACTTGAGAGGACTTCAATATTGTGGACCAACACTGTTTGTAGGAGGATCTTTATCTGATTATATAGGGTATGTATCAGATTCTTGAGCTCATTGTAAACTAGCCTTTATTATTATAGAGACAGTCAAGCACCATGTTTATGGAAATATTTATAGTACCTAATTAGTGTTGGGGCCTTGGGGCCAGCCATGAAGGCAGCTAAATATACATCTATACTAATATTATAAAGCTGAAGTTTGTTTGTTTGTTTGGTTGAATGCCATACTCTCAAGAACTACTGGTTCGAATTGAAAAATTATTTTTGTGTTGGGGATGCCCAAAAGTCTTTTGTATCGATATATCGCATTGTAACCGTATCGAATGCGTTTGTATCGATACGCAATATTATCGTATCCCTTTGTATCGATATATCGCATCGTAACCGTATCGCTTGGGTATATCGATTGGGTAGGTTATTTCGTAGGTAAAATATTATTATAACCCTAAATATATCGTAAACATTAAAGACAGACCTTTCTTTAGTACCTTTATTACTTTATTACCTTTCTGTAGATAGGTTTAATATAAACAAAAATGAAATAAATTTTAAACAAAGTTATAGTTTGATACGATACGTTAATGCGATATTTTACAAATACGATATATCGAGGCGCATCTATTGGCCAAAATATCGTATTAAATATCGATATATCGTATAGTGCTGTATCGATATTTCGATATATCGCATCGTATTGGGCATCCATAGTTGAATAATCCATTTATCGAGGAAGGCTATATAACATCACGCTACGACCAATAGGAGCGGAGCATCAGTGAAAAATATTGCAAAAACGGGAAAAATTATTCCTTTTGAGAGCTTCCGTTGCGTGCGCTGCGTAAACGGTTAAAGTTGCGCAAAAATCATGTATGACGGAATTGTTCCCCATTAAGGCGAAAGCGCCAGGGTAGCCCACGAAATTAAATTTTTTTTGAGGTTTTTTGGAATTTGCTGGTCAGTATTAAGTTGTACGTTGATTAATATATGAATCGCGGCCGTAAGAAATATGTTTACAGAATTATAATCATTAAAGTCATCAACACAACTCTCTAAGACCACGTAAGTCCCAAGAATAAATGTTTCATGAAATCATCATTCTTTGGACTTACGTGGTCTTAGAGAGTTGTGTTGATGACTTTAATGATTATAATTCTGTAAACACATATTTCTTACGGCCGCGATTCATATATTTATCAACGTACAACTTAATGCTGACCAGCAAATTGCAAAAAACGTAAGAAAATTTGAATTTCACGGGCTACCTTAGCGCTTCCCCCTTAACAGTTCTAAAAAAAATTGGGTGTGGCTGTGTCATGGGCACGGCCGTGTGTTGTACGTGAATACGTTTACGTAACGGGGTTGATCCACTTGGCCGCATTTATTCTTTTACATTCCCGGTACTGCTTGACTCGGTCATATGGTGTTCTATTGGTACCATTCGATTACTCTTGAGAAGCCCTTCCCAACCGTATACGATCTCTGTATTTTGATTTGGCTTTATGACGCGTATACGCCGACATTATATATTTTTGATACTTATTATTTTTCTTTTATGTTTTGTATACAATCGATAGATTTTGACGAGATCTGACGATTGAAACTTAAACGAACGCCATAGCTTTTCCGAGTCAAAAGTTATACTAAGTAGAAATCTCGATACGCAACAAAATGACGGCGCTTCTCCCTCCACCGCGCGCGATGTGTCGCAGTCCTCACATAACGTAATGAATTCTTTGATCCTTTAGCTATCCAATGGTGTAATTGAATTTAGGATGGAGATGATAGATATGATATACAATTATATGGCTGCAACACCAAACTGTATTTTTCCCCCGATTTTGTTATCATTGGTTTTTGACTGCCCCACAGTATGGAACCAATTTTAAAGACGTATTCACGTCAAAAAGTCCGTGACAGCATGTCTATCTTAGAAGGTTGACTAACTATAACCTTTTTTATTTACCGACGTCAAAAAAAAGTTATGGTAATCAAAGTTCTAAAATAATGCATTATTTGCGAAGGTGTTTTTTTATAAACTTGATCCAAATAAATACGTTATTCAACACAAGTATTTAATTTTGAACAAAACTGCCTTTGACATCATTTGATTTCAATGAATATCTTATAGGAGATATGGATATCCATATCTCCTATAAGATCATTAATCTCATCAACACGACTCTCTTAAGACCAAGTAATCCTATTGAATTACTATTTTATGAAATCTTGACATTTACAATTATATTAACTTAACAAATTGTATTACTGATTCTAATGATTATATTTCTGTAAATACACCCAGACACTGAGCTGTAAATTGTAAAAATCGTAAGAAAATTTGAATTTAGCGGGCTACCTTAGTGCTTCCCCTTAAAAAAAAATTTAAATAGTTGACCAAAAATATTACAAGAGTTTTAAATTGGCCCCAAAATAGGCAAGCCCCTGTATACCTAAATTTAGGTATACAGGCTTGTATAAGGCATTTGCTTTTATGCAAGAGGTGTATCTCTGGTTCGCTCTTATAATTCAGAAATATTTATATTATTTTACAGTAAAAATGACCTAAAGGAAATACAGGAATACTTCCCCCTCGCTGAGCTGACGTTCATAGATGGCGCCGGTCACTGGGTACACAGTCAGAAGCCAGAAAAGTTCCTAGAAACAGTTTGTAATTTTCTACAAGAGAAATAATCAGTCTAATATAAATTATTGCAGTTCTCATTAAATTAGGTAGTCATAAATTTTTGAGTAGTAAAATAATTGTTATTAGTCTATTTATTGTTACATCCATAGTGGATGAATAAAATGTGATATACCATGCATGAGTAATTTTATTATTATATTTTAGTTGTGTATTTGACCTCTGAACACATAACCACATCCTCCTGTGGTAAGATACTACATAGCAATAAATTTTCACAATGTACAGATAAAAGGAATTGGTGTTGATAAACCAACTAAGGCCTCACAGTTTTTGTCCAAAAGCATTAATATACTCACCGACACTAAACCTGTATTATTTAGGCAGAGCTGTATATGTATACATCCAATGTATTTATGGGCGAGCCTATTGCCAATAACAGTCAGGACACAAATCCTGAGAAAAAATGTACATTTCAACCGCGCGGCCAACTCATAATATTTGACGAAACTTTGCCAGGAATTAGTGCTAATTTGTTACTTTACACACCCCTTTTCGTGAATTTGTTACAAAAAAAACTAAGACGCTATGACAAAGAATAGTTGGCCGCTAGAACCGCCACTTGCCGTAATCATCGCCCGTGATTACACAGAAACTATATAATACAGATAGACGAATGATGCATCAAAAGAAAGGTCTTAATTTGTTCAATTTGTTACAAAATTTAAAAACGTCATAACGTAAATAAACAAAAAGTTACGCAATATTTAGTTCTCAGGTTATGAGTAGGTAGGTATCTCACCATAAATATCAAATTAATAGAGGCTAATGTGTATGGACAATTAGTTACTAATTTGTTACAGCTAAAAACAGAAAAAAAATACTAGAAAGTAGGTTCAATAATTTGTTAGAGTCGATTTTAGTTGGCCGCTCGGACGGCAATATGCCTAAAATACATTGGCGTTTATCTCGCTATAAAAAGTAGGTTTAAGCTAAGTTTTAGTACTAATCGCCAGGTAACGTAACATAGTTTGGATAAATATGGCGAACATAACTGCAGCAATCATATTTTAGAAGATATTTACAAAAAACAGTAGTATGTAACCGTATGAAAGTAGGTTGACCATGAATTTTCACAATGAAGTGAGACTGAATAGTGATTATTGGAATGTTCGATATTCATATCTTATTTTTTTAGAGCGAGTGCTTACATAAATTTAAGGCATCCTGTAGCATAACTTTATAAACGTAAAAGTCATAAATCGATTAAAATTTGCAATACACTTTTTGGTGGTGAGTTCTACATTAACAAATCCAACATATAAGTGTGCACAACTCATAGCTAAGCACTTTTAGATACTTCTGGATTTAGTAATAATTGTCTCAATAACTTAGTAGTATGAACATCACGGGAATTAAATACGTACGAGCACACTCCACAAAATACTGCACAGTAATGAGAATATTCACAACAAAAAATAATCGCTTTGCAAACCCTTTGCAACAAATATTTTTAACAATAGTTTGGAAACAAAAGAGATCCTTTCTAGAATCGTTCCCATCATAAAACACCTGCGCAAAGTCAAAGAAACGATAATTTTATCAGTACCTACCTAAATACTTTAAAGAATTAAGAACAATAGACATCAATATGGCCGCAAAACGAACCGCATATTCGTTCGAACAGAGTACAAAATTAAAAACATGCTTTCGTAGGTACTAATGTAATCATGGTCACCCTACTCTGATACGGTTTCATACTACTATTTATTGTAAATATATTCTAAAATATGGATGCTGCAGTTATGTTCGCCATATTTATCCAAACTATGTTACGTTACCTGGCGATTAGTACTAAAACTTAGCTTAAACCTACTTTTTATAACGAGATAAACGCCATTGTATTTTAGGCATATTGCCGTCCGAGCGGCCAACTAAAATCGACTCTAACAAATTATTGAACCTACTTTCTAGTATTTTTTTTCTGGTTTTAGCTGTAACAAATTAGTAACTAATTGTCCATACACATTAGCCTCTATTAATTTGATATTTATGGTGAGATACCTACCTACTCATAACACACAACTAAATATTGCGTAACTTTTTGTTTATTTACGTTATGACGTTTTTAAATTTTGTAACAAATTGAACAAATTAAGACCTTTCTTTTGATGCATCATTCGTCTATCTGTATTATATAGTTTCTGTGTAATCACGGGCGATGATTACGGCAAGTGGCGGTTCTAGCGGCCAACTATTCTTTGTCATAGCGTCTTAGTTTTTTTTGTAACAAATTCACGAAAAGGGGTGTGTAAAGTAACAAATTAGCACTAATTCCTGGCAAAGTTTCGTCAAATATTATGAGTTGGCCGCGCGGTTGAAATGTACATGAGAAAAAGTAATGTTGAAACATAATACCGCTCGTTCCATCATAGACCTCATCCATCGCTTTCCATCAGGCGTGATCGAAGTCAAGAGCGGGCCCATTCAGCAATAAAAAAAATAACACTGCCAGACCTAGGAGTTCAGTACCCAATGCTCACCAGTCGCAATTTATATCATACGAAAAGCTAGCTCACATTCGCTTACACGAATGTAAACATTATCGACATGACAATAAGATTCATATTTTTATGAAACACTTTGATAAGCGTCCTGAGTCGCATACAAACATTATTTGTATAGCATTAATGTTCCTACTCGAATAAACACAACATCACGTCTGTAGTATTCCCCGATGGTTTAGAAGCGTACCTATAGTAAAGACGCCAGCCCCAGCACATCAAGCTCCCCGAAACTGTAAAATTTTCCCAATCAACCTTGAACCTAATGTTTTAGTGATAAAGTTGAAAATCTATTATAAAGAAACTAGCTTCTGCCCGCGACTTCGTCCGCGTGAAATTTCTTGTTAGGTACTCCGACCCACCCCGTCGCATCTCATCGCCTGCCCGCGATATTACCTACTTCGTTTTTGCTTAGCGTTCTTTCTGACTTTTTTTCTTTTTGCTCGGCTCCCAAAGGTCATAGCGTGATGTTAAATAGCCTATAATAATAGCCTTCCTCAAGAATTGGGCTATCAAGTGCAAAAAGAATTTTTCAAATCCGACTGGTAGTTCCAGAGATTAGCGCGTTCAACCAAACAAACAAACTCTTCAGCTTTATAATATTATAGTATAGATTTGACAGACTGTAGTAGCTTGATGTGCTTGTCTGTACATTTTTAAAGGTACAGTCGTACGAAAAACACTTGCTTATACCATTGAGTTATACTACTACGTAGTACATTATAACTCAATGGCTTATACCGTAGACAGAGAACGGCTTATACACATACACATAGTTCACATAAACTCACGCCTTCTTCCCATGGGGTAGGCGGAAACTGCAGAACGACTGCTACCTGCTACGATCCTTTTGCTTCGCTTACGTTCCTTAGACGAATATGAACATTATATCCGTAGGAATAGGTCTATATTTGCTTAGATCAAGTCCGATCAGTGAATCTTGCCCAGATTTGCGAGGCGCTCAATTTTTTCGTTAATCGAACCTGTGACACGTAGCACAGGAGCCAATCGGTTACCGTACCATCGATTCAATAACAATGAGATGACAACAGAAAAATATTTTTTCGAAATATTTATTCCACGCTACAGGCTAGATTCAAATGAAACTTTTCTTGGCTTAGCTACTAGCTTTTGCCCGCGGCGGCTGGATTAACACACAGATAGTCTATGTTTGGCTGGATTAACACGTAGGTAAATTATGTGTGTCAATTTCATCCAAATCCGTTCAGCCATTTTTGCGTCAATCCAGAACAGATCCAGACAAAAGCATAAAATTTCTTAGTTACAATTTTATTATATGTAGGTGCTAGCTGCCCGCGACTTCGTACGCATGAAATTTCTGGTCCGTCCCCAGTACATAATTCTAGTCGTAGCGCACAAATCTCGATTATCAAAAAAAACCGGCCGCGTGCGAGTCGGACTCGCACACGAAGGGTTCCGTACCATAAGGCAGAAAACGCCGAAAAAAACGTTTCTTATAAACCCCTTTAAATTTTAACTTTATTTTATTTTTATTATTTGTTGTTATAGCCGGAACAGAAATACACCATCTGTGAAAATTTCAACTGTCTAGCTATCACGGTTCATGAGATACAGCCTGGTGACAGTCAACAGTGGAGTCTTAGTAAAAGGGTCCCGTTTTTACCCTTTGGGTATGGAACCCTAAAAAACAGCCGTTACATACAAAAGTGCAAAATGTATGGAACAGCAATTTTTTTTTTACCGACTTCAAAAAGAAGAAGGTTATCACTTCGACACACGTAGGTATGTAATATTATTGGAATTGCATTATATTCACATATGAATATCTATTAGAGCTTCCAAACAAATATACAAAATTTTATAGACGTAAGTATGTATGTGTATGTTTGTCCACGCATTTGTCCGCAACTATTAATCGGATCGTGACCATTTTTAGGGTTCCATAACAAAATGGTAAAACGGAACCCTTATGGTGAGACTCAGTCTGTCTGCCTGTCTGTCACAGCTGGATATCTCAAGAACTACTAATGCTATCAACTTGAAATTTGGAATAGTTTTAGATGACGTTTACCCAACTATTTTTCAAATAAGAAAGAAATAAAAGTATATGTATATTTTTTGCAACAGGGACTGAAAGGGGGTCTGAGAAATTCGAAGTGGGGCTACTAAGGCATGTGGGGTATAATATGAAAGAGCGCAGTTTGCACATTCTCAAACATTTTTTCTTTGTTTTTTTAGGCCGCATAGTTTTCGACTTTTTAAGAAAAAAGTAAAAGAAACTACCGATCCCCCCGTATCTCCGTAGTTTGCAAAGAGAAAAATCTGAAATTATTATATGTGATAGAAATTTATGTAAAGAAAAATAAAACGAAGTTTCTAAATAGCACACTTTTGCAGAAATCGTCAAGATATGGTCTAATACGTGTAAGTGTGACGGCCTGGCTTATTGATACGAGCTACGGCCGCTACGGGTGTAGTATCAAAAGGAAAACATCTCAAAACCTTGGTTAAATTCTAGTGCAATATTTACAACAAAACTATTACCTACTTATTATAAACAAATACTTGTTCCAGTTTTTACTTAAAACTAAAAATTACAAAGTAAAAAAGTAATTTAAAAAATGAAATTGACTTCAAAAAGAAATTAACTCAAAATTATGAAATAACTTTAATTTCGGAAGTCGGTGGCAAAAACTGAAACAAATAGAATAAAGATCCCAAGACACCGCTAATATATTACCTACACTACGCTATGTTAATTATAGCTCACCACACAATTTTGATAACTATGTATTTCTCACCGTATTTTATCAATTCCCGTGCGGTTTTGCACTCCAAATATTGCACCCCATACTATTCGGGGATATGGTATAAATTGATGTGATTTTATTTAAAACAACCATTCCACTTCACAGTTTCTGTGAAGTGAGTATTATTTAATTGTTAATTTATTTGATAGTTAATTCTACCAAAATGGCTGATGTTGTAGAAAGCCTCAAGTTGCTGTTCGATCGGCCAAACGAACCGTTGATCACTCCGAAGGGCGATAATAAAGCTGTTTTTCAGCTCACAGAAAAACTTGTGGTAAGTAAACTATTTACATTAAAGCCACCCTTTCGCAAGTAAATAACTTGCAAAGGGGTTATAGGTAAGTAGAGGTGTTTATTACTGACCGGCCACAAATCCAGACTGTGCCCTGATGCACGAAGTTTAGATTTGTGGCCGAATTAAATTCTCAGTATTTTACTGAGAATTTAATGATGGATCATATGGATAAACCTATCATGTAACACAATGCCCATTGTGTCACCCTTTGTACAGTTTCTATATTTGGGTCTTTAATTTATATGGTGTACATAATAAAGAGTATTCTATTCTATTCTATTGCGTGACACGGGGATCAAACCCGAAAAGAAAAGTCACGACTGCGGCAGCACCACTACACTGGGCCGTTATATAATATATTAAGCTTATTCAATCATTTTTCATAGCCCCCGGAATACGCAAACAACGGCGTCGAATTAAACGACCGTTTCGGTGACGATGCTGGCGAGAAGATTCCGCTGAAGACCTTAGATGCGTACCCCTCGTTCACCGTCGCCTCGCAGCTGCCTACCGATGCGGACTTCTCACTGTTCCTGCCAAAACACCAGGAAATGGCTACTGAAGTCATTGACGCGCTTTTGAGTGAGTAGCGGGACTGCGCGAGAAAGCGTGGGCACGTCTTCATACTTATTTAACACTTCATGTAGCATGAACAACAAATCTATTATTTAAATTGGCTGAATATAATAATAATGAATAACTGCTCCATAGATATGTTTGATCATTCGCGCCCGTCGGCGCTACCGCGCTAGGCTCACAGTGTGTTTCTCAAAAAGTACTGAATAAAACGTAAAACAACCATGAAAACAAACATTTATTAACAATAAATTAAGTTGTTATTAGCAGCTCATTGTAAAATATTTGTTTCTTTCTGTAGATGTACCTGAGAATCAGCTGCAAGACTTTCTGTCAACATGTGTGTATGCAAGAGCTAACCTCAACCCTCAGCTCTTTAACTACTGTTACTCAGTAGCACTGATGCATCGGTGAGTGAACATCGACTTAATTGTTACTATAATATAATGCAGAATATAATACATTGTACAGACACCAGCACATCAAGCTACTACAATCTGTCAAATTTCTTTAATAGATTTTCAACTTTATCGCTAAAACATAAGGTTCAAAATTGACAGTTTCGGATAGCTTGATGTGCTGGCGTCTGTACATAAAAGCTTTCTATGTATACAATTCAATAATATCTGGTTCCCCATATTTGTCCATATTTGTCTATAAAGTTATCTATTTATTTATATGAGTGTCAAAAGTTCTGGCATGTTCTTGTGTTTTGCAAATCTCATACTTTAGAAAGAAAGAAAAATTGGTTTTATTTGTCACAGAAACATGTGGATACAAAAATATAAAACTTAGTTATCATTTTTCTCATTAAATATTTTTGCCTAGTACTTTTGACACACATTATTAGATCATTATTTTTACTAATACAGTAAATAATTTGTCATTTAACTTAAATTATGCTGGCAGGCAAACAGACTATATTCAAGTATTTCATTAAATTAATCATTCTTCATAAAAATGGCTCAATAATTTTACTTATTTTGCAAGTGCAAATAAAGCTTGTTTGTTACTATTTATATTAATTATAAAACTTATTATGATTTCTTTAATGAAACTGAATTTGTTAGACAAAACAACAAATATTTCTATTATTTATTCCTTTTCAATGTTAACATAGTAGTTAAGCTAAAACAAAACTTCTTTCAGGGATGACACCAAGAATGTGCCCATTCAGAACTTTGCTGAGACTTTCCCTTCCAAGTTCATGGACTCTCAGGTGTTCCAGAGAGCCCGTGAGGTGGCGGCGGTGATCCCCCAGACTGTGACAGTAAGTAACATTACTTATCTTTGCTACCACAGCAATTATCACATTTTTTGTCTGTGTTTGAACATAGCCCAGGTTTATAGTTAGGTGTCCAGGGCCCAAGACTGTCATTGGAATAGAAATCCATAGGATATGTCCCATCATCCTTCAACCATTTGCTATTACCTAATGATACAGAAAACTCATATGGAGTCAGCAATGGCTTTGGAAAAGCTGTTCCCCAGTCAATGGACAGTCTTGGACAAGCCACCTGAACAAAAGCATCAAGTCCAAATAATGCTAATTTACTAGGAAAAATCTCTGATAGAAGTATCTTTACAAATTTTTTATCAGAGTTGCCAACTTGCTTTTCTAAATTGCTTAATACTTTAGTACTACCCTGTCTCCCCAATGTTCCAAGTATGAGACCAAAACTGTCTGCTTCCGCAGCTATTTTAATCTGATTTTGTCTATTTGACTGCATTACTTTATGGTCATACAACTCTGAAGTAAATTTCTTCTCATAAGGGTCATATTTATATGCTGCAATTTTTGGATTAGCTATCATGACTGATTCCAAGTGAAATCTGCCATCTCCTAGATATATTACTACATCAGAATTTAACTTGGGAGATGTGCAACCAAGGATCTCTCCAGGTGATAATGGTTTACACTGCGGTACAGTCACTATATATTCTTCACTTCTGAGAATCTTAGCAACAGAATGCAAGGTTGTTACAAATTGAATTGTACTAACTAAAGCTAAATGAGTTTGTTTTGGAAAGTTTAGTTTAACAGTTTCCACAAAATGTGATGGATCAATCTTTATATCAACAAAAATGTAGAGTACCTTGATGTCACATGTTTGGTCTATAGGTATCAGGCAAGAGTGCCCGTAATGTACCAGCAGATCGACCCCAAGTGCGATAGCCGTGAAGTCGTCGATACAGCACGCACCATAAGTTACGTCGCCCATTATAACAGTATCAGCTTCAGTAAATGTCTCTATTATATCACACAACGTTGTCGCAAACATCGTCAGACCTGCAAGGAAATATTTATAAATATATTATTATCAAAACAGAACAAAAAATAATGATTGTTTACACAGGAATGAGCATACCTTCAGGTAGTTGAAGAGCCACTCGTTTCGAACCCAAAGACCTTATTCTCCATATTGTCTTGTGAATTTCAAAATTGTAATTTTGTGGTAAAGCTTCACACGCTCTATTTAACAGAGGGTCATTTAATAATTCATTTGGAATTTTGTTTACAGCACGTATATTTGGTTTGAAAGTCTTCCTTTGACCTTCTGGTTTTGCGCGCACTACGACTACGCCTGGGTTTAAACCAAAATCTTCCATGTTAGGAACACTATAAACACATTATCTTTACTTATTAAAAACCTAGAAATGCAATAAACATTATTTCACAGGTTATTATTTTAATCAAACAAAATATAAAAACGCGCGATGGCCTACGTGACTTTTCGCATGAATTTGCATTCCGTTTCACGTAGCGACATTCACGGATGTCATTGTCAGATCAGTCTGTTTCAGGAAAAATATAAGGGGCACCATCTACTGTGAAACTTTAATAATAAAACAGGATAGCTTGATGGTGAAAATTTCACGACTTTGGTTTAACTTCTGCATATATTATATATGTTATGTTAGCATTGCCAATCTTCTTGTTGGAATTGTATTGTACAGACGCCAGCACATCAAGCTACCCGAAACTGTCAAATTTTCCCAATCAACTTTGAACCTTATGTTTTAGCGATAAAGTTGAAAATCTATTAAAGAAATCTGACAGATTGTGGTAGGTTGATGTACTGGCGTCCGTACCTCAATTTAAAGCTTCTCTATGAAAATCTATTCGTGTAACGGAGTGACAAAACATGTACGTTTCATTACAAGGTAATACGGGCTGGAAAGCTAGAAGATGAACATAATTTTACCAAATATTGAAAGTAGGATTTTGAAGGTTCACCTATTTATTTATTATTCATCAATTATTTTATTCGTAAAGATGTAACGGCTAGTGGCCTAGGCAATAAACCATTGTGAAGCTTTTGCTATTGTTTCAACGCGTCCTCGCGGAGCCGCGCGGCCCTAGTGGGGAACTGGGGACGATCAAGATCAACAGCCTGATATAATAATATGAAAAAAAAAACCCTCATGATACAATGCCTTTTTCGACGACCTTGTCTCTGGTGCATGGGCCACTTGATGCTGCTAAAATCTATTCAAACTTGTTTCAAATTAATATAATTTTATGTTAAACAAATATCAACTTTATAGTAATTTCAGAGTGACTAGCACTATTGAAAAAGTTATAAAAATGTTTGAAGTTGTAGCGTAAACTGAACTTTGTTATTTTTCCCCGAAACTCCATATTTGTTTAGGGGGCGTCCATAAATTACGTGAGGTGTTTTTTTTCAATTTTCTGTCCCTCCCTCCCCCCTTGGTGAGATGTCGTGAGATTTTATTGAACCCCCTCCCCATCCCCCAATCTCACGTGAGATTTTTCAAAATGTGGGTTTCTTACGTAAACGCGTTGGATTGTTATTATAAAAAGAAAAAAAAATTGCTTTGTGCTTTTATTTACACAAATATGGTGATTTGACAGTCAGTAGATGTATAACATCGAAGTATGAATGAAATAATTTTCTTTCGAACGAATTATTGAATGATCTTAATCCTATTACGATATACGCTTAAGATTAAATATTAAGCATGTATAATTTGGATTAAATGGACCAAAGTAGTATAATTTGTTTTTGTTTCAATAAGAAAAATTTTTTCTGATATTTGCCGAGACCCCCCCTCTCTCCAACGTAAGATTAGATGAGATTTGACTCGACCCCCTCCCCCCCTTAAACATCTCACGTAATTTATGGACGCCCCCTTACATTTTTGGCAAATAAATCGCGAATGCAGATTAGAGCGAGGGCTCTAATCTGCATTCGCGATTTATTTAGACACACTTTCGCATTTATAATATTAGTATGGATGAGGATCCATACTAATATTATAAATGCGAAAGTGTGTCTGTCTGTTTGTTACCTCTTCACGCATAAACCGCTGAACCGATTTTGATGAAATTTGGTAAGTATAAAGATAGTTTAAGTCCCGGAAAAGAACATAGGATAGTTTTATCCCGATATTCCCACGGGATCGACAGTCTTATGTGGGTGAAACCGGAGGACGCTGCTAGTTATTAAATAATTGATTTAATTCATACAGCGCACACCGATCATCATTCCTCGGGACTACACTGCGACGGATTTAGAAGAAGAACATCGTTTGGCCTATTGGCGTGAAGATATTGGCGTTAACCTACATCACTGGCATTGGCATCTCGTTTATCCGTTCACAGCATCACAGAGAGCCATCGTTGCTAAAGACCGTCGCGGCGAGCTCTTCTTCTACATGCATCAACAACTAATTGCTCGGTAACTATTGCCCAATTACTTATGAGTACAGTCACGAGTGCTAATATGTCAACACTTGGCAACTTTCAATTGCGATTTTTTCGTGAAATAACGAATGCATACGACACTTTACATAAATCTATGGATTGGAAAATACCATGTTCTTAATAAAATAACATAAAATTTCATTGAAAACTAAAGGAGCAAATTGCCTATTAATAAAGCCAAGTGTATACATACTTATGCTCGTGACGGTACATGCCAATACATTTTCCTCTATAACTTCTGTTATTTTACGGGTTAGTTGGACACAGCTTCAAAGTGTTTTTTTTATGAAAGACTAGCTCTGCCAGGTACTACCTACTCGTATACGCTTTTTTTTCTCTTTGTCGGTTAAGGGCAGGAAGATAATGTCTCTGATCGTTTTTAATTTCTTAGTTACAACTGTGAGCGTCTCAACAATGCTCTGAAGAGAGTAAAGAAGTTCAGCAACTGGAGGGAGCCAATCCCCGAGGCTTACTTCCCCAAACTGGACAGTCTTACGTCATCGCGCGGCTGGCCACCACGGCAGGCGAACATGCGCTGGCAAGACCTCAACCGTCCCGTTGACGGACTTAATATCACCATCAGCGAAATGGAAAGATGGAGGAGGAATATTGAGGAAGCCATCTCTACCGGCAAGGTGACTCACGTAAGTATCTAATCATAATTAACAGTACATAATTAAACTACTAGGCATTTTAACCCTAGCAGTGGTCCTACCTGCATAAATCTACTACTACGTCAGCCTGCTTTATGAACACTTTACCACTGAATGATTGCAGGCTGACGGTTCAACCAGCGATCTGGACATCGACAAGCTCGGCAACATGCTGGAGTCGAGCATCTTGTCACCGAACAGGGAGCTATACGGCAGCATACACAACAACGGACACAGCTTCTCTGCCTACATGCACGACCCTACACACCGTTACCTGGTAAGTGACCCGTGCAAAATTAAGTAAGAAATAAAAATGTAGTAATATGAATTCACGCTAACAAATAATATGCGAAATATTAGCAAAAAACTGATTTTCAGGATTTTTAACAGTCAATTGGTTTTTTCGCACTTTCGGTGGACTTCTAATCCTACTATCCACACTAATATTATTATACTAATCACACTAATATTATAAAGGCGAAAGTTTGAGTGTGTGTGTGTGTTTATGTTTGTTACTTCTTCACGCTCAAACGGCTGGGCCAATTTTGATAAAAAAAAATTATGGAGGTAGCTGACACCCTGGATTTAACATACATATTATCCCGATATTCCCACGGGATCTACATTTACGCGGGTGAAACCGCGAGGCGCAGCTGGTATGTTATTATAAATGTGAAGGTTTGTGAAGATGTTTGGATGTATGTTACTCAATCACGCGTAAACCGTTGAACAGATTTGGATGGAAATTGGCAAAAAAATAGACTATTTCCTGGAAGAGATAGGATACTTTTTATCCTGATATTCCCACGGGATCGACGCGGGTGAAACCGCGGTGCGCTGCTAGTGCCTATATAATGATTGTCCCAGATTCCCAGTGAGAAAACTTCACTAGAATTTGTTTCGCAGACACTATTTTCCTGGACTTTATAGGTAAGTACTGCAGTGCGATTCTGTAACTATCTCACCGTGAAACTGTTAGTGCCATCCCACCTGATACTAGGGATTGACCAAGTATACATTTGCAATCATAAATAAGATTTTAATAATATTTTTTTAGCTAATTCTATTGTTCATTTTATATAATTTTGAAGCTAGTATTTTAGTTGTCACAACATTACTACCTATTTATGGGGTTTTTAAATAAAATAGCAAAACAGACACTTAGTCAGAATCTCAATGTTGTTTTTTTTTTTTCTTTTTTCCTTGAGTAGTCCTTGTATAGCGTAGACAGAGTAATCTAGTTTACTCTGTCTACGTTGTATAGCCTGAGGCGCGTCACGCACGAACAATAATTAAAATAAAACATTGTCGTTTAAGCTATAAGAATTACCAAAAATATTATTAAAATCTCGAATGGTTGTAAATGTTTGCTTGGTCAATCCCTGACAGCTCACTCCACGAAAGTTTTCACGGTGAGATTTTTACAGAATCGACATGCTGTACTAACAAATGGCTGTGTTCAACAATAGTCAGGGGCTACAAGAAGACAAAACAAAATGTCTCAGATTCATCCGTTTACCACAACGATATCATTTCATTTTCTGTCTTGTGTTTTCGCGTCTAGCGGTTCCCGCCGCAGCAGTCGTACAACGACGTCTTACTATTTAATTTCGTGTAGGCGTAAATTACTTAAACGATTTTTTATTTACTTAAATATTATATTTATTCATAGCCAACTTATATTGACAGTACGCACCACGCATACAAGTTATCTGTTCTACTCTTACTTGCAGGAAAGCTTTGGAGTCATCGCTGATGAAGCAACTACGATGCGTGATCCGTTCTTCTTCCGTTGGCACGCGTGGATCGACGACATCTGCCAGACGCACAAGGAGTCGGCTGCTGTGCGCGCTTACACTCGTTCGGAGGTAGGTTCTTTGTAAAAACATTAATTACCAAAAGCCAACTTTAGCAACTGCCTGTATAATTATGAGTAATGAATTGAAATAACAGACATGAACTTAATGTAGTACTAGGTACCTACTAAGTTTTGATAGCATATGTATAGCCCTCACTAAACGTTTCAGCTTGAAAACCCTGGTGTTCAAGTGACATCCGTGGCGGTGGAGAGTGACGCCGGCCAGCCTAACACATTGAACACCTACTGGATGTCCAGTGATGTCGATCTCTCTCGAGGCTTGGACTTCTCCGACCGTGGTGCCGTATATGCCCGATTCACTCATCTTAACCACCGACCCTACCGTTACGTGTAAGTCAGCTATGTATGATCAAAACTAAAAACATCATAAAATAGGCATCGCCCTTATTTTCAATTTATCTAATATTTTTCAGTATAAACTGTAACAACACTGGTCCCGCCCGCCGTGCAACCTGTCGGATCTTCCTCGCGCCTAAGTTTGACGAACGCAACTTGGCCTGGGCTCTCTCCGACCACCGCAAGATGTTCGTCGAAATGGACAGATTCGTGACCCCATGTAAGTCTATATGTGTACATAGCGTGGCTATAGTTTCTCGCTTAACTTTAGTATTGTGGGTGTTGCGGACTGGAATATTAAACCTTAGGTCCGATTGGACGCCATCTGGCGAACGAGAGGCTGGGAGATATTCTCCTTAAATATTTACACTGCCATTGCAATGTTTCAGTGAACGCCGGTCAGAACACCATCACACGTTTATCGACGCAGTCTTCCGTGACGATTCCGTTCGAGCAGACGTTCCGCGACCTGTCGGCGCAGAAAAACGACGCCCGGGCGCCCAATCTCGCAGAGTTCAACTTCTGCGGCTGCGGCTGGCCCCAGCACATGCTCGTCCCCAAGGGCACCGAAGCAGGTGCTACCTACCAGCTCTTCATTATGCTCTCCAACTACGATCTTGACAGCGTAAGTAGTCATGCCTCTTACTTAGGTAAGATATAATACGAGCAACGGAGCTACGGGGCTTGTGGCTAAGAAATAATAGCCGCACGGTTCGATCGATCAGGTTAAGCTACGCTTGCCGCGGATGGACCGTGGATGGGTGACCATCTCTACATACCAAGACCCCTCCGTGCCTCAGAAAGCACGTTAAGCCGTCATTGGTCCCAGCTGCCATTCTTAGATCTGACAGTCGTTACGGGTCGTCAGAAGCCCGAAAGTCTGACAACCAGTCTTACCAACGGGTATCGTATTACCCAACACGTGGGTTGTGGAGGTCAGATAAGCAGTCACTCCTGGGAAAAGGCTAGGCAGATGATGATGTTAATACGAGCAGACAAGCAGAATTTTTCTTACCAATATTTTGTAATTACCCAGGTGGAGCAAGCCGATGGCTCACAGCTGAGCTGCGTTGAAGCATCCAGCTTCTGTGGTCTAAAGGACAAGAAGTACCCCGACCGCCGCGCCATGGGCTTCCCCTTCGACAGACCTTCAAGCACGGCCACTAACATTGAAGACTTCATTCTACCCAACATGGGACTGCAGGATGTTACAATTCGCTTGACTAACCAAGTTGAGCCAAACCCAAGGAACCCAACTACTAACTGATCTTGTTTGAATTTTGTATATGTTGGTATGTATAACTGAGCAATTGACAACCAAGACGACTATAAAAATATTAATGTTAAGCTTAGCATCATAAAATATAAAGGCTGATTATATTAGGTTAAAAGAAACAAGTGTAAATACTGTAAATAAAATTAAGAATTATGTCAAATCTAGATTATAGACCAGTTTACTAGTATAGATAGAATTATTAGAAAATAAAGTTATTAATGAAAATATTTTGTTGTATTTTTTATGTAGGTACAGTCAGCAACAAAATTCGATTAACACTTAATCGACTTTTGTTGCTGACTGTACCTCAAAACTTGTGTTAGGTCATATGTGTGGAATAGTGGTGTGGTGCAGGTAAAGAAAAATACAAAAACATGTCAAAAAAAACCAACATTTATTATTAAACACATTAAAATAGACAACAAAACTATTTAATATAACATCAATAATACAAATTGAACAAACTGAAGTTGCAAAAGATTAATTTTGCTAGATCGTACCTAAGGCAATCATTTCCTTTCTGGAGATCCGAGTCTGCCTGTGTATAAAGTAAAAGCATAAAAAAAGATCTCCAGACAGATAATGCTTCCCTCTGAATATACTAAGGCAAAGTTGTGAACCACCTCGCTAGAAGTGGTGTGTCAGCTTACCTGCAGAAGAAATACATAATGTTAGTAATTCCATCATTAAACACAATGTATTAAAACTGATCAAATTCTTTATCAGCCCTATCATTTAATATCACGTTGTTATCAAAACAACATTTATTGGCTCATGTTGATTCTCATCATTTTAGTGTTACGTTATTTGGCAACCAATCATAAAACTTCCTAATTTAAAAAATAAATTTATTAAATCTTTAGTTCAAACTAATTAATATTTGATTGTTAATTATTTTATGATACACCAAACCCATATTTTACTGTCTTCAAAAAAAGGAGGTTCTCAATACAAGCGTGGATAACATGGTACTGTTGGATTGAGATCTTCCTTTAAGAACAAGCTTAGATATTTTTTCCATCCCACATTTAAAATAGTACACTATCTTTTATAAATTCAACGTAGGTGCATACCAAATATTGAAAAGTCATTGGAAGATTGAAAAATTGTTTGGTTACAGTGAAACTCTTTAGGTAATTAACGATTCTTACCTGTCATGAAGAATGCAGAAACATGGTTTGACCTGGATAATGAAAAATAAGGGGAGATTAGCCAATAGCTAATTAAAAGAAATAAGTATTTTTGTATCGCCATGATCATCAGGCCTATCATTTAATATCACGTGTTAATATCATAAAAACACTTTTCGGCTCGTGTTATTGTCATCATTTTATCTAGATAAATAAGAAATAAGTAGCAGATAACAGCACCTCATCGATTTATTTACTTTTCTACAAAAGACATGCCGCCCGCGTGGCCTAACCAAATAATCTTATCGGGCAGTATTGGTAATATGTAAACACAAGTAAAAAATCTTATCTCGCACACGATCGAAAGAAAGAAGTAATTGAAATTTAATCTTACTAACTATATTAGTAATCCCTAGAATTCAATTTCAGAGAGGTGGACGGCACGTGGTTAAAATCAACATGAACATCATGAACTGATGAGGACGGTGCAGTTAAGAGTATATTAAATTTGTATTACAAACCTGTTTTTATCATCATTATCTATTTATCTAATATTGGTTTAGAAATTACTCATTTTTAATAAAACTAACCTTTGTGTTCCCGTCATGCAGACCCCACCTCGCTCAAAAAATAAAATGAATGAATGGGATGGGATGCCGGATGGGAATGGGATCAATTCAATGGCATTGACCAGAATAATGTTACCAGGCTAAAGAAAAATATTTGGTACCAAAAATGTAGTCAAAATCTCAAAGTACAACAAGCAAA
Source organism: Luperina nickerlii (assembly GCA_963855955.1). Classification (NCBI taxonomy): domain Eukaryota; kingdom Metazoa; phylum Arthropoda; class Insecta; order Lepidoptera; family Noctuidae; genus Luperina; species Luperina nickerlii. The sequence goes on from OY979682.1 coordinate 14,189,560, forward strand.
TAAATTATTTTGACTTTGTACAAAGTCAAAATAATTTATTTGCTAGGAGAAATCATCAGTCAAATTACGAGTATAATAATCAGTATCCAAACCCAATGTTCGGTTTCGGGCAAAAATCATGTTTCTGCCGCAGTTTCGGTTTCGGTCAAGTGGGTTCAGTCCCTAGCACCCTAATTGCGTAACACACTGTCAATCACAATCTAAATCATTTTAAATGGTGTTACTAATCCATGCATACTATATACATATAATGATGTAATAAATGTGAAAGTGTGTCTCCCTGTCTGTTACCTTTTCACGCTTAAACCACTGAACCGATTTAGATGGAATTTGGTATAGAGATAGTTTGAGTCCCGGAAAAGGACATAGGATACTTCTTATCCCGATATTCCCCCGGGATTGACATTTGGGCGGGTGAAACCGCGGGGCGCTGCTAGTTGTAAATTTTGCCTGCTCAACAACATAATAAATAACGCAATGAATGATGTCAAACTGTCAAAATGAAAGCCATTCCTACTGTTAGCCCGCAGATCGAGCGTGGTTATATTAAATTGCTTTCAGAATGCTAAAAATGAAGTGTTACTGGTACTTATAAATTTTGGTTCTTGTTTAAATAAAAAGAAAAACTGACTGACATATTAGCGTACAATAAATACTTCTGGGACTAATAAGAAGAGTAAATAATATGTCCGCATAATATGAAGATTCCTTCATGCAAAATGTAACATCCCCTAAACTCTATTCGAGGGTTTGTATAAAAACGAATGATGACAAATTTTATTTTTACTTAGGCAAGTATTCGTGCCAAGTTTCAATTATATTACACCAAGGATTTTTCATACAAAATAATCCCCCCTTTTCACCCTTTTAAGTTGAATTTCCCAAAACCCATTCTTAGGGCTCCTTTACATAATGAAAGGGAGCCTTGTGCAAAATTTCACGTTTCCAGCCCTAGTAGTTTCGGCTGTACATACACTGATATGTCAGTCAGTTTCTCTTTATATATCGCTATTACTTCATTTTCGCGTTCTTTATCCTTTTTTCCTCTTGGTCGGCTCCTGAGAGTCCTAGCGTGATGTTAAGCGTGATGTTGTTTAGAAGAATTGAGCTATCAAATGCAAAAATAATTTTTCAAATTCGACTGGTTGTTCTAGAGACAAGCGCGTTCAAGCAAACAAACAAACAAACTCTTCAACATTAAATATTAGTACTAGCTTTTGCGCGCGACTTCGTGCGTGTAAAAGGGGTTCGAACGTCTGTGGCATGCCTACTGTCGCGACATTATGTTTTTTATTTCTTATATTATTATACCATGTTTATATCGATAGCTGCGTCAATACTTACCCTTATCTATGCTGACACACGCTGTGACACGCTTGGCCAGTGGCCACAATGGGGCGCGGGCGCGGGGCGGGCGTGGTGCGTTCTGCGTGTTGTCGTGTCCAGTGCAGTGTGACCAGATTAAATTTTACGAAAAACCGAAGCACCTCAAAAAATACTGAATAAGTATCTTATTTGAATGAAATATAGTAGACTAAATCCGGGTGAATGTTGAACATCAATGTTCACGGCGACGGTGTTACCATAGCTTTTTATCCAAAATATAACCTAAAATACTTACTTCCACCAATATACCTACAAAAATACTGAATTACTGAAGCTCGGAAAAGTCGATAAAATATACCGAAAAAGCATTAAAATACTGAATCTGGTCATAGTGGTCCAGTGTTTGTCAAAATATAAGTGCGCGCATACGTGACATTGGCTGAAGCAAAAGGAAAAAAAAAAGTGCGTGCAGCCCGCGCACTAACGGCACCGAGCAGCCAGCACCGCTCACCGCGCCCGCGTGCCCACTTACCCACTATGGACACTTCCAAGGAAGTTCATAAATTCATATCATAAGTTTGAGTTCGCCGCGCCACGCACGCGCGCCCGCGCCCCAATGTGGCCAAGCGCTAATGCGAACAGTAATCGCGAAAGCGCCAGGGTAGCTCGCGAAATTCAATTTTTTTTACTCTCTAATTAGTAATCCCACAAAATGACAATTTCATGAAATCTTGATATTTTGGGATTATACTAACCTAACAAGTTGTATTACTGATTGTAATGATTATGATTCTGTAAATACATAAGTACCTATTTGTTACGGCCGCGAATCATATTTTGATCGACGTACAACTTAATACTGACCAGCAAATTGCAAAAAACGTAAGAAAATTTGAATTTTGCGGGCTACCCCAAAAAGTGTCACGTTTCCGAAATATTAACGTTCAAAGTTGATCACGTGACATCCATAAGGGGGAAGCGCTAAGGTAGCCCGCGAAATTCAAATTTTCTTACGTTTTTTGCAATTTGCTGGTCAGTATTAAGTTGTACGTTAATTAATATACACAACTCTCTAAGACCACGTAAGTCCAAAGAATAACTGTTTCATGAAATCATCATTCTTTGGACTTACGTGGTCTTAGAGAGTTGTGTTGATGACAGTACCTGTTGAGTGATTCACTTTCTTTGAACTATTAGTACTAATAATAATCCAAATAGATGTTAAGATAAATAGATAATAAAATTCGATGTATGTAGATGTATCGTAAAAGGGTATAGAGGTATAAAGGAACAGAGTGTAAAGTTCACTCATACTCTATAGAAAAGGGAGGATCCTCCGACCAGACGGGTGTTGTGTCTGGCGGGCAACTGCCCGTTGATTCATGTCGGGCCGTTGTATCTATGCTAGTTGCGCGGTAAACTCTGCTTGCGCGATGCAGGATTTTCGTGACGTCAGTATGACGCGTTGTTTGTATGTGGCGTTGTAGATACCGCTACATCACTCCCCCCCGGAGACCGGAGGTCGATAGTGGGCTGAGTCTTGTATCTTGCGATGCTTGCCAGGCCAACTGAGGTTCCAGTGAGTCGGAACCGGTTGCCGCATAGTTCACGGTGAGTCGGAACTGTCTGCGAAGATGTCCCCAGTGAGTCGGGGTGGCGCTGCGTTATGCTCCAGTGCGTCGGATGTAGTACAGCGTCGAGTTGAGGCTGGCTGCTGCGTCGACCAGGAGAGGAATTGAGCTCTTCTTGTTGACCGGCCGAAAGTGCAGTGTGCTGTGCCGAGGTTGCTGATGAGGCTGAGGGTGATGACCAGGTATGCGCGGTCGCTGCATGCTGGTGGTCAGGATACCCGTTGAAGCCGTGGGAGCTGGCTGGCTGGGTGACTCGCCGCTAAAGCTTGCGGGAGTGATGATGATGACGTCACGCTGAAGTAATTGCACGAAGGCTGCGCTGACGATCACGTCGGGGTCACCAGTATAGAGGTATGAGGAACAGGGTGTAAAGTTCACTCATACTCTATAGAAAAGGGAGGATCCTCCGACCAGACGGGTGGTGTGTCTGGCGGGCAACTGCCCGTTGATTCATGTCGGGCCGTTGTATCTATGCTAGTTGCGCGGTAAACTCTGCTTGCGCGATGCAGGATTTTCGTGACGTCAGTATGACGCGTTGTTTGTATGTGGCGTTGTAGATACCGCTACAAGGGTATAATGGGGTTGGCATGTCTGTAAGATAAAAACCCCTAAATAAAAACAGAATAAAAATAAATAAATAAATATATGACAAAAAAACTTTGCTATTGAAAGAAATTACGGATGCCTATCTGTCAATTAAAAAATATATAAATATTTAACAGTCGAACAACTTGATGAAACAATGGAAGTCAAAATGTAAGGTATTGCGAGCGATAGCCATTTTATATCTGTTACGTAATTACCCCGCAGATTTAACGGCTACCAGATTGATCGTCTCAGGACTCCTTATAGACGTCATTTGAAAAAACTTTATACCTATTTTAGTGATGAAAACCTCGCGAAAACAGTGGTGAAAACTGTTGAACGCACCCCACAACAGACGCGCAAATTATGACCGATGGCCGGATTCCGATTGAGGAATTTAATTTAGGTACTAATGTATCAGGATAATGCCCGATAATCAAAAATAAAAACTATCTTACAATAGGTACGGACGCCAGCACATCAACCTACCACAATCAGTCAGATTTCTTTAATAGATTTTCAACTTTATTGCTAAAGCATAAGGTTCAAAGTTGATTGAGAAAATCTGACAGATTGTGGTAGGTTGATGTGCTGGCGTCTGTACATACTAGAAAACGTATTGTCAATCAAATTGACTAAGTACCAACTTTAATTGTCCGTATAATCAAATCAATTAGTGATTGAGTGATTTGTGGTGCAAACGGCCTATAAATGTAAAATGTGTCTTATCAATCATCTTGTAACGAACTGAGTATCATTATTATCATATGCCTAGCCTTTACCCATCTTTATTTGGATCGGCTTCCATTGCAGTCTAACCGGCTGCGGCATACCAGTAATTTACTTGGAGCAACTGCCCATCTGACCGCAGTCACAGTAACTGTTACAGGGTAAAACGATACCATACCCCTTGGTAATGCCCGCCTTCCACTGAAAAAGGGTAATGAGCGGAAACTGAACTGATGATCGGAGCGGACCGGAGTACCTAAAAATAGTTGTACACTTCCACTAAGGAATAGTTACAGACTTTGCCTTCCACTGCCAGTGGGCTTTGCGGAGCGAGTAAGGCGGGAAATGAGCTGTACTCTTTTGATCCGCTCAGTCCGCTCATACACAGTGGAAGCACTTCTATGAAAAAAGCCGTTGCGAGTTAAACGGAGTCCATACGGAGCCCGCTCCGCTCGCAGTGGAAGGCGGCCATAAGACTGGTTGTCAGGCTTTCGGGCAAACTTTTGGACTTCTGGTTACATACCCGCAACGACTGTCAAAAATAAATGACAGCCGGGAACAACGGCTTAACGTGCTTTCCGAAGCACAAGATCTCGGTATGTAATGGCTTCGGTTAGCTTATATCGCGTACCTTATTAGCTCTCATCCGTAGATCTTTGGCAATCGTTACGGGTCGTTAAAAGCCCAACGTCGTTACGGGAAAAGTTGGAAAGCGTTAATGTTTTTTACGCCTTCATTACATAATGAAATTTCTAACACAGACTTTCCCTTCGCTTGAGTTTTTGATAAATACAAAAACGATTGCATGAAACCTATGAGAAAAAAAAAATAGCGTTTCATTAGGATATAACATAAATATTAAATGAATAAAATTTATAATCGTATAAGACGCTTTCTTAACTAAAATCAAAGAGCGTTCTATGAATCTTGCCCTCAAACTCATCGGAAACAACATGATGATCCGACAGGAGCGTGCCTCCGTAGATAAATAGAAGATTGTTCTGAGCGGTCCTATAGATAGCTACGAGCCAAGGTAATTCCCCCCTCTCGTGCAACTTTCCATTATGAATCAGGGGAACCGGGTCCTTGTTACTGCCGACAACATCGCACTCACCCTTTGTGATCGGAGTATCTGAAAAGCAGTGTTCTGGGCTGGGTAGGGAGAAGAGGTCTGCATCCCACCAATGGGAACGCTATAGGCTATGCTGTTAGACTATATTTTATGCCCGGTTTCAGAGTTCCTCAAATAGTAAACTCTTAGTGGCTATTGATCCGACAAAATCCATACTAATCCATATTATAAATGAGAAAGTGTGTCTGTCTGTCTGTTACCTCTCCACGCTTAAACCGCTGAACCGATTTAGATGACATTTGGTATAGGGATAGTTGAGTCCCGTCTTCTTCGTCGTCGATCTTTATTGAACAGAAACTTGCTCTAGAAACTTGTAACTGTTTTTTAGCGCCTATTTAAATTATGTGAGAAGCAAGTACGCTATAGGAGAGAAAATGACTTGTAAATGTAGTTGTTACTCGTATTGTATTTAATGTTCATCAAAATTCAATACATGGCGAATCCTGAGCGGTTTTGACGGTAGGATTGGGGGCATTGTTTCTTTCAGGTGACAAGAATCTGCCTCCTACGAGTACTTACAAATACGAGGTACCTACACGTTTCAAATCGATAAATATGATTGGTGCCGCAAAATACTTTAACTTATTGGGCCGTCAGATGGCAGGCTAAGCAATGGAAGCAGGGTATGACGTCATGGGGTCATGGCAAGGCTTGGTGGTGCGTGGCGATGGCGTGCGGCGTGGATGGCTAGCGTCGCCGCCGTCGCTAGCGCTCTCTAGTGGCAGGGCGCAGCGTTACTCCTACAACTTTTTTTTTACTTAAACCCACCTTAGCAACTCATCGCCCGTGACTCGTGAGCCGTCCATTACTTTCAATTTTGTCATAGTAATGTAAATGTTAACAATATATACTAGCTAGGTGGTATAAGAAGTCCATTAGTACAATAAGGTCTTTAAATGTACCTATTCAAATTTAGGTACATACTTACCTACTCAATATTAGCAAGGTTATGTACCTCTGGTATTGAGTGTTTGCACAAGCATTGAGAAATGAGATGGCAACTATGACTTTTTAAAATCAACTAGCTGTTCTGAAGCCTCTCAAAGCCCTGTATGTCCTGGTACCTATAGCTAACTAAAGGTCTCGTATTGAGCTCTTCTTATACGATAAACTATCGTAATTTATGGCAAGTCAATGCGATGTGTATTAATTTGAAGCATAAAATAAAAATGTCTTAATTAAAATTATGTAATTAAAGATATTTTCAATTACAGTGGTCTTTTTTATTAAATAAAAAAAATACATCATTTTCAGTTCTATAAGTACATTAACAATTCAGTAAACTTTTACCAAATCAACACTTCCATCTGGTTGACCTGAGATCAGAAATAAATAAGACCCACGACGAAGGTTGCAATGGTTCTGCTAGTATCCAATAGCACTGTTGGTAGTAGATATTCAAAGAAACAGGTAATTTTCGGCTCAGTAGTACTCACTTACAATTAGTGTCTACGATTTGTAATCTAAACTTACCTACACTGTTATAATCAATTGATTTAATAATATACACGCATAATGGAAAGTATCTACCTAAGACATTTTTTACAAATATTCTGTTAACTTAATTCATACAAGAATTAAACTAGAACAGGCTGATAGCATACTACAAACAGAATTATACATGAGAATGAAATAAATAAATACTCATCAAGAGCATTGGAATTACTCAAATGTTTAATTTTTTGATTTTTCACATTCCATCTTACAATACAGCAATGAGGAGGATACAGATCCATAATATTATTATAATAACAGCTTTTACTTAATTTGTGACTATCAAACAATCACATAGTACTCAAACCACCATTATAACAATACATATTATAAATAGGGACAAAGCTATAATCATTTGTTTGTGTTGTGGTGTTGACAGTTATACATAAACATAATTATTTATGCAAGAGTTTTATACAGTGAATTTACAACTTGGCTGAATTTACACTTAATTTGTGATAAAACACAATCAATAGAGAATTCAATATCTAATTATCACCATACTTCTGGTATCCCATTAATATTGTTAAATAAGTTGATATAGCATAAGTTATTTACACAATACTGCTTGATACAATGGATGTGCATCCTGATGAAGCAGGCTTGTTGGTCTACTGGTGCTAGTACAGTCTGCACACTCCCACAAACATTTATGTTATTTACCTTTAGCAGTGATAGTAACAGTTGATTTTGCAGGTTGTGGTATAATTGTAATCTCGTCACTTATTTTCAGTGGTTTCAATAGAGAATCACCATCAGGCTTGGTTGAAGACGCAGGTGGCTTGCTCTTATCCATCACACGTTTAGCCACAACACTGTGAGCTGAGTAGACATGGTTCTCGAACTGTTTGTACATCCCAAAGGTAGCCGTGCAAACCGTGCACTTGTATGAGAGGTGTGCTGGCTTTAGAGTCATATTGTGGTCCCTTGAAACATGATTTAGTAGCTTCCATTGATACACTCTCCCACACACTGGACACCTACCAGCATCCTTGCCTTTATTTGCAGCTTCTTGCATGGAACTTGTAACTAAGCCATGTGAACCAAGAAGATGCCTTTCCAATCCTTGGTCAGTGAAAAATCTAAATTGGCATTTTTGGCAATTCAATGGTGGCCTGTTATAAATCATCTTAGGATGAATTTTAACTTTGTGTATCCACTGCATGTGATTCCTCAATTGTTCTAGGTCCTTGATGTAGCCATCACAGATCTCGCATATGACAAAGGTAGCCTTGGAGTTTTGTGATGCTTGGGAAGAAGATGGTTGTGGGGCCCGTGGCAGTGGGGTGATTGATATCTTAGGTGTAGCATTGTTGGTCTGGTTTTGTATCATAGGATAATTGGCAATAGTGGTACCTACAGCAGGTGTGTTGTGCATAATCATGACACCACTGCGTATGATTGGCACGCCCGACACGGGCTGCGGACGTGGCGGCCCGCTGATCGGCGGCCGGCCGCGCGGTCTGCCAAGTATAGGCATGCTTGGAATTACATTTGCCATATTTATCTGAGGCCGACTCAGATTGTTCATATTCATTTGTGTCCTATTGAAGTTGGTCTGATAGGAGCCTACCATGTTGTTACGGGCTCTTGTTAGTTTTGGTATTTTCGCTGGTGGCTCCCACTCTATTGGAGGTCCCAAATTGAGATCTGGTTTGAATTTCTTTGCACATGCGATCAGATGTCGCGCTAACTTTGTCTTACTGTTATCCTCAAAGTGACAATTAGCACACTGCTGATATGCTGGAGCTCTTTCCAACCTGCCCCTTATGTTGTGCTCAGCCTCCATGTGAAACAGTATGTCATGGGGACTACGGATTTCAAACTCACATGAATTACATTTGTAGATATTATTTCGCATATGTGGTGCTTCTAGATGATGAGCCATAACTAACATGGACTCAGTCTTAAAACTACAAAACTCACAGCGTCTCTGAACAAGAGCATAAGGTGCATTTGTTTTCTTGCTGAACTCCAAGTTCTGAGTAAGTGATGCAATAGCTGCCTCAGTAGCTTTAGTGCTTCTGCCAGATTTCTTTTCCTTATATAATTTTCGGTTTTGATGTTTCAGGAGATCACTCTGCACATATTCTTGAACTAAATTAATACCGACATTGATAAAAAACTGTCCAAGGGAACAATCAAAATAACTATCTGGTTTGCCACTACTGAGACCTTTTGCTATCAAACTGATTGGGTCTTTAAGCTTATCAATAGTATCATCTCGGTCCTTGATAACTATGGCATCGTCATCAGTGGCATCATCAGACTCTGAGGAGGACTCTCCATCCCAAGAATCATCATCTTCCTCACCACGCTTCCTTTTCTGTTTTTTCTCAGACTTTTTATCCATCACTGGTTCATCTGCACTTTTAGTTTCACTAGGTTCTCCTTCCTCTTCCTGTTCACCTCTCTCAATCCTTTCTTGCTTCTCTTTTTCCTTTTTCTCTTTTTCTAATTTTTCTCTCTCAAGCTTTTCATGTTCTTCTTTAATTTTTAGTTCTTCCAATTCTTTTCCTAACTTATCCACAAATTCCCTAAATGGTTTGACGGAGGGCTTTTCATATACATAGGGAACTATAAAAGAGGGTGCTTCAACAACAAACATGTCATCAGTGAGGGATGGCAGTATGTTTGGTTGGGGTGCAGGGGTGCTGCTGTTCATGGAGGTATTTTTAACACTCACTGGAGTAATAGTTGTACCACGGGCGGCAATACTCTGGCACAAGTTGTGTGCATCCATAGCACTGGTAGTAGATGGCTTGCTGGGTGCTGAGGGTGGTGGTTTAGTGGTCAAAATAGAATTGGTATCAATGATAACTACGGTTGGTTCACTGTTCTGATCTCCATTAGGCTTTGATTGTTTAGTAGCTAAGTCGGCCAAGCTTTTAGTGTCATTGACTACTATGGGTTTATTCTTATTACCAGGGGCTTCATTGAGAGGATCCTCCATAGACACTTCTTCAATATCAGATTCTTCATCACCATTCTCTAGATGTTGTTCTTCAATTTTTTTCTCTTCAACAATTTTATTTTCACTGTGTGATTCGTCTGAACTATCATTACTATCTGTACTAGAATTTGAACTGTCATCATCATCATCATCGTCATTAGTCACTACACAATCCTCATCATCATCACTTGTGATCTCATGAACCTCAGGGACCAGAGAAACCCCATTTTGGCTCTGAGACTCATTCTCATTTTCATTTTCTGAGTCACTACTGTCATCTTTTGGTTGGCTTCCTTGTGATGTATCATCATCACCTTCTGTACGTTCATCTGTAACAAAATGATAGTCACAGGCTAGGAAAACATTTTTACTCATTTCTAATACAATCAAAACAAATAATAGTTTTATCTTGCATGATATGTATTACTCAATGTATAGTTTCTGCATAATACACATTATTTGACAAAGATAATATTAACAGCTATGTGACATAACTAAAAGTTAACTCATATTGGCAATCGTGAGCGTCCGGCAATTACGAAGACGCTAGAAAGACCAGTAAAATCTAGATATTGTAGTAACCTTAACGATTATGATTTCATGATTAAACTGATGTTTGGCGTTTTAAATTTAGCATTCATGAATTGAATCATGAAAAAACATATTTTCATTTATCAGATAGCGTCATTAAATCATGTGGAGTATGGACCGCCATATGGGATTCCATGGCATTTCTCCGAAAAAACAACTCCTATCAGGTTTGATGGTAAACACGTAAAGATTGTAGTTAATTTATACAAATAAGTATACTCTGTGTTGAGATATATACCTGTAGCAGTAGAAATAGACATTTTCTGATGATTTTCGTAACAAAAACCGAAAAATAGCACAATAGCACAGTAGCGGAAACCAAACCAAATCAAGCTGTCATTTCAAAAGATTTTTAGAGTGTCACGTTCCGAAGCAGACTAACAACCGCTTACATTAATTTTGATTTTATGAGAAAAATTATGCTTTACTAAATGTTTACTGCAAAAAACAAGATAAAAAGTAAGTATATTAGAAACAAAATTTTGTTTGTTACACTATTTCTAGCTGCAAAAAGCGTTAAATAGAAAATGGCGGCATCGTGACTTATTAAATAACCTTAACTTAAAAATGGTGGGAAACGGAGGGATTTTAGTGGGGGAAGGACGCGGTATTTTAGAGTAGAAATATTACAATAAAAATGCGGGAATTTTGAAAAAAACAAAACTTATAGTCTGGTGTTACACAATAATATTTATGTAATATCACTAGATACAAATGTTTTTTTTATATAGAATAGAATACAGGAAAGGAATATAGGTATAATTTTGGGGAGGAGGGTAGCGCATAGTGGCCAAACAAGCCTTCACACCGTGCGTAGCTCAGAAGCTCCACATAAAGGCCACCATCATTTGTGTAGCCTTTTCCCAACTATGTTGGGATCGGTTTACAGTCTAACCGGATGCAGCCGAATACCAGTATTTTACATGGAGCGACTGCCTATCTGACCTCCACAATCCAGTTAGGTACTGAGTAATACGATACCCCTTGGTAAGACTATTTTTCAGACTTTCGGGCTACTGACGACCCGTAACACTTTCAAAGATCCATGAATGACAGCCGGGACCAACGGCTTAACGTGCTTTCCGACCCACGGACGGGTCTTGGTATGTGAAGATGGTAAAACGGCAAGCGAAGCTTAACCTGATCGATCGGCCCGTGCGGTTGTTATTACTTAGCCACAAGCCCCTCCGTAAAGGCCACCATGTGGTTTTAAATTGATGAAACACAACATTGTTTCGAAAAAGAGTCGTGAACACACCAAATGAACCCTATAGGCACTGCATGTACGTATAGGGTTCATTTAGTGTTGGACCTTGCTGTCATGTTAAAGTAGGCGGGACTTCGGGGACTCAGAGACGGCAGCACAGTGGACACCAGCTGCCTTTCACACTTAGGTTTCGGGGAGACCCCTGTACAGTTTCCCCAGGATGTGCTCTAACCGCCATTGCCCAAAAGGGGTTTTGAATTGGTCGGTAACCCCCTTCCACATGCAGATATCTAGTGACCACCATCTGCACATCGTTACCGGTGTTACTCCCCGGTGAGCCCTGGTCTTATCCGCAAAGCCCTGCATAGCTAATCACAACCACTCGGTACGTTTCCGCACCGTATCGAACCTTTAGGGTATATAAATGTTTTGTGTATCGAACATCGATCAATGTTATCGTAGCTTAGGGATCCTCTTAACGCTGTTCACAAGTCTGAAAACCGAAAATTTCGTCAGTTTAAATCAAATAGACGACCGCTATTCTTCCTACAGCTGTTTGCAGTCGGGGGCAAGGCAAATCAGGTTATTGAAATGTGTAATTTTCGATACGATAGCCTGTCGGATGGTTGTGAATAGCTATGATGTGGTGCCTTTTGAACGTTTTGCAACGAAAACAAAAAAAAAAGAGGCGAGTGATGACGAGCAACGGTCAGGTAAGACAGTTTACACGCTGGTCAGGTACTTTCAGTATATTATAGTGTACTCTGTGTCAGGTACTCGCCTTAGCGAGCGTGCGCTATGGCCAACATGTAAAGCCGGCTTGCCTTTGCTAGTACCTATACAATTAATTATCTTATTACAAGCTAAAAAAATAAACACGGTAAGTACACGTTTTTCGAATACCTGGGACATTTTAAATTTAATGTCTTGGCGGGAGTCCTATAATAGTCCCAGGCAAGGTAGGCACTTAGTTTAGGGTACTTACATGGGCGTACCCAGCTTCTGGCGTAGGAGGGGGCAAGTTAGATTTTTTAGGTCGGATCGTCCGCGGCTGTTTTGTCATACACACTACACAAACACACCTACATGAATCATTAGGTGTATGTAGTGTAGTGTGTAGGGCAAACAGCCGCAAATGATCCTGCTTTATAGGTAGTTAAATAAATAAAAGTAAATTTGACTATGCATGCATTTTTATTTTATTTAAATCGTTTCTACTTTAAAAGTAATTTTCGAGGATCTTCTGCAAAACGGTTTATAACGTCTTCCGTGAAAGAATCGCCCATACTGTTTACAAGTTTTTTATGTACAGACGCCAGCACATCAAGCTACACCTAACTGTCAGATTTTCCCAATCAACTTTGAACCTTAAACTTTAGCGATAAAGTTGAAAATCTATTAAAGAAATCTGACAGATTGTGGTAGGTTGATGTGCTGGCGTCCGTACACTGAGCAAAGTCCATTTAACTGTCTTCAATCATTGTTTGTTGATCTCAGCCACGTTTTCACGCGTCTGAGTGTATACTGAATGATCTTTCAATTGTAGCCGTGGAATAAGACATTGCCAGTAAAATTTCTAGGGCTGTTTTCACTTTCGTATAAAAATATTCTGCTTGTTGGATTAATTCCGTTAGGTATCTCACTTTAGTTAGTAATTAGGCGAGTTCATACATGATCTGCGAGACTTCCAAGGGGGGCAGCTGCTCTTCCCTGCCCCCCCCCCCCTGGGTACGCCCATGGGTAGGTACTTATATAAATGTTCTGTGGTACTTAGGCACTTTCGTTTTGGATGGGAAGTTATTATTTTTAACTTTGTTGATAATCTCATGGTGGTGCGGCAGTTTTCGGTGGGCCACATACCATGAGGTGAGCTCAAAACGTTACTTACGTTACCCCCTTTTTTTTTTTTTTTCAGGATGGGAAATCATCAAATGACTCCTCCCGCTCTGGGTGGAGCGGAAGGGAGTGTCAGACTCTTACTGACTAAAACCCACCCGTGTTCCTTCCTTCGCCCTTTATGTTCCGGGCCAGCGGTAACCCTTTCGGACAATCCCGCTGACCCGGCTACGTTACCCCCTTGGAGCCGAATTTGAACATGCGAATTAAGGATAAAATAATAATAATTTATTAGTAGTTATATAAGTTTATTTGCAAAATAAAATTAATGTGTTTTCCTATAAATTATTTCTTACAATAATACAGCACAATAATTCAAACAGTATTATAAAATTAAACATTTAGTTCGGAATACATTAAACACATCTGCGAAAAAGTACTCGCTTTTGGGTTAGTGTGCATCGAGACGGCAATATCGGCATGCCCGGTTGGAACATAACACCGACAAACAAAAAGTAGCTGTATCTTCAGTTCGAGTTTAATCGTTTCACATGTATAGACATACACTTTAGAATTAATAGTCAAATAAAACCTACAATAAAAATCAATTTCACATTATTCCACCAAAATACAACTTGTCACTACTTTTTATTATACTTCTTCTTCAATAGCTTCAGCTTCTGCTTCTATAAATGGATCTACCAAAGTTCCTTCACCAGGCTTTCTGATGACTCCCATTTTCTCAGCTGCATCAAGACATTTTTGAGCATTTTCAATAGTCCTTTTCAGTTCTGGATCCTCTAATTTCGTCAAAGCCATTAATATTTCCATTATATCAGTTTCAAATACTTTTGCAGCAATATCTTTATCACTAGAAATTATGTTGTTTAGTAAGTATGTACCTCTGAACTGAATTTCTTTGTTTGGATTAGCTAACAAGCATCTCAATGTTTCTGGCCATACTTGAACATCTAATAACTTTCTGCAGCAAACTTTGCTTTCAGATGTTAGAATGCACAAAGCACCTGCAGCTGCCATTACTGTGTCTGTGTCTTCTTCTTGACACAAAAGGTACAAAAACTTTGTTTTGTCATTGTTGCCCTCATAAGTTTTGAGAACATCCTCAGATTGTAGTAAATTACAAATACACTGTGTTGATGCTCTTAGCAACATTTCATGATCTTCAAACAAGTAATGCTCAATTTTAGCTAGGCCCCCTTCCTTTAGTATTCTGTTTCTAGTAGATTCATTCATTCCAGCCAAATTGCAAAGGGCCATTAGGGCCTCGAAATTTTCCAAAGCAGTGCAGTCAGGATGTAGTAAAGCCACAAGAGGCCTAACCACTTCCAAATTTCGCTGGCCAGGAAAAGCAACTTCTGGATTAATTGTTATCCCAATACGTGCTAATGCTTGAGATGCTTGCTTTTTGCCAATTGGAGTGCCTTCTAAAGACATTGGTAGTAATACTTTTGCTCCACCTTGTTGCACAACTATTCCTCTAAGTTCTGGCAATCCACAAATGGCATTAAATACTCTGGCAATTAATTCTTTAGAATTATGACTCTCAGTCTTGGCCAAGGCAACTAAACCAGTAGTTACACCTGCTTTAGCTAATACTGTAATCCTTTTGTTTATGAAATCTGGGTCATCCAATTCATGTGTCTCTGGTATGTGGTGTTTGGCAAACTTTGCAAGTTCCATCATTTCTGGCATAAGCTCTTGTTTTTCATATGCATTACACAGGTTTACTAATGTGGTAACAACACCATAGAGACAAGACTGATCACCACTTTTAGCTAACTCAATAAGAGCATGAAGGGCAGCTTTATCTTCTACTAGTTTTTCTTTCACATCTGCATCTAAAGTCAAGTATGAAAGCCCTTCAGCAGCCCATTTTCTGACATCGTTTTCTTTAGCAGGGTTAACAAGGAATTTCCTGCAAGCTTCTGCTAGCTTTTTAGTAGAACCATCAGCAAAAGGGCGCACAGATGCATCATCACCTCCAAAACTGCCAACCTTACACAGACCAACTAATGCCCTCACTCTTACAGCATCATCTTTGCTCTGATATAGTTTTTTCAAGATGTCTACTCCTTTATTGATTATGGTTCTCGCTTTATCTTTCTTAGATGCAGCAGCCACTAAGCATTCACAAGCAACCTTTTGTTGGAGAACATCTTCAGTCTGAGCCATGACCAATATCATCTCAATAATACCTTCTTTAGAAATAACATAATTTCCAACATCCAGAGGACCTCTCAGCAATGAGGTTATGGCTACAGTTACCCTAACTTTAGATTCCAAATCGGGTGACATAAGTTTGTCTTTTACAAAGTCATCAACTTGATTGTTGAATTTTTCTTTGGATTCATCGTAATACATATTTTCATAAATCCTTGCAAGGCAAGCGGCAGATATCGTTCTAGATGAAGGGGTGATGTTCAATGCTGATTCGTATTTGTATTCCTCTAATTCACTGCAAACCTCAAGCAACCGCTGCAATCCTTTGATTTCTACAAACCTTTCAGCCCAGTTTAAGGTACTGTAGTGGCAGTTTCTCATGATTAATTCAATAATTGCATCTCTTGCAAGTCCACTGATTACTCTGTTTGTAATAGAGTAAGTTAAACAGGTAAGTAGAGTGTCCACTTCACTTTTGTATTCTTCACAGAGCTTTGGATCTGGTTTAGAGTCCTTCTTGTTATCCATTCCAGAAAAAGTGTTTAGTAAAACTTGAAGACAGTATTGGGCTGCATTGACCCTCTCTTCATTTTCACTGTCAATGACATCAAGCAGCCAGGGTATGCCAACAATTTTAATAACTGCCTTTGTCCTCTCAACACTTTTCTTGCAGAGTTGACTAATAACTCTCACTGCATTAATATATATTTCAGGATGCTTCTCAACTTTAAGTAACTGTTGTATTTTGTAAACTACACCATTTTTTAGCATTATTTCGGCACCTGCATTTTCCTTAGCGAGCACTACAAGGTTAGAAATGGCTTTTTCTCGTTTTTCAATATCTTCCTGCAAGTTAAAGGCAAGTTTAAACATTTGCTCCACCTTGTTGCTGGTTTGTGCACTTTGCCTCGCCCTTTCTTGGACGATTGCGTGTAAGCGCGACAGTGCCGGTTGCACAGCCTTATTGGTAGGATCTACAGTAAATATTGCTTTAGCATCACGGTAAGCTTCTTCAAACCTTTCTAAAGATTCCAAGGCTTGTGACCGTCGAAATAGGGCTTTTGGATCTTCCGGAACAATTCGTAAGGCTTCATCGCAGTCTTTTATAACTTTATCGTAGTCCTTCATTTTCAGATAAGCGGCAGCGCGGTTCTTTAGATAAGTTGATAAGTCGCGGCTGTCTTTTTCAGCGAGGTCGACAGCCTTGCTGTAAAAGGATATTGCTTCTTCATAGTTTTCAACCTTAAAGGCTTCGTTTCCTTTATTCTTGTAAGTTTCTGCTTCGTCGCTAAGAACACTCATCGTCTCTTCCAGATAAATTAGACTTTATACGTCGATATTCCTCCGGCAACACTTATATACCCAGCTTTAAAGATTGTTCTAGTAAATGCAGGTAAGTTCATCTCAAATACCCATACGAACTAAAATAGAAATGTATTTTTGTACCCCGTATGTGGAAAGAAGACAGATAAACAAGACATACAAGTATAATATGATCCTTGACAGTTGCGTTTTGAAGATCAGAATTTGTTCTCATTTTTATTAAACTTTGTCTACAATTTTTTTATATTATATTATTCTGTAGTAAATTATGAGCAAGTTTTTATTTACAATTTGAAATATTACAACTATTAATTTTATTTACATACAACAAACAAGACTTCTTGCTTGATGGCATGACATGTCAGGTCAAAGAGTAATATAAGTAATATGGTATGTGTCAGGTTTTGAACGTATGCTTCCGAATATTACCATACTAAAAATAGTAATTATATTGTTTGCCAAGGGAGCAAACCACTATTTTGAAGGCGAGTGTTTCTTTGTTTTGAATCCAGACTAGAGCGGAGCGAAGGATCCTAGAGCAGAATCCCGAGCGATGCGAGGGGTTCTAAAGTAGAATCCTGAACGCAGCGAGGGATTCAAAGTACGACATTCGAGATTTCGAGCTTAAAATAGTGTTGCTCCCGAGGTGGACACTCTACTTTTTATCACTCTTTATAAAAAATAAGTACGTGCAACTTATGAATAAGAATAGTACGTTTATTTATTTACATACATTTACTTGAGGAAGACATACTTATTTTTTATAAAACTAAGTAAAATCCTATTTGAGTAAACAATTAATTACAAACGATGGCAGAATGCTTTTCGTGCGTTTTCCATTTATTCACCAACTTTTTTTTTAAATTTGGTTCGCGCGCCTTCTTTATCGTACAGCCTGTTACTTGTTCATACAATTTTCGCGATTGATCTCTTTGGTGTTGGAACTTTTACTAACAATATCCACATTCCAAATTAAAAAAAAAACTTTTAGTCCCTTGAGCTTGAGATTGAAGAGCTATTTTAGTCCCTGTTTACGGAGAATACAGTAGCTCTTTTTGAATAGATGTAATAAAAAAAAAATTCGTTCATGCATTGTTCCAGTGCATGGAGAATAGAAGTAATGTCTGGAGAACTGACTGTTGTGAAACAGTGTCCGTCAAACTGCATTAGGGTGGCACTACAGTAGCAACAGAGTAAATTTCTCACAGCAGTAATTTTAGCTTATGTTTACAAAATTATTTTGGACTACCTACGTAAATTGTTGAGGTTTAGTATAATAAACTGTCACTAACTAATCTAGTCACTAAAAATATTAAATTTTCTAACTCGGCATACTTATATCCGTCAAGTGAACTGCTACATTCATACCATATCCATTGCCTACACTGGCGCCATTTTGGAAGGTTTTTGAACTGTTATTTACTGCTTATAGCTGGACTTTTCTTATATCTATGAGCTGGACACATTTTCAAATTTCGCCCCATATGAGTCAGTACTCCGTACTTCTATTCTCCATGTTCCAGTGTCAGACAGAGGCCACCAACGCCAATAGACCGTACGCCAATAAAACCTACAGTGCCAGCATAAACGCAACATATTATTGAAACGTAAAAACCAATGATTTCAAAAGTAGTAATATACAGGTTGTTTGGTGCATCGTGTGCCAAATTGAAATGGTCGACTGGGAGGGTCATCTGCTATTGGTCGGAGAGCCGGCTGTATAAAAGTCCTATGGATCAGATACATGAATCATTTTTGGGGTATGAACAATAAAACCATAGGTCTAGAGGTCGACACCCCTGAAGTTGCTTGATTTTGCCCGCATGCAAAATTATGACGTCACTTCCGGTTTGTGTTTTAGGTGTAATTGTAATTTATGAAATACATCAAGAAAATTTATGTCGAACGATAGTTTTTGATGAGTAGAATAGAAATGTCAAGGGTCGACAAGCTCTATTTATTCGCTACCCTGAGTCGACCTCCGTTAAAAATTATTTTTTTTTAATTTATCTTAAGCCATCGAATACATGGATTTGCTTACGATTTTCTGAAACTAGAACCTCTTAAATGACTGAAAAAAATTGGTCGACACCTTTTATTTGCCCGGATCTGACTGTCGACTTAGTTTGAAGAATGAAAGAGCCTATGCTTATACATTTCATCTCTATGTATGTTTAATTATTTAATTATCTACATATATTTTCCAAATACATTATTAACTTCTTTTTCATTAATTGTAACATAACTACAATTTTCTTGAAATACTTACTGTACATTTTTCTATTTGTTATTAACATTTAAGTCCTTATGAATTTATTTTGTATTTCTACCTTAAGTCCAGGTAGCCGTTAACGTTTTTTCTTTTGTACCTGTAACGTAAGCTAGGTCCGGAGTTACTCCGGCATTAACAAAAGAACACGAGTAGGTAGGGAGAGCCCGATATTTTTCAGCCCTAAGTTTGGGACAGTAGTGTTACGAGCTTGGGGTTCGTGACAATAAAAACTGCCGATTTAATAGCCAAAAAAGTGACACTTTAATCAACACACTAATTACTACTCAAACACACTAATTAGAAACACAATTTCACTTACTGATCACTCTTAGGTCGCACTTGAATATCGCCTCGATGTACTCGCTCGCATTCAAGACTGATCGTGTCTCGTGGCTCACCCCGCCTTATATAGAGCTACTACAGAGCTACTCTATAAACATCTAGTATATTCGAGTACATACATAGCGGTCCCGACCGTTCTTGGTATATATAGTTCTCGGAACTTCTAGGATGTTGACCTCTACTAGTTACTACTAGTTATGTAATAAAACTCATTCATGTGTTAACTCCACTATCTAAGACTTTAATTTCTTTCGTTCTATCTCACAGGAATTAATGAATAACACCAAAACTCACAATATATGTGGTAAAGAATGGAGAAATGTACAGTAAGTATTTCAAGAAAATTTTAGTTATGTTACAATTAATGAAAAAAAAAGTTAATAATGTATTTGGAAAAGATATGTAGATAATTAAATAATTAAACATACATAGAGATGAAATGTATAAGCATAGGCTCTTTCATTCTTCAAACTAAGTCGACAGTCAGATCCGGGCAAATAAAAGGTGTCGACCAATTTTTTTCAGTCATTTAAGAGGTTCTAGTTTCAGAAAATCGTAAGCAAATCCATGTATTCGATGGCTTAAGATAAATTAAAAAAAAAAATTTTTAACGGAGGTCGACTCAGGGTAGCGAATAAATAGAGCTTGTCGACCCTTGACATTTCTATTCTACTCATCAAAAACTTTCGTTCGACATAAATTTTCTTGATGTATTTCATAAATTACAATTACACCTAAAACAAAAACCGGAAGTGACGTCATAATTTTGCATGCGGGCAAAATCAAGCAACTTTAGGGGTGTCGACCTCTAGACCTATGGTTTTATTGTTCATACCCCAAAAATGATTCATGTATCTGATCCATAGGACTTTTATACAGCCGGCTCTCGGACTATATCCTTTCAGACCCCTAAATACTTCTCATGCCCTGTGGATTTTTTTTCATCGACTTATTATTGTTTTATTAAAAAAATACCCAAATTTTACATTCAAATACAAATGTAAAAAAATTTTAAGTCATAGACTCTGAATTTTAATTTTATTTCGATGTATATTATATTGTGTTACTTTTAAATTCAAAATTAGTGACATTAGCCACCTAGTTTTTTTTAAATTTACTCGCAAAGTTTCGGACGTCCATGTTAGAGCTATTTACATGGCTGTAAAAAAAAAACGAAAGCAACCGGTATCTTCCAATTCCCTCAAAAATTCTCTAGTCTATCCTCTTGCTAGTGATGTACCACATGCCATTAAAATCTTTTTACAACTTTGTGAATTCGCTAGAATTGTGAATCGAGTCACAAAATACAAAATTCCAAATTAGGATTTAAAAAAATATTTTTGCCTAAATGATACTTGAAAATCTTATTAAATCTGTTATCTCACTCTTATAATGTAAAATTTGTCTTGTATCTCTCTTTTGGGGGGAGAGTTTTACTAGAAAATAGAAATAAAAAAATGCATTTTTAACATTTATTTAATATTTTTTTACATATTCTGCTCAAATTGATAGCCTCTATTGCGAATGCACGCCCGACATCTATTTCGTATTTCCACAGTCGTTGTACGAAGTGTCATTTCCTCCTTAATTTTATTGAACGCCGTCTCAATGCGTTGAAGTACCTCCCTAGTCGGAACCTCCGTGGCGTATACCAGCTCTTTGGCACGTCCTCCGACAAAAGTCTAGTGGAGTTAGGTCTGAGGAACGTGCCGGCCATGCAATAGGGCCATCGCGACCAATCCACGCATTGGGGAACACATCGTCGAGATATTCCCTCACAGTCAAATGCCAATGCGTGGAACAGCCGTCATGCTGGAATACTTTGGGCAAATTTTCATTAAATACGGGCACTGACCTGCAATGACCTGCCTGAATTAGTGTCCGAGACTAATTCAGGCAGGTCATTTTGAAGGAACTCCAAATAGTTATCACCATTGAGGTTATCGGGCAGGTAATGCGGTCCAACTAGCTGATTCCCAATCATTCCTGCCCAAACGTTTACACTAAACCTCCTTTGAAAAGATTTCTGTCTTTTAACACGTGTGTTTTCCGTTTTGTTTTGACTGTGAGGGAATATCTCGACGATGTGTTCTCCAATGCGTGGATTGGTCGCGATGGCCCTATTGCATGGCCGGCACGTTCCCCAGACCTAACTCCATTAGACTTTTATGTCTGGGGACGTGCCAAAGAGCTGGTATACGCCACGGAGGTTCCGATTAGGGAGGTACCTACTACTTCAACGCATTGAGATGGCGTTCAATAAAATTAAGGAGGAAATGACACTTCGTACAACGACTGTGGAAATACGAAATAGATGTCGGGCGTGCATTTGCAATAGAGGCCAACAATTTGAGCAGAATGTGTAAAAAAATATTAAATAAATGTTAAAAATGCATTTTTTATTTCTATTTTCTAGTAAAACTCTCCCCCCAAAAGAGAGATACAAGACAGATTTTACCTTATAAGAATGAGATAACAGATTTAATAAGTTTTTCAGGTATCATTTAAGCAAAAATATTTTTTTTAATCGTAATTATACAAGCTTGGGGTTCGTGACAATAAAAACTGCCGATTTAATAACCAAAAACATGACACTTTACTCACCACACTAATTACAACTCAACACAGTAATTAGGAAACACAATTTCACTTACTATCGCTTCGATGTTTGCTCGTATCGCTTATTCAAAACTATGTGTCTCGCGGCTCGCGCCCGCCTTATATAGTCCCACAGAGCTACTCTATAAACATCTAGTATGTTCGAGTACATAGCGGTCTCCCGACTGACTCGATGTCGATAGTTCTCGGAATTACTAGTACTTAGAATAAGGTCAAGTAGGGTCAAGGTCCTAGTACCAAGGTACTAGTTCCGCTACCCGATACTAGATGGCGCTAGTGGTAACTAATGTCGCCATGTATCAAGCATTATTTGTGGCGCGCAACAGTAATTTGGAATTTTGTATTTTGTGACTCGATTCACAATTCTAGCGAATTCACAAAGTTGTAAAAAGATTTTTATGGCATGTGGCACATCACTAGCAAGAGGATAGACTAGAGAATTTTTGAGGGAATTGGAAGATACCGGTTACTTTTGTTTTTTTTTTACAGCCATGTAAATAGCTGTAACATGGACAGCTTTGAAACTTTGCGAGTAAATAAAAAAAAAACTAGGTGGCTAATGTCACTAATTTTGAATTTAAAAGTAATACATACAATACACATCTAAATAAAATTAAAATTCAGAGTCTACGACTTATACTTTTTTTTAAATTTTTATTTGAATGTACAATTTGGGTATTTTTTTAATAAAACAATAATAAGTCGATGAAAAAAAATCCACAGGGCATGAGAAGTATTTAGGGGGCTGAAAGGATAGCAGATGACCCGCCCAGTCGACCATTTCAATTTGGCACACGATGCACCAAACATCCTGTATAAGTCAATGATAAAAGCAGTATATTATATCACTCAAGATTTCAAGAAGATGGGTTGGTCATTTAAGGACACCGCCGCCGTCCCTCTTAGAATGAGAAAGTCTACGAATTCATTCATCTCGATAAACCTGCTCTTACCCCAATTTATTTGGGGTCGACGCAACATATCTTTTTCTTCCATACTTCTCTCATTTCGGTAGTCACCCTTTCGAGCAAACTCAAACTCAAAGCATTTATTTCAATTAAACCATTTACAGGCACTTTTGAATTGTCAAGAAGTCGGTCAGTCAGAAAAATATGAAGCTTGTTGCCCATTCCAAAGCGTAGGTATTCGTACCTATGAAGAACGGGCAAGAAACTCCATGGACACTCTTTTAAATATCATCTTCCATATAGTCCATCTATCTATCGTTTCTTTGGTCTTCTCCTACTTTTATAATTTCAGTCCCACCGCTCTCACTCCTCTTATGTACTCATTTCTTATTTTATCCATTCGCCATACAACACATCCCTATTATCATTCTCATTATTTCTCATCTCAGCTGCTTCAAAATTGCCTTTCATTCATCCCTTTTGTGGTCCAACATTCTGAACCATGCAAGACAGCAACCATTACCGGTTGGTAATGGTTGCTGTCTTGTATGGATCAGAATGTATAAAACCTTGGTTAGATGGTTATCTAACCAAGGTTTTATAAATCTTCCCCCTTAAGTTTAAGGGGAATGCGGGAGTAGCAGATTGTTCCCATGATCTGCTGCCATTTCATCCATCACTTCCATCAGTCCGATCTACTTCGCCATATGAAGTATGAACACAGAATATAATTATATACATTTACGGAGTACCACTGCGTACTTGTATGATAGAGGACAGTGCGGAGTACGAACCGACAAAACCGAAGTCAGCGGTGAGTGGTCAGTTCAGTAGAATAATGAGAAATGAGAATAACTAAATTGACATTATAATGTACTCTGTGGACTTTATTTTTCAAACTATAAAAAAAAGATTTCGATAAATGGCTACCCTACCCTGACTAAACTGTCAATTTAAAATTGTCTTTTTGTTGCGCTTTTTCCGCCATTATTCATCCGCGTGTTTAAGTTTTCTAAAATTGTCGGAGAAATAAGTTATAAAAATGGCCGCAATCAGTCTACTTAATCCTAAAGCTGAATTAGCGAGGGCTTCGCAAGCTCTGGCAGTGAATATTTCTGCAGCAAAAGGAATTCAAGATGTGATGCGAACTAACCTCGGTCCCAAAGGAACAATGAAAATGTAACAATTTTTCTGTTATTACGCTATTTCTCGCTTGATAAGTAGAAAAAATTAAAATTTTCACTTTCATACACTTTATTTCGTTACAAAAGTGAGGGGAATTTGTATTTTTCAGTGATTTATTCTCATCGAAAAAGTCATATGATCTCGTTTTATCTTTTTGGTTTATCAGTCATGGTTGGATTTTGACGTTTATTACAAAATATCATATATTATGCAGTTTTTCTTTGTTGTAGTATCATTATCATCATTCACAGCCCGACTTCACCCATTGCTAAGCATAGGCCTCTCTTTTCTTGTGCCAAATTGGACTATACTTTAAATCTGGGATTTGTTATTTCAGGTTGGTTTCTGGTGCAGGTGACATTAAAATCACTAAAGATGGAAATGTCCTTCTACATGAGATGCAAATCCAGCACCCCACTGCATCGCTGATAGCCCGCGCTTCTACTGCCCAAGATGATGCCACTGGCGATGGAACAACCTCCACTGTACTGCTTATTGGAGAGCTGCTCAAACAAGCTGACATTTACATCAGTGAAGGTACACTATGGATTAACTTATTTGTAATTACTTAATAGATGAAAAACTGCCTACAAAATGTAAATGTATAAGGAACGCTTTGTTAGTCTGAATCACAGAACCTTGTCTCTAACACCCATTCCAACAATGATTTATTTCACCGAATTAAACACTATAACCACATTACAAATTTAATATAAAATTTTGCATTCCCAGGTTTGCATCCAAGGATTCTCACGGAAGGGTTTGACATAGCCCGTGCTAAGGCACTAGAAGTTCTTGAGTCAATTAAGATTCCTATTGAAATAAAGCGGTCAGATTTACTTGATGTTGCTCGAACATCTCTCAAGACTAAGGTATGTTGGCTAGTCATTTAGGAAATAATATAGTAAAGCAAATTGACAGTAAGTCTTGAAGACACATACAACTCAAAAATAATGACAATATGAAATTGCTCACATTTTAAAGTAATTGCTATTATTGTTCAGGTTCATGCAAGTTTATCCGAGGTGCTGACTGATGCTTGTGTGGATGCAGTGCTGACTATTCGTTCACAAGATAAACCTGCCGACTTGCACATGGTAGAGATTATGGAGATGCAGCATAAGACTGCTACAGAGACTGCATTAGTCAAAGGTAATTTATTGTTTATCTACATAATTACACTGATTCCAGAATTAACGCTTATTACGCAATTACTCAATCTACAAGAGTTAACATGAGGCCCGAGTAGCTCCCACAGATCATTCGGTCTTTAAGTCAAAATCAATTAAAATCAAAATCAACAGCAAAACCATTTTTTCAAAATTTACTCTTCACTTGCTATAACAACGGTTTAAACATTGAAATAGCTTGGGTTCCCAGTCACTCGGGTATAAGTGGCAATGAGTGTGCATATTCCTCAGCTAAATTTGCTACATCCAACCCTGTTGACCGAAAACACTATGTTGTGCATAGCTACGACGTATGGGCTGATAGCAAACTTAAAATGCATAAAACATGGTCAGGACTTTGGCAGGTGAGCTCAAAGCTCAAGGGGGCGTATTACGCCAGTATCCAACTGGACATCCAACAGAAACCTTGGTTTTTTAAATGTACAAAATTGTCCAAAAGAACTGTTTCATCCTTGTGTAGACTGAGACTCGGCCACTGCTGTAGTCCTGTATTCCTGAATAAGATTCGTGTATGTGACAGTTCCCTGTGCGAATGAGGTCTTGATGATGGTACCCTGGATCATACTGGACAGGTCCTCTCAATCTGTGTGGTTCTTTCCTCAAAAGACCATCTCAGACATCGACCTACATGGTCCTCATATAACCTGACCAAGATTATGTCTGGACTTTAAAAGAGACTATGACCTTTGAGTTTGTTTCGGCCTTTCTTCTCAGAGTAGTCAGATCGGAAACGCCGACCTCATCTAGTTTAAAAAATATGATTGACATGCAAACCTACTTCAAAAATAAAATCATTTATCATTATCATTTATATATTTTTTTCATGTCCTTCAAATTCCCAATCTCTTGATCTGTACCATAAGCTTCCCAAAATTAAAATCACTTCCCACTAACTTCCATTCCCTCTTAACTAACTTTTCCCCTAAACTAATCCAAGTCCTATAAAAATTTTTAAATGAGAATGACATAAAAATGTAGCTTGCTACTAAAATTAAAAATTAACAACTACCTACCACAAAGTGCAACATTCGACGGCCCATCTTACTGTGGTGCTGTCACTACATGACACTGGCAGAATAGTCGACATCGGCTCAGTTGCCAAAAAGGAATAAAAAAAAAGCTCCCACAGATATAGATAGACCTAGTTAAAGTTAGTATCACAATCTGTATGAAAACCGAGCATGCCCTTTTTCAATTCCTACAATGACGTCACAAGTACTATTTGGTGATAGGGAAAATCAAATCAATAGATAGAAACTCAACTTGCTCTTTCATTTAAGTCAGACTGTATGTATATGGAATAATATACAGTTTTGTAATTAAGAGAAAAATTTAGGATTAAGTGTGACTAAAATGAAAGCTCAAGTTGAGTGACAACCCTCACACTATATATTTTGAAATTCGATAACTCCTAAACGCCGCGATAGTGCAACGTGAATTTTTTATCAATGAAGAGCAAACTTTCAGTGCCGGTCACATTTCATTTGAAATACATACACGTGTTTCATTTGAAATACATACACGTGTTCTCCTCTCTCTTGCGTTTAAAATGTATTTCTTGATTGATTTATGCAATAAAGAGCATAGCAAAATTTTTTGAGTGAAATCAAACATTGTGTTGCACTATCTAGGTGTATCTATATCTGTGGCAACCCCCCTCTCGACCCCCGCGACAGTAGCTATGCCACATTCCATGCAAAAATTTGCAATCCCCTTTAGTTTTAAAAGACTCATAACCTAGCTATATCCAGCTATGGCTCCAATAGTGATTTGTTTTCAAAAACCTACCCAACTCTTTGTAAACATAAGTCTTTTCACAGGTATTGTGATGGACCACGGCACCCGTCACCCTGACATGCCGAAGCGTGTTGAGAATGCCTACATTCTTACATGCAATATTTCCCTTGAGTATGAGAAGACTGAGGTCAATTCCGGATTTTTCTACAAGTCTGCTGAGGACAGGGAGAAGTTGATTACTGCTGAACGAGACTTCATTGACCAACGCGTTAGGGCGGTATGTACAAATTACTTTATTTATTGAAAGCCTTATAAGCCAGAGTAACAGTTATTACAACTTCAAAAAACACTTTTTTAGTTTTAATTCTCCAACGAACCATTTGGCAAAGGCCTCCCCCATATGTTTAAAAATTTTCCTTTCCCTTGCTAGTTTTGTCCAAGTTTTCGTAGCTGTCTTCACTACTCCTTCATCACTTTTTATGGCGTTTCTTTTTTCTCCCTCTCTAAAAAAAGAAACGCCATAAAAAGTGATGAAGTAGTTACTATACTGTTAAGTTAGAAGACAAATGAGTTACCACCAGTCAAATGCAGCATGAATTGCTTGAATTACGGCATTCAACAGATTAAAGAGTCTCGCTATACTAAGTTTAAAAAAAGTTAAATAAACCTTGACCCATTCAAAATGGTTTCATTTATTTATTTTACTGATGCATTTTAAACAATGAGCAATAATAAAAACAATCATTAGTGCTAGTATATGGGGTTTATTATAAATATACCTTTCTTTACAGATCATTGACCTAAAGAAAAAGGTTTGTGATGGCACTGACAAGACCTTTGTTGTCATCAACCAGAAAGGTATTGACCCCATTTCTCTGGATGCATTCGCCAAAGAAGGTATCATGGGATTGCGCAGAGCTAAGAGACGTAACATGGAGCGCCTGGCTCTGGCGTGCGGCGGTTCTGCTATGAACTCCGTCGATGGTCTCACTAAAGAGTGTCTTGGTTATGCTGGCCTTGTTTATGAACATATTCTTGGTGAAGACAAATTCACCTTTGTGGAGGAGTGCAAGAACCCAGAGTCTGTTACAATACTTATCAAGGGGCCCAACAAGCACACACTTGCGCAGATCAAGGACGCTGTCCGTGACGGCCTCAGAGCTATCAACAACGCCATCGAAGATAAGTGCGTAATTCCCGGCGCTGGCGCTTTCGAGATCAAAGCTAACATGGAACTGTTGAAATTTAAGGACACTGTCAAAGGAAAGGCACGTTTAGGTATCCAGGCTTACGCCGAAGCTCTACTAGTAATCCCAAAGACCTTGGCCATTAACTCTGGTTATGACGCCCAGGACACTATTGTGAAGCTTCAGGAAGAGTCGCGCTTGAGCCCCGATCCGATTGGTCTCGACCTGAGTACTGGTGAAGCTATCAAACCCACTGACTTGGGTATTATTGACAACTATGTTGTCAAAAAGCAAATTGTCAACTCCTGTTCCGTGATTGCGAGTAACCTCCTTCTTGTTGACGAGATTATGAGAGCTGGTATGAGCAGTTTGAAAGGATAATTTTACGTTATTTTAATAATAAATAATCTTGGACTTTGAGGACAGCTATCCTCTCATGTCAAAAATAATAATAATATAGTATTATTTCTCACTATGCAACAAACAGTGTTTATGTTATTTTGAATATTGCTTATGAAAGTAACAAGAAAATTAACTTGATAATATTTTTTATGTACTGCTTAAAACTAAATAAATAAACGCACTAATAAATTACTTGTTTCAATTCCTACGTAGTGAACTCAAATAGAATAAAAGAAACAACAATCACTTTTATGACATTTATTGGGGTCAACATAAATATATTTTTTGGGTATACTTACTTCATTTTCAGCCTAACGGATTGCATAATTAAAATTATGGTTGAGAATCGAGATCGATTTAATTGATCAATGCTAATAGATAACCTCACCTAATATACTTTAAAATATTTTTGTATACCATGTCCAGGGATAAAATCTTATAACATTTTCGTATTTTAGGATATAATTTATGTCCTTATACATCACTAAACTTAGAAGTACAACTCTTATTTTAACATGGAAACAACTAATAAAATTGTGATGTTGTGAAACCCTAATCAACATGCTAACGAGACAAACAAGACACATCGTTAATTGTAGTGGGTTAATTGAACTAAACAAAACATTAAAATATCAAGACGAAGTTCTGAATAAATTGAGTTTCAAAACAAAGTAACAGTCCATTCCATTCTTTTTAATTCTAGTGGATGGAATGTAAATAAAAAAAAGTAGAAAAGGCGCCTAAAAATAAAAAATCTATAAAAATAGAAGTTATTGTAAATGCGATTGGAGTAATTTTACACAATGATAAATACACTTTCTTATCTTAACAAAAACAACAATTATTCGAGTGAAACTAGACGTTGGTAATAACAGCATGGAACATAGCACACATTACAATCTGTTCAAGTATTATAGGTAGTCGCTACATACATACACTATTCCACAAAGACTACACTTAGGTCACTTGACAGGCATACCATCAACATTCTACCATTACCATAAAATTAATAGAATTTGTTTGAGTTATCTCATGATGAAACTTTCATTTCATTGGAGGTCCTTGCAGTGAGGAGGTAACTATTAAAAGGTATCTCCTAGTATCCTAAAGAGATTATGAATGAAGGGCGTCACAGGTATGTCGTGCGGTGTTCCACAGGGTTCGGTTCTGGGGCCGCTCCTGTGGGACATCGGTTACGACTGGGTGCTGCGGGCCGACCTCCCTGATGGCGTCAGCGTTGTTTGCTACGCTGACGACACGCTAGTCCTGGCGCAGGGGAGGTCGCATCAGGCGGCGGCCGACGCGATGACACGCGGGGTTGCGATAGTCGTTGAGAGGATCCGGCAGTTGGGTCTCGAGGTGGCATTGCACAAGTCCGAGGCCATGTCGTTTCATGGGCCCCGGAACACGCCACCATCGGGATCCCAACTAACGGTAGGAGGGGTTCACATCGGCGTCGAGACGACGATGAAATACCTGGGTCTCGTCCTCGACAGCCGGTGGAACTTCGTTGAGCACTTTCGACGTTTGGCTCCCAAACTGGAACGGGCCGGGGCCGCCTTCAAGCGGCTCCTGCCCAACCTGAGGGGGCCAAACGCCTCCTGCCGGAGGCTTTACGCGGGGGTCGTGCGGTCCATGGCCCTATACGGGGCCCCGGTGTGGGCGCGTTCACTGCGGCGGCGAGCCGCACATTATTTGAACGCGCCCCAGAAGGTGGTAGCCGCAAGGCTGATCCGGGGCTACCGCACGATCTCGGGCGAGGCGGCAAGCCTTCTTGCCGGACTGCCGCCATGGGATCTGGAGGCGATAGTCCTCGCGCGCCTGTATGAGTGGCGCGCGGAGGCACTACGCCGGGGGGAAACTCCGCTTCCGCAGCAAATTGCGGCGGAGCGGACGGACCTCCGGCGCGATCTCATGGCGGCATGGAAAGAGCGACTGTCGCAACCCAGCGCAGGGCACGCCACGATAGCGGCGGTAAGACCCCTCTTTGAGGAGTGGCTAGAGAGGCGTCACGGCGCCCTCACCTACCGCCTGACGCAGGTCCTCACGGGACACGGAAGTTTCGGGAGGTTCCTGCAGATAATCAGGCGGGAGGAAACGCCCGGGTGTCACCATTGCCAGGATCGCCCAGAGGACACGGTGGAGCATACGGTGGAGGTCTGCCCCGCTTGGGCGGAGCACCGCCGTGTCCTCGTTGAGGCGATCGGCAGCGGCGGCGACCTCTCGCGTCCGGGCCTGGTTCGAGCCATGGTCCGGGGCGAGAGGGAGTGGGGGGCAGTCGCCTCCTTCTGCGAAGCAGTCATGCTAGCGAAGGAGGCGGCGGGACGGATGAGGGAGAGAGCCTCACGTCCCAGCCGCCGCGGGAGACGCTCCGGGCGTCGGGAGCCGCGCGACGACTTCCGACCACCGTAGGCGCGGGCCTGCGGGCGGAGAGTAATGGGTAGCTCACCGTCCGATCAGGACCAGGCCCGTGCCGGACTGCGCGTACGTGTTCCACGCGCGCCTCAAAGAGATGTCAGCATCAACTGAAGGGGCCTGTTAGGGCCGAAGCCTGCCGGGTCAGCGGGATTGTCCGAAAGGGTTACCGCTGGCCCGGAACATAAAGGGCGAAGGAAGGAACACGGGTGGGTTTTAGTCAGTAAGAGTCTGACACTCCCTTCCGCTCCACCCAGAGCGGGAGAAGTCATTTGATGATTTCCCACCCTGGAAAAAAGAAAAAAAAAAGGTCGTCACAGGTTATATAATACAACAGTTAGCCTAACATAACGGATATGAGACTCGCAAGAAACAGATCTCAATTATAAAATAAACACGAACCGCGCAATCAGCGACATAAATATTTAAAGAAATATAGTGGTAATAACAATTATAAAACCGAATCTGTTCATGAGGACGCTTACTTGAACGATTTCTCAAACGAAAATTATTGACGCGTAAAATTAAAAACAAGTAAATTATGCGATTGGCTGTTTATAATTCTTTCGTAGTCACAGTAAGTTGTTTATTTTTTTTGTTGATTTCCGTTCCAGAAACAGGTTTACTGTAATCTACCAAAACTCACACCATTAAGAAAGAAAAATTTAGGAAACATGATTTACACATTAATACAAAAAGAAGACAATTTTGATATCACAAAGTGGCGAATAGTGAAAAGCAGATTATTATATTTCTTCAAACGTAAATTCAGGGTGACTAGCTTCTATTATTTTCAGTAAACATTATTATGCATATAATTTTGATTAGGACCAGCTAATTCAATTTATCAGCTTCAGTAAAACCAAATGCCATGTGTATTAAATCTTTTGAATGATAACATCCTGCTGAAGATTGTTGTGTTTATTTGTTCTGTTTGGCAGCCAGAGCAGCTCGTTCGTTGATATCAATAGTGGAAAGGTTGATGGCTCCAACAACACCTTGCAGTACTGATATACCCGCCTTTACTATAGCAATTGGTGCTGAGATGATAACAATCAGTTTGTACAGGCCAACACCCAGGACTGAAATCAGAAATAATTTATTAAAATCTTATTTTTTAAGCATCAGTTTTCAGTGGCCTTTTACAGTCCACTAGCGCCGCCAATCGAAAAAATGTCATAACTCGTAAATAGAATCAAAAATACAAAATGTGGTCTATTATTACTGTAGAAAAGGCAATAACGTAATTTTATAAAACATTGTCAACACTTGAAATATAGCTGTTTAGCTAAATCGTGCGTTTGTAACAAAAACGGCCGTTTATGTTTTGAATGCACGATTTAGCTAAACAGCTATATTTCAAGTGTTGATAAGGTGTTATACAATTGCGTTATTGCCTTTTCCACAGTAATAATAGAACATATTTTGTATTTTTGATTCTATTTACGAGTTATGATATTTTTTCGATTGGCGGCGCTAGTGGACTGTAAGAGGCCTCTTCAGTGGTAAGGCAATAAAAAAAATGACAGTTTAGAAAGAAGAAAACATTACCTGTAGGTCCAGTATAGAAGTACATTACATAAAGAGCTGCATAGAAAGCCTCATTGCCTGCGCACATGAAGAAGAGAACCATTTTGTTTGTGTAATAGATGCGCATGATAGGGTTCTCTGACATGTCAATAAACTTGTGGGAAGCCTTGCCCTGCAGCGTTACAGTGTGGAGGTACAACCAGTGGCATGTTATGTCAATTGCCATAGATATTTGGAACCAGAATGTGTACTGTGGGTAGAATGTTGCCAGGGTCATCATGAGGCAGGCAGTGCCAGCACGGTCTGTTAGCTGATCCAGTATTGCACCAAACTTTGTGCCTGTAAAACAAGTATATATTTTGAGTACAAAATATTAGGTACTGATTATTTTAGTAAGTACTACATTAGGAAACTTGTTTCTGTTTTACTAGGGATCAACAATAATAGTGATAGACAAAAATGTTTAGGGTATTTATTTACACTTCCATTATTCTAATTCAATTAGGGATTCCAGAATTTAGATAGTTTATTTAAGTACTTTTAAATTTATCTAATGTGATATAGAAGCCCAATTTCTGAGTGGTTAGATCAATATTCAGAACAGCATACACATTCAGGATGTTTATCAGATTACTGGACTCATGTGGTAAGACAAGGTGGTAACACAACTTGTTCCATTATTAGTCCACCTACTTAACTATCATTATCTTATGGCCGATTCCTATAACTTACGGACTGTTAAAGGTTAAAATTAAGACTCTTTTATCTTTACCAATAATGAAGCAAAGACCGCAGAGCTTTGCATAGTAGACCCATAACTATGGAAGCAGCTATCACAGGTACAATTAGCTTACGGATCTATTTATATTCCCAGTTTGGCAACAAGAAAATGCTACTATTGGTAAGCAAAACCATCGTTTTTGTTTATAGGAACCGAGCATTAAGCTGTTGTTACAATAAAACAGTTTAACTATAACATGTTATATGTTTCAAGAACCCAATGTTATCTTTCGTCATTACCGACTGTGACATAAGTATAAACTAATTGAATTAAGATACCATAAAAACACTTACTTTGATTAAAGTATCTTGCGGCATGCCCATCAATAGCGTCCAGCAAAGCGGAGGTTACATAGCATACACACGCCAGAACACAATGTGTCGGCATAAAATAAAAAGAAATAATCGCAAGGATTACCCTCCCAAAACCTGAAACATTTTTATAATAATTAAAAACATTAAGAATGAGATGCGCAAATACTTTATCCAAAAATAAAATTCGTCTTCCCAAATACATACCAATTATGTTAGGCACAAAGAGGAAAATATTTTCTTTAGTATCAGTCATCTTTATAGAATTAGAGGAAGTATCACTCCCAAATAATTATATGAATTCTGTAAACTGGTGATAAAATGAACGTGTTACAGCAAGAGTAGCGCAGGCCGTAGCAGGCAGGCCACAACTCCACAAGCAACAATAGAAAAATGACATATCAAATCAGTGTTGCCAATAGATAAGCTAGCTCTCCACCAGATTCAACTTCGAAAATCACAGAAAACCTCTAACAAAAATCGACCGTACTCCAAAAATTAGTAAAATTCGCTAAAATTTCCACTAAACAAATGTTTGGTTTTTAAGAAAGAAAACAATACTTAATTAAAGTACTTATATTAGTAAAAAAAATCTTTTATAATTATTACCTACGTAATAAAATATTTAAAATCAGTAAATCAACATACAATATTATTAGTAAGTCAACAAGTCAAGATGAGAAACATAAAAAAAATCAATAAGTAAGAACAACAATTATGAAAAAAAAGTTTGATTCTAAAACTCGTCTTCTTCAGATGAATTTTGGTCTGCACCATCGTCGGTTTCACATTTATAAATGATTCTTTGGTACCAATTTGTTTTAGTTTTATTGGAATGTAACAGACACAGTTATTAACCGACTTCAAAAAAGGAGGAGGTTCTCAATTCGGATGTTTATATGTATTTTTTTATATAGGTATGTTCGGGCATAACTCCCTCATATATAGACGGAATTGCAAATTTTTTTTTTGTTCGAAAGAGGTTTTAGTAAATAAATACCTACTCCTGAAAATTAAATGAAGTAAAAATAATGTAGGTATTTCGTAACGTAGGGGTTTAGTTGTTGAGTGATAGCATTTTAAGTAATTGAAACTGAATTCTACTAAACCACTAGAAAAACCACCAGTCACTAAAAGCAATATTTTGCCACTAAAAGAGGGGTCGAAACCATTAGTTTTAGTGGAAAATCCATTATGTTGGTAACACTGTATCAAATTATCAATATACACATGAATAAATTAAAAAAGTATATATATCAATATACATGACATTGACAAACAGCTTTCTTTACTCGAAGTAATAGAAATAGAATAGAAATAGATTTTAGAATAAGCTAATACAATTTTCTACAACTTTTATCGTACACACTTTTTTGAATTCCTACGCATTTTAGAACTACAGATTCCGGAAAAGTTAAAATTTTCGAAAACACGATGTTTATCAAACACTAACTTTGCCTGCTACTTTGGCGTTATTTTGGAATAAAAAAGTAGCCTGTATGTTAATCCAGGTCATAATCTATCTACCTACCAAATTTCATCCAAATCCGTTCACTAGCCGTTGAGTTATCGAAACTTTTATCTATGTACTAGCAGCACCCCGCGGTTTCACCCGTATTAAGTTTCCCGTAAGAATATCGGGATAAAACTATCCTATGTCCTTTCCCGAGACTCAAACTATATCTATACCAAATTTCATCTAAATCGGTTCAGCGGTTTAAGCGTGAAGAGGTAACAGACAGACAGACACCATCGGAGCTTTACAGAGTGTGACGAGTGTGACGCTCAAAAAATGATTAGAATTTAGATTTTGAGAGCTTAAAACGAAACCTACATTGGCTTTGGTCAAAGTCAAAGCATTTATTTCAAATAGGCCCTTTTGAACGTCAGAAATGAGAAATTACAACAAATAGAATTGATTCTAGTCGCCCATTCCAAAAGGTAGTTTTCGTTTGGATAAGAATGGGCAAGAAACTCCACCGTTACTCTTTTAAAATGTTTTACAATATTTTGCATACATCTGTACTAATATTATAAAGCTGAAGAGTTTGTTTGTTTGGTTGGTTGAACGCGCTAATCTCTAGAACTACCAGTCGGATTTGAAAATTTCATTTTGCATTTGATAGCCCAATTCTTGAGGAAGGCTATAGGCTATTTAAAATCACGCTATGACCTTTAGGAGCCGAGCAAAAAGAAAAAAAGTCAGAACGCTAAGCAAAAACGAAGTAATAGCATGGGCAGGCGATGCGATGTGACGGGGTGGGTCGGAGTAACAAGAAATTTCACGCGGACGAAGTGGCAGGCAGAAGCTAGTTAATTATATAATTATAATATGTGAAGACGATGCTCCTAAAATAAAATTACTATACCACAATAGGTAAAAGAATTAAAAATGAAACACCTACCTACTTAGCTTACGTTGGCACCTACTTACGTAGTCAGTTCAACGCCATCTACAGAGTTCATGGAAACTATGTTTTATTTTTAATACCTACTCAAAAAGAAAACCTCTCATTCGAACTGTATTATTAATCTAAGGATATACATAGAATTATAACGCCGTTATAACGACGAATTATAATGGCGTTATTAATCTAAGATGATATATTACTTTAGACTTAGCAGGCACGAATCTCTATTACCATGTACAGTAAAATGTTGATTTAAATAACACCGACCGACTGTGATTTTAATTGATAACTATAACTTGGCAATCAGCTCAGGAGTTTTTAATTTACTTACTTTTTTTAATTTATTTTTTTCTTTGTAAAACAATGAATCGATGATTTTTTACGAGGCTGCATCAATTATTTAGCCATCCGAAGAGTTTAATTTTTCAATTAAAGGTATGCAGATTTCATCATACATTTAATTGAGATCCTCATTTTTGGTCATTACCATTGTTTTCAATATTATACTTTGTGTAGGTAAATCTTGGAATTATAGCTCCCGCCCTGTTTATGGGCATTTAAAAGGATGTTAATTCGTTTTTGCCCTATTTGTCCGGTATAAACCCTCTGCCCATCTCCTCAATCCAACCAATTTAGACTGTTACATGCTTTGTGTTTAGACTGATGCCAGATTGATCTGATCGTCTAAGATCCCCTGAATTTTGTTCAATGCTTGTGACAGCGGTGGGTTATAATTAAAGCTGGCATGTGAAGTCTATGTCAACTGGAGAACAAAATTTTTAATCTGTAACCAATCTTGAAAATTGAAATTCACGTCGCTAGAGGGCGTTCTCGTAGTCGTTAAAAATGTTGGTCGGAATCTGTAGAAAATGATGAATCCGTTTTTGCAAATGGTTAGAACTTTTATTAGGTTGTAGCTAAATTGCTCATTATGATTCGATTTAGTAGCTAGTAAGTGGAAAAGACATTTTGTTGAGGATAAGAGTGAATCCGGTGTGCGAAAGTCATACGACTTGTGTCATCTGACTGCTCTTCCTTCAAGATGGCTCCTCCGCCGGAGTATGATAAGGAACCCAAAGCCCCGGACAAAAGTGCCACAAATATTTCTACTGAAGATTCAAAACTTCTACATAATCTAACAAATGACCAGCACACAAATTCAGACCACAAACCAACAAATACGGCCGCAGCCGTTGAAGTTGAGGTAAGTCGATCTCTGCTGCCATTTTTTGATTTTAGTGTGTGTAAAGTAGAAACCTATTTATTCGTCGTCGATTACATTTAACGTGCATGTAATCTCATGCACCTAACGTAGCTTCTCTTGTACACTTAATTATTTCACAATTGAAACTATTCTAGCAGTATGTGTAATAATAAAGTAGGTAGATGAAAATGGCGAAGGATAACAGTTCTGTCAAAAATTATATTAATTTACTTTAACTGGTGTACGGTAAGTATGAGTATGCATTTTAAATTGGTTTGTGCACGCTAATTTACCACATTTATTGGAACTGTTATAGTTATCAAACATAAACTCCAGAGCTCTAGTAATTGAACAGTATATCATTCAAATGTATGCACTCAAGGATATTTTGTAAACTTCATTCATACTCGAGTATTGTAAGAAAGATGTATATATATATATTTTTTTAACTCATTTACTAAGAGTTATTCTTGTTTGCCCTATTTTTAATTTCAAAACAACACATGTCTTTATTTAATGCCAAAAAAAGAAATAGTTATTTTACACAGGTACACACTGCTTAGCCATGACCTGTCTAGAAAAAGTTATTGATTTTTTACCTTCTTTTTGTTTTGACAGTAAAATATTGTGTTATAAAAATATTTACACGAAAGATATTATAAAATGTGAATAATATAAAATAATACAACAATTACCTTTCTAAAGTTTAACACTCATTAATTATCTTTAAGAATAAGGTTTACTCAAACAATATAATTATAAGGTTGCATTATTGAGAAATTATGTAGTGTTATACTCGGCAAGATCACTTTTCTATGATTGACCCTGTTACAGTAAGTAACACATACAAACACACGCAACATTACAAAAACCCGGATGCTATTTGAAAAAATCAAGGTTGTAGTAGAGTTATAGAGGGATGAGGAACAGGATGTAAAGTTCTCTCATCCTCCATAGAAAAGCGAGGATCCTCCGACCAGATGTGTGTTGTGTCTGGCGGGCAACTATCTGATGATTCATGTCGGGCCATTGTATATGTGCTAGTTGAGTGGTAAACTCAGCTTGCATGATGCAGGGTTTTGTGTGCCGTCAGTATGGCGCGTTGTTCACATGTGGCGTTGTAGATACCTCTACAGAGTTAATTTCTGTGTATTTTAAGAAAACTACTGATATTTGTGTTTTTATACAAAAAGATACCAATTTCACGTTAACCTGCGGTGGTTTCTGGACTGTGAACAGCACCCTAATTGTTATTGTGTTACACACTATCAATCACAATCTGAATGATTTTCATGTATAAGAAAAGTTTGCTTAACAATGTAAATAATGCAATGAATGTTGTTGAATTGTCAAAATGGAAGCCATTCCTACTGTTAATGTGTTACACAATTGCCTCACAGAATGATGAAATACTTTTTCTTTGTTACTGACACTTACTGGTGATTGTTTATAGTATAGCATAATCATAGCAAAATCGGCCTATTATTATATTATTATTATTAT
The DNA here is from genome assembly GCA_963855955.1 of Luperina nickerlii. Taxonomy (NCBI): domain Eukaryota; kingdom Metazoa; phylum Arthropoda; class Insecta; order Lepidoptera; family Noctuidae; genus Luperina; species Luperina nickerlii. Next base: position 14,228,545 of record OY979682.1, read on the forward strand.
GTTTCCACTGCTGGAACACAGGCGTCCTCTCTATAAGGGAGTGGGAGTAATCCACCACGCAGGCCCAGTGCTGGTTGGTGATTGTCACATGTCTTTGAATTTTCAGTTCTGTCTGGGACATGCCAGTTTCCTCACAATGTTTTTCTTCACCATTTTGAGAGCAGTGGTGATAAAATAAATTACACAAAGTAAAGTCCATGAAGTGCATGCTTGATACCACTGGGCCACCACTGTCCTTAATTGGTAATACAGGCTGGTGTCCACAACACCATGCATATATGCATATTTTGCATACAAGTGGGAAAATCGATTATTCAATCCACCCCAGCTCTTCAACAAAGGCCATTAACGCATTATTGATTTCACTGGCCGTCTCATTGGGTACCTGGGTTACCAAAGTACTATGCCCTGTATGTGGTGACCACTGGGCAGCTTAGAAGCACATGTGCTGCTGTCTCAACTTCCTCCATGCAGGCCCCCCTTGTCCTCATCACAATATGTAACTAAATGACACTAAAAGCTAAGGTTGCCTTATTATTTTGTAGAACAACAGCTCAAAGTAGATTTAATGATAATGAATTATTACCTAAGGCACTTTGTCACAGAAATCAATAAATTATGAGAATGTAGTTTAGTTGGCAACTTTTCATGGGACATAATCTTTTTTTGATCAAGCAGATGATCCCATAGTCAATGAGAATTCACAACATCAAGATAGGGGTGCTGTCAAACAATGATGCAGTTTTGCGGTACTTAACCTACAGGTTTTGAAGAGATCTGAAGGTTTTTCTTAGGTTATTAACCCAAAAGATTGTTTTTTTAGTATTTTGCCACCAGGTTGCCACATTGTATTTTTTTGTTATTATTTAATTTCTATGCGTTGTATAGGTTAAAGTATTTTCGAAAGAATATCAATCTATTCAGAATTGTTGTATGCTGATTTTTTATTTTATATTTATATGAAAAGAAAACAAATAAGATTAAAAATAATTCCCTCTGTAAATTCATAAATATTTGACCATGAAATAGAAAATACTGGCATGAAAGTCCCCACAAGTTCTCCCAAAGTTGGAGATTGCTAGCTTGTTCACTTGCTTTAAATATGAAAAATGGCACACTGATCACAAGATTGGTGATTGCAAGTGGCCCTAAAGACACACAAACTAACTCAACAAGACCAAAGTTACATTGAATTCTGATTGACAACCATGATGGAAACAAATGATTTGCAGAAAAAACTATTTGTGGCAATCCCAAGGCAAGCAGTGGTGAGTTGAAACAAAGCAGGAATATTTTAGAATTGCTTTTTCTCAGTTGGTTCCTTATTTCCAAGTTGCGTGACTAAGCTGGGAAAAGCTACCCCCAGGCATTTTTATCTTGTGCCATGTGTAGTCTAGTGGTGTTCCTGCAGCCTACTTCACAGTGTGGATCTATTGCAAAAATGCGCGTCTTCTACTACCGATACTGCCCTCTTACTCTACTGGGCTAGTGATTATCAGGCTGTCCGGGATGTCTGGGTTGTTCACAGCAAGTGATTATTAGGTTACCAGGGACGATCGATTGCACCTTGCGTGGTGCGCGTACCCCTGACCGGGTGTCTAAAGAATTCGGAAAAAATGGTGTAGGTACAGGCTTTTCTTGGTAAGCAGTTTTTCTAGGATTATCGGTCTCATCAAACAAATCGTCGTTTTTGCGTTGCTGACTCTACGATATTTGGAAGGTGTCGAGCCTGAAAAGCAGTACCTACTCAAAAAACGCAAACGAAAACCCTAAGTGGAGTGATCCTAACTTTACAGGTTTTTTAATGCTGCGAAAGTCCCAGGCGTGTGACGGTGCCTTTCTGCGCTAATCGGAGTCAATTCCAATAATTAAAAAAAAAAAAAAACGGTCAAGAGCGAGTCGGACTCGCGCACCGAGGGTTCCGTACCATCATGTTTTTAATTTTTCATCGGCGAGGCCTATATTCGTCAGAGAATTTTAACACTGTGAACTGCGGTGTAGAATATTACAGTTTTATGTCAGCGCCATCTCTTGATCGATAGTGGAACTAATGTAGCTTTTGTTGATGATTTCTGAAAAAGTGTGCTATTAGAGACTTTGTTTTATTTTTCCTGTAATCTTTACATAAACTTCTATCACATAGAATAATTTCAAATTCTTCTCTTTGCAAACCTCGGAGATAAGGGGGGACGGGGACGGTATTTTTTTTACATTTTTCATCAAATGTCGAGAACTATGCGGCTTAAAAAAATGTTTGAGAATGTGCAAACTGCACTCTTTCATATTATGATACCCCACATGCCCTAGTAGCCCCACTTCAATTTTTCAGACCCACTTTCAGTCCCTGTTGCAAAAAATAATACATATATTTTTATTTCTTTCTTATTAGCAAAATAGTTGGGCAAACGTCATCTAAAACTATTCTTAATTTCAAGTTGATAGCATTAGTAGTTCTTATTATATGCAGCTGTGACAGACAGACAGACAGACTGAATCTCACCATAAGGGTTTCGTTATACCATTATGGTATGGAACCCTAAAAACAACTTTCCGAGATGTATCCATAAGGTGATTGATAACTAAGCCAAAACAGTGCCACCTCCTTTTCTGCCTAGCATGCACAACCGCCTGCACCTTTCAGGATTTAAACTAAGGCAATGGTAGAGCTGTCTAAGTGGCTAGACACTGTTCTGATAACATTTGAGTCAAATTAAACGTGTAAAGAAGTAGATGATAATTGATAACCAACAAAATTTAGTAGATAAAAGCTCAATCTAGCTCAACTGTTAAAACATGGTAAAGGCCTATCGATAATGTCATATATATAATGTTGCCCGCCTCTGCTGTGGTGATATGTTGTCAGAACATCGAATATTAATTACTTAAGTAAAAAATGGTTATTAATTTGCTGAAGAGAATATTACCGTTGGTTACCAAATTAAATCGTAAAAAGTTAGGCGATGGCAACGCCAATTAGTCTCAAAAGAATGCAGATACATAATTAATGAATGCCGAATGCTATATTTATATTAATACTAGATTTGTTGTTTATAATATTGGTAAATTTAGTAAATTCAGCGTATCCAGGAAAAAATGGATACATTGATACATGCTCACGAGTCACACTTGATATTTACAGTTTCGTATAAAATTAATGAGAAACACTGAAAGTTAGTCTTGTTGCATTCGGTTATTGTAATGTTGATTTATCTCGTAGAGGTAGACAAAATTCTAGGTACAATTAACGAAACGTCTGACTGAACATTTGATTTAAACCACTATTCAAACTTCTATGTAGTGAGTCACTTTTTTCGACGAGCTTAGTTATGACAACAGATGAACAGATGGTTCACTGAAAATGGCATTCAACCGTCGTAACCGTCAAATCAGCTAGTCATATTTGGCGTGATCAATATTAAAAGTATAATAATCCATTGCACTGTACCTAACGATACTCCAACACGAGATGAAAAAGAAAGTATCATAGATTGTACCACGATTGTACAGAGTAGATCATTATTTAGCCGAGAAAAACTGAGCTCGTTTTGTGAGCACTGTAGCGGTAGGTATAGCGCACTAGGCAACAGTTCTGCGACATTAATCGCGTGCTTTTAAGCTACAATTTCAAAGCATCATCTAAGAAAGATACATTAGCATGCAAACTGCGCATTTTGAATCGGTTTAGAAAAGAAATAAATAATTATGACCAGATTTCAATGCAAGATCAAAATTTGAATCAACAGCACTTTCTATAGCTACTGCGTTCAAGATATTTTTTTTGTCCCATTATGTCTTTATACAGTAAGCTACCTCTCATGATCCCAATAGTTGCTAATGATTGGACGACAAAAATAATCATAATTATTAGCATCATGAAACTGAACGAAAACCGGGGTCAAATGGCAAATTATTTCGAGCAGAACTGTAAAGGTAGACAGTGTGGTACGGATCGGTGACAATAGTGGCGACAGTAGGAGACGGTGTAGGTTTACGCGGTGTGGCCTGGTCGTGTAACGGAAGCTCGGGCACCGCATTGTTGCCCCGTCACGGCGGGCCGCCGCCACAGACGCCTCTTGCGCACTCTCACCACAAGTCTCGTGTCTCTTACATTTTTATTCCAGTAGCGATAACTATGTCATGGTGATCTAAGAATTTGGATCCACAACCTTTACCGAACCCCCAAAAGGCGAATAAGCAGATTTTCCAACACTGCCATTGAATAGCTTTCATTCTCCGCCCGACTATGTGTTGTGCTTCTTGAACCTGCTACGTCCGTTGCTTGGTCGACGATATATATTTTTACACTAAAATTATCAAGAACTTGTAGAAAGGTTAAGATCAATATTAGTCTTAGCATTGATGTCCACTGACCTAGTTATATTGTTATCATGAAGTCTAATAAAACGCTCCTCAAATCTGTGACGAAACTCACCATAACAATATCCAGCACAAGTTACGGTCTGTAAAGTATGTATATAGATTTACTGAATTCATGCAAGGGATCAAAAAACTTCAAGGCCTACTTATTGTTTCTCGGGCGCATGCTACCGACCTTTATCATGATCGCTTTGGACGCCAAACGTTACGTGATATGAATCATCATAATACCAATTCCAAAATTCAACCCGCTAATTGGGCCCAGTTTATTTTTACGGAAGTTGCATTCGTGTTGTTATTTTTTTATATAATTATAATTCACAAAACTGATGTACAGACGCCAGCACATCAACCTACCCCAATCTGTCAGATTTCTTTGATAGATTTTCAACTTTACTACAATGGAATAAGGTTCATATTAAAATGGGGACATCTGACAGATTGGAGTAGGTTGATGTGCTGGCCTCTGTACAATCACAAATGCAATAAAACAGTTACAACACAATATTTCTGATTGACTTCTACTAGATGTGTATCTAGCATGTATATTGTATATAAAACACTTACTATTAAAAAACTTTTTAACAAAAAAATTAAACCGCCGAAAAAACTGAAAAGCAAAAAATAATAAACTTTTTTTTTTAATTTAGACTTAATAAACTAAATTCTTCTAACACAAGCAAACTAATTGCTTATACGGATTCTCCCCATTGTAACTATGTAGAATAAGTTATTTAAGATGATGCAATGAACACTTTTTTTTGTCGGTTAAAAAGAAAATTAAACAAAACTTACAAAATGAGAACTTATATTCAGAAAACACTCGCGGTCTATATGAAAAGAGAGAAGCGATTACTGTAGCTGCCTTCCCTGAACAAGTTCCCCCGAAGAAGCTTTTATCCTTGGCCGACTTATTAGATACTAGGCTAACCCAACAAACTATACTTTTGCAGCTAGGATCCCGCTTTATAATCAGTTTTTAAGCGACTGGTTCGAATGCTTGTTACGGCAACGTGTTTTAAGATTCCGTGCCGAAAGGACTTGCAATAGCGACAAGATTCGATAAACTCCACAATGGTGTGTTGGAAAACAAGTTCCAACTTCCTTAAAGGGTGCGGTGTTTTCTACTATCCTGCAAAGGTTTGACTCACCTCTGAGGCTGGCAAGCCTACGGCCATACAATCGTCCAGATTAGGAAGGTACGGAACCACAGATATAGATCATACGCCTAGATAACTCAAGAGCAACTACTTGGCGTGCCAAAAATCGCACCAGCTTACGTACAAAAATCGTAAACCGTCACTTTTGCGCTCAGTCCTGAGTACCGCTGGCTGGGTGAGCGTGAGCGCTGGCGCTAGGCCCCTGGGGGACGAGACGGGTGCTGCACGCGGCGGCGTCTTTGAATCGATTTGATTTTCCCATCACTAAATAGTGCTTGTGACGTCATAGAAGTTAGTCAAAAGATGGCACACTTTGTTTTCAACTTTTCGTACAGATCGTGATACTTGCGTTATTTAGGTCTATCTATATCTGTGTACGGAGCACAGTGCACAGCATTATGTACCTCTATGTCATCAGGTAACAGCCTTCTGAAGTCTGCTACTGCGTAGGTTACTCCACATGGTGACCGACTGACCGGAAATTGAAAAAGGGGCCTTCAGTACCACTTACCAGTTCAGAGGTTAGGAGAGATATGAGTACCTCTCCTCTTCCGCCGCCTGCCTACGTACAGACGCCAGCACATTAGGCTACTACAAGCTGTCAAATTTCTTTAATAGATTTTCAACTTTATCGCTAAATCATAAGGTTCAAAGTTGATTGGGAAAATTTGACGAGTTTCGGCTAGCTTGAAGTGCTAGTATCTGTACATCATTTAATTGCAAATGGCTGTTTTGGATTTATATTGCTATAAAAAGACGTTAGAACATGGAGCTTATGATTCTTTAAATCTTTAAAGTCGTCTTATTTTTCTTCAAGTGTAGCACAATCCAAAAGTAACGTAATTTGGGAGATTCACTGCGGACTAAGTTATGCTGGGTTATCGTTTGTCTGCTCTCAAAACGGTGAAGGAAAACATTGTGACGTCTACCAACCCGCACAGGGCCCGCGTGGTAGATTATAGTCCACTCCCTCTCGAAGAGAGGAGGCCTGTGTCCCAGCAGTGGGAACAATATAGGCTGATTATGATAAGATCGTTTGTCTGTCTGGTCCCTCCCTATGACGTTATTTACGTCAATACTTGGTCGCCTGGTTATCTGCAGCCCCAGTTCTAATTAATCACCAAAATAACATATGTATTTTATAATAATATCAACGTTACAAAGGCAAATACATTATACATATTTGTTGTGTATATCAATCACCTTTGCATCGCCGTATTCTAACTGGTAAGTCCTGTCGTACTTTCGGTCTTTCGTATATATCATTCATAAGGCTCTGTATGAAATTACAAGTTATATTAACAAGTGTCGGCCTCCTGCCTCGACCACATGTTCTAGATTAACACGTGTCGTATTCTGACTTGGTCGCGGTTACTTTGCGGGTTTCGGTAACTTTTCTGTATCCACTTTCTCATGGCCTGGGTATTAGTTTGAAGTTGATCTGACTTCTGAATGGAACAATGGAGATTGTTTTTAGGGTTGGAAGCTTCGGCTTAAACAAATCGGTCGGTTTAAATTATTAATTAAGCTTCCGCCCGCGGCTTCGCCCGCGAGGTACATATGTCGATAAAAATATCCTATGTCCTTCCCTGGGATGCAATTCATCTCTCTGCCAAATTTTATCGAAATCCGTTCAGTGGTTTAGGCGTGAAAAGGTAACATACAGACAGACAGAGTTACTTTCGAATTTAATATATTAGTATGGATTAGTTACATTTACGGCGCCCACACCAGAAAGTACATACTAAGTTTATTAGGATTCCCAAGATATCGGCTGCTGTACTAGCAGCATAGTAGTAATCATAGAAATGTAAAAAACAGGAGAAGTGGCAAGGGGGCGTGTCTGCGTCCACGCAACATGGGCAACATGGGCCTGTACTAGGCAAATGGCCGTCTCCACGAACTAGTGCGCTTTCGACCGTGATCGTGATAAAAAATAAAAATGCAGAGTTGTTCAGTTGTTTCCTGTAAAAACCGAAGTCAAAATGAATACTTCGTATCTCATGGAATCACTTACCATATGTAAGTAAAAGTATTTTATTTGTCTTTAAAATCATGAAAAACAACAAATCGTTAAATATTTTCTTGCTTTTACTACGTAATTTTTTTTTCATGATATCGTAGCGGCTGTACTATTTTTGCAGCAAATACATTGCTCCTTAACCGTTACCTAAGTATGTGACATACTTAGTAAGTGAGTAGTTAAGTGACTGGACAAGCAATGTAAAAATTACAAAACGATACTTTATTTTTCGGTGCGTCGCATTGTACAGCCGCTGTGTCTTGCGGCGAAATTGTGATGTGGTTGTGAAGATCCACTAACATAGGTTATCGACGACTGTCGATTGCCTAACGAATATATATTGCTAGTTTAGTTAATTTTTCAATTTGTCAACCGTTTTAACCCGGTTTATAGAAGACCTGAAAAGATGGCGTTTAAATCCGGTTGGTAGACCCTTGAGAATATGCAAAATAATGTTAATATTTTTTATTTACTTCAATTATATAATATATGTTCGGGACTTATCGTTTTTTATTTCTTTTATTTTCATGACACAATTATTTTTTCATTTTTTTTTTTTAATGGAAGAATCGGTAACTTTCCGATTTAGTCAATGATTAGCGTAGCGTATATCACTACATAGTATAAAACAAAGTCGCTTTCTCTGTCCCTATGTCCCTTTGTATGCTTAAATCTTTGAAACTACGCAACGGATTTTGATGCGGTTTTTTTTAATAGATAGAGTGATTCAAGAGGAAGGTTTATATGTATAATAACATCCATTAAATAGTGGAGAAGTACTGTTTTTTTTGAGGTTTCTAATGTGATGTCGTAAATAATTACATTTTTTCCGGTTACATTGCAAACGCAGGCTGAACCCTACGAGTTTTATCAAAATAATGTACTAAGTATTGTACACATTGAAAAGGTCTACAGAAAAGTCCGTGATGGTATATGTCTATCTCTTATGGATAACCCACAATAACTTTTTTTTGTCATTTACTTTTTACGAGAAATAATGGCTAATTTTCGAAGCGATTTTAACAAATACAGCATTAATCCTTAACCAATTAAATACCTTGAATACATTGTTCATTTAATATAGATCTATATGGCCCTTTACACCGTATGATTTAAGTGAAAATTTTCGAAGATATTACAGATTTAAAAATTGCGGGACGTAGCGTTTGCGGCGGTACCGGCCGGCCGCCCGGTGCGGCAAGAGCGTGCCTATAAAAAAGCCGGAGCGGGCCGCTATGTTTTTATATACAACGTTCACAGTTTTTCTGTAGTGTATTTAGTATCAGCATTGCGAAGCCGGGGCGGGTCGCTAGTGTAAAATAAATGGCTTTTGCACAGCACAACGATAGCGAAAGATGTTTTTGTGTGAGTAAGTTGTACGGTGCATGATAAATGCACGCTGTGTTTGATGAGTTAAAGGATTATAATTGATTGTGTAGTACGCTCTGATTTATGAATTGCAAGTGTGTGCGCGAATGTGTATCTATTGCTTTTACTGAACTACATGTGTAGTAGTGGCGCGGTGGTGAGGCCAACCTAGCGACATCGGGTTCTGATGCATTTTCAACTACCGGGCATATCTCCTGCTTTCATATATCTATGGTAGTAATAGACCACCAGCCACCAGCTAAAGGATAATCTACACGTGTAATAAAATCGTCGCGTAGGCAAAACTACACTGAATATCTTTTTTTTTTAATATTTTTATTTTTAGAATTTTTGCCCGTTTGTCTGAAAGTATGTTTCAGCATCACACAAATACTGCCAGTTAAATTTTGTTAAAATTTTGCATAGATATTTCCTACAACTCTGTTCAGTCTGTAGGCTATAAAAGTCGGTTGTTTTGTTTTTTTTTTTAGTTTTTTTTTTTCACTTTTTAGTTGTACCTACCCCACACAGATTCAATTTACACTCTTGCTTTATAAATATCAGTTAAAACACCACCAGTATAAACTAAGTGGAAAAAAATCGTATTTCTAGCGGTATCTACAACGCCACATGCGAACAACGCGTCTTACTGACGTCACGCAAAATCCTGCATCTCGCAAGCAGAGTTTACCGCGCAACTAGCGTAGATACAACGGCCCGACATGAATCATCGGGCAGTTGCCCGTCCAGACACAACACCCGTTTGGTCGGCGGATCCTCCCATTTCTATGGAGACTGAGTGAACTTTACACCCTGTTCCTCATACCTATTATTGAAGCTAACTCAAAAACTACCCAAGCAAAGTTAATTAAATTTATATGGGACCACCCCTGAGGCATACCTTATCCATTAAAAACAATACATAGATATACAATTGCAGCCAAGCGGTGCGAAGCTAAGGTGCATTGAAGAATTGAAGACACCATACGACATATTTTATGCATAACTTCGTACATAAGAATAATGATAATGGTTAATGAAGATGGGCCAAAAGGCAAGAATATTGCAGATAGTTACAGATTTAACCTTTTAAATGAGACTTATTTTTTTGGCTGCTAAGACCAAAACTACAAACGTAGTACTTACAGGGAATTTTTATAAAAATGTGGCTGATATTTTAGTATATTATGATGTCTCACGACTTCCACGCGAACGACGCCGCGGGCAGAAGCTAGTACAAAAAGTGGTGGTCCTGATAACGAGAACAATGATTTAAAGTAGAAGGTCAACACCAAATCACTTTCAGTTTGTCTGGTCAGCACTGTGGCACCGCGACAGAGCAAGCAACGAACGCTTGTGTTACCACCCCGAAGTTATAAGTTTTATTATGAATACACACACAATCTGGATCTTTGCTGTACTGACAGAACTCTGAAAACTATTTGGCAATAGTCCAATACTACAGGTCAGCGTTTGCATGTTCCATTTTTTCCAGTGCTCGCCAACTTAACGCTATTTTGCTAATGAGTCACGAAACATGTTTATACTCCTAATTGCGGTCAGACAATATACTATACCTTATTTTAATTACGATATAATCATGTAACCTATTTGTTTTTCTTTTTATGGGATAGGTATTTGATAATGGCAAAACGCCTAATCTTGCATTTATTCTAACACCTAATAAACTAATCTTTGGGGGAAATGAATGTCCGGTACCTGCATAGTATTTTTGGCACACTTGGACTAAATTCATTTGAAAAAAGTGCACAAAATTGCAGAATGAAGTCCAAGGCGTTTTACAAAATCTCAAACATTAACGATATAGGTCATCTAACCATCTTGCAACCGCAAACAAATCAATCACACTGGTGTTGATGTCAGTAGAGCATTGGGGACCACAAGCTAACGAACTAGGGGCGATTTACGCATACCCTGTGCGTACTGTCAGACTCAGAACGGCCAACAAACCGGTGTCTTCGCGATTCGGACCCCTCTCCTCATAATAGGTATGACCAAGCGCAGCTTAACCTGATTGATCGACCTGTGCGGCTGTTATTATTTAGCCACGGACGCCTCTCTTTATAAGTGCTTAAATAATATGACACACAATCGTAGTTTTCACACCCACCTTCTCATTTGTTACTCATACGAAGATGACTTGCCGTTTAAAAACGACCATCCAAGCACATTTACTGAGCGCAACAAGTGACTTGTTACGAGCTAAAAAAAATATGTCGACTATCTATCGAGGACGGAAAACCGTTAATATGAGGGACAAGGGCGCGCCATCGATCCCGTCTCTCGTCGGTCGCTCCTGGCCCGACCCTGACCTCTCCGGAGAGCCCCGTGCGGCCTGTAGGACACACAGATGTGATGACGTCAATCCTTTCACTCATATATTGCAATTATTTGTTTGTTTACTGATCGGGATTCGCGTAAGACCTTCTAACTTGCTTTACCTTTTACAGCTGTTACAAAGAACCCGTTTTTTGGCGCCCTTCAGTCTTTTTGTGGCCTAAAAGCCTAAAACTGTTCTGTTTATATGTCAAGTGGACAAAAAAAAGGCTATACTCAATAAGCCTATGCCTAGTCATGGTGTGCTGTGGTCACTGACGAGAGAAGGATTAAATACCTAACATTATTTGACGTCTTCTTTTTTTTGTCTTTTTCGGGATTCTCGATATATGCAGGGCACGGGTATCAATAAACATAGTGGTCTTCCAAACTATAAGGCTCTTTATTTCATCATTGATGGAACGATCAAAGCACAATGTTATAATATAATGATCATTTTCGAATATTTACTGGATCCCGATTCAGATTATGTCCACATACATAGTTGTGAATCGACCAAGTTCAATTTTAATCACAAAGTTTTTACACTGAACGTAAGAACTATATCGGTTGATATACGAGTATGTATATATGCGTGAAAACCTTATTTTATCACATCACTAGCTTCTACCCGCGACTTCGTCCGCGTGAAATTTCTTTTTACTCCGACGCACCCCGTCGCATCGCATCGCCTGCCCACGCTATTACTTCGTTTTTGCTTAGCGTTCTTTCTGACTTTTTTCTTTTTGCTCGGCTCCTAAAGGTTATAACGTGATGTTAAATAGCCTATAGCCTTCCTCAAGAATTGGGCTATCAAATGCAAAAAGGATTTTTCAAATCCGACTGGTAGTTCCAGAGATTAGCGCGTTCAACCAAACAAACAAACAAACTCTTCAGCTTTATAATATTATAGTATAGATTAGTTCGACTTTCTTTTCAACATTCATAGACTCGTATTACTCAGGTGACCTAGGTAAATATCACACGTTTTCTTTTCGTCATAAACTCTATATTATCTTTTATGCAATGCATGTTTCTCACTCACATCTTTTGGAGAATGTTAGTGCGTGTGTACATTTGGGAAATGGTTAATTTCTTTCCAAGAACTAAGCAGTCTATTAAAAGCTAATTGAAATTGCTTATCATTAATGATTTAAGAGTATTTCGAATTCCAGATAACAGTGTAATATTTCGAGACCAGACAGTGTGTCTCGTAATGTCGTCAGAATTTTGGCATTTTTCCATGTTTGCTTGTTGTCTTCTGAGCCCATAGGTATTCGTCAGGGATAGTATAGTGACGCACTATTTATCTCTATATTATCTGTAAGACTTTGATTCTTATCACTGAACAGATTCTGCCTTGTCATACAAGTGTTTTACTGTTTGCTTGTGTACATTACGCACGCGGTTGATTCGGTTTACGTTACACCTGACAATACTTCACTTATCATCGTAATCGGATTGAATATAGCTTACAGCGGGGCGGGCATTATACATATACTTATGTACGTAGAATTGGTTTCTTTAATCGTGATCATAAAATCATTTGAGTTCCTACAAATTAAGTTTTTATCAATTTATGATGTGCACAAATGGAAAAGTCATTCAAAGCTGCGTAAATGTGCAGGCTAATTTATTCTTGTATCGGTATTAAACCCTAATTGCAATAGCAGCAGTATTAAAATATCAGAATAGCATATCAACGACATTCCGACCCGTTAAGGATGATGAGGTAGCCATCAGACGAATAGTAGTGGTATTTGTTACCAATGACGTCTGAAAGCCCCACCCAACACAGCAAGTTAGAAACAATCAAAACAAATACTACTTTTTAACCGACTTTCAAAAAGGAGGAGGTTATATGTTCGGCTTTTTTTTTTACATTTTTGGGAAAGCACCATTTGGTGAAGTGGAACTGATGATGAAGACCACAGATGGACATCGGAACTACTCAATAATAAGTATTTCACGGGTTGCGATTCGATTAGGTACTTTAATGTGGTTGTTAAACAATTTATGCTCGTTACAATGCGTATGGTGAAGTGGAGCTGATGGTTACTTCTCAATCAGCTTCAGTTCTCCTGGTTCTTACTAGGAGAACTCTCCAACAATTAACGTCCCTGCATCGGGAAAAGCAATATTTTGTAAAAGGTGATGAGCAGTTCGACATTAGACTATTGTAACTTAGATAAATTACAAACTGACCCACTAAAAAGTGAAAAATAAAAACTTTTTTACAAAAAAAAAAAAACAATCGACTTCCAAAAAACACTACAAAGTGAACTGATATTTCGATGTTGAATAAAGCACAAAACTGGCACATTAAGGTTTGAAATTACATCGGCCCTGTGACTGTTAAGTGGCGTGACTATCGTGTCTAGGTGATGTATCAAGGTGAATAATGAATACATGCCAAAGACGCTCGAGCCTTCATTTTACTCCGTTCAGAATCAGACCCACCGGGACACGTCATGATTTTTTTATGTAAACATCAAAATGATCTATAAATATATCACAGTTATGACTTATTATAACAACCATTTTTGTATTATAACTTGATAGAAACCTTTTATTATATAGGACTAGCAGCGCCCCGCGGTTTCACCCGTATAAGTGTCGGATCTCGTGGGAATATAGGGGTAAAAACTATCCTATGTCCTTCCCCGGGATGCAATCTATCTCTCTGCTAAATTTTAGCGAAATCCGTTCAGTGGTTTAGGCGTGAAAAGGTAGCATACAGATAGACACTTAGACAGAGTTACTTTCGAATTTATATTAGTATGGATTAGGCTACGTTGACGCCACTTCATAAGCATAATCAGTCTATAATGTTCCCACTGCTGGGACACCGGCCTCCTCTCTGTGAGAGGGAGTGGGCCATAATCCACCACGCGGGCCCGGTGCGGGTTTTCGGATGTCTCGTGTCTTCGATTTTTTGGTTCTAGAACATGCCGGTTTCCCCTCGATGTATGCCTTCACCGTTTTGAGAGCAGTTCACAACTGCTCTCAAAACGCAATATTATTGCAATATTATTTTTGAAAAGTGCAAACTAACGTTTCTAAGTATCGTAATCAATCTGCCTAACATATTATTAACTAGCCTGGAGTCGGCTTCCAGTCTATCCGGATGCAGCTGAATATTAGTATTTTATATTGAGTGATTGATCTATGTATATCCATAATCTTAATGACAAAAAAACCCAGCAAAGAGCCAAGTCGGAGGCATACCGCTCTGCAAATTGAGAAAATAATAAAAGTACATTTTAAAATAGTTTTCGATTTTTAATACAGCACAACACGGATTATGAAATGAAAAAAAAAGTAATTAAAAAAATAATAAACCGACTGCGGTAAAAAACTTAAGTTAAAAAAAACTGAAAGCTAAAAACAAGCCCAAGCTAACTTAAGTTTTTTACCGCAGTCGGGTTTTTTGTTTTTTTAATACTTTTTTTTATTTTCATTTCATAATCCGTGTTGTATTAAAAATCGAAAACTATTTTAAAATGTACTTTTATTATTTTCTCAGTTTTTCATTTTATCAGTTTTTTCTCTCACTGCTGCTTCGGGGGGGGGGGGGGAGGGTTGCGCGTAAGCCTACCTGTTATTTTGACATGCATTATTTTGGAGTACAAAACTCGTTAACTGGTCGTTAGACAGATAACTGTGGCCGTTGTTTAATTTCTTTTCAAACTCGTCATTCATGCGATACTGTAACATTAACTGGTTGGTTGCTACCTATTTTTTCTAACAAAATATTGTCATACTTGCGAGTTTACCTTGTAGAGATAAAAACAACTATTAAGATTAAATTAGTTTTTAGGTAATACTTATTATGTATTTCTTATGTATAAATATCAGTTAATTACGTAATTTCGACTTATCTTTTCACGCCTATTTCACTGCAGCTTACAACAAGGAATTGATGATTGTAATCTCAGTTTTTTTTACCATCAAAGTCGTTGGTGTTTTGTTTCAAATTACAATTTTATTATAGTTTTGATGTAGTGAAACACTATTGTAAAAAAACATTTTCTTTTGTTAACAGAACAACAAACATGTAGAGACTTTGGACGACGGACAATTACGAGCACTGTTGGACGAAGCTATCACATACAAATGTCCCAAAGACCGAGAGGGTAAAAGCAGTCTATTTAAGGTGAGTGCTAAAAATAAATTGTATTTATACCACGCAGACTTAAAGCTTAACTAGAAATGCATAAATCGGACTTAAAATTGCATCTGTAATGCTGATTTTTGATCAAGCATTTGGTATTTACGCTCGTTTTTAACAGACTTAAATATGGAGGAGGTTCTCAACTTATACCTAAATGATCAATCTTGCAAATACATCGTGATAAAAAGGATTTACAAATTTGGCCGGTAACGTATACAATACTTTTCGAATTTATGGAAGATGAATTAAATCGCTTCAGCGTTTTAGTGTCACTAAGCTGAATCACATAAAGCGATGCGACGCGTCCAGCGGGGGAGCGCCTTTTACGTGTTGATTTTTTGCTTACAAGCTGAGTTTGCTTACAAGCACCCCATCGCGTGGTACGTTGCACAAGCAGATCGCGTTGATGGACGTCGACCGTCGTTTCAAATATGGCAAAATCTCGTCAATCGGCTGCGGTCCAGTGCCCTAAACGAAGGTGACGCGGATCTCAGGTGACATTCACGATCAACGTAAAACATTGTGGAAAAGTATAAATTAGAATGATTGCCGCGAGTTTGAATCCTTGAACTATCGGTAATCATTCTATTTTATACTTTCTTTAATGAGATAGGTGTTACATTCCAGAGACTTACTAATGGTTTTACGTTATTCAAATTTGATCGTGAATGTTTCAGGAGTTGCTGGAGGAGGTGGAGCAGGACGAGCAGGCGTGCGAGGCGGCGGCGCGCGTGCTGCCGGGCGGGCGCGGCGCGCGGCGCGGGCGCGGCCGGCGCGCGCTGCCGCACTCCAACTCGCTGCAGGACCTGGTGGCGGCGCTGGCGGCCGAGCCCGCGCCGCGCCGCGCGCACGTGCGCCACGCGCCCGCGCCTGCGCCCAGCAACGTGTCCGCGCGCGCCATCCACGGCGGCAGCCTGCCGTCCGGCGTCGACACCTGTGAGTTATTATTACCTTCACTTCGACGGTCCGAGGGGCACGTGCCTTAGCTTCTTGCTACTCTTACCTGCCCGTGATGCTGCCTACGGCTGATTCATACGACGCCGACAAAGGAAAGAAAAATACGTTTATTTGTCACAAAAACTCACGAATAATAAGATTACAACAAATCTATAATCACGAGCACAGAACCAGCGCTAGCCGTTGCTAGCCTTAATTTCAGGACTACAGCGAGAAACTGCCTCATCGGTGGGATTACTGACGTCATCAATTTCCCCCTGAAGATTCTTCTTTAACCCTTCGTATGAACGAAACGTGGATCTACGCGAGACACAATGGCTTTTTATTGTTTCTGTAATTACGGCATTCAACCGGTCAATAGTGTAGTTGACTAAGAAAATATATTTAGTCCATCAGTTAGATTACTAAAAAATATTGTATACGTATTTTTTCTTTTGTCTGGCAAACAAAAAATTACGAAGATACAGCGCTTGGAAATTTCGTATGACGTCACGCCGTGCTACAAATTTTAGCACGTTATTACGTCAAAGCCCCCCACTCCTGAACTTTGATGTGATATATCTTTGTAATTTTTTATCTAATTGATAAAACAAAAAATACGTGTTCAATATTTTTTAATAATCTTACTGAGGGACTAAATCGAATCGATTTATTTTTACCCAGGCAACATCCCTATTAAAGAAACCAAACTTTGCATTCCCAAGCGCTAAGCGTACCGTGCTCAGTGGCGTGCATTGGTTTTCAGAATAGGTAGGCACTAGCCCGGGTGTAGTCTAGGCAGACGCGGTCACTAATTAGAAAAAATAAAACATGTGGTCGGGCGACCCCTGACAGGAACGAAGTTCAAAATTAAAATCCAAGATGGCGGCTGTAAACCTTTTAAAATTTTCGCAGCCGCTGTCTTGGATTTTCATTTTTACCTCACTATCAGCATTAGCATCCTTGAAAACCATAAAAACGACACACGTGAAAAAAAATTACAGCCGCCTTCTTGGATTTTCATTTTGACCTCACTATCGGCTTTAATACCCTTGAAAACCATAAAAACGACACCAATTAGGAAAAATTTAAAAAACAGCAGCCATCTTGAATTTTCATTTTGACTTTATTATCGGCGACGTCATTATCATTACGAAATATGTATTCTTTTAACATTCATACTCGGTTGGTTTGTTGAGTAGGCAGGCATGCCTACTTAAGGGTGATAAATTGCGAAGGTCGAACGTCATGGTATTACGCGTAAGACAAACGTATTTTTAATTTCGTCGTATTAACTTGATCGAGTAAAGACCAATGACAATGTGCGAATAGTACGAGAGCGGAGTAGCCCGTCCGGGGACTGCCTACTGCCGTTGCGTGTTTGTATGAAGATTTTGTTTTTTTTTTGTTAGGTATGATAATTTAGGGAGTTTGTTATTTGTGGGGCACACACTAAAGTGTACTTCACAAGCTTATGGTGATATATCGAGGTAGGCACTGCTTATATGCCTATATGCAATGCACGCCACTGACCGTGCTTCCGAGTTACTAGCTTGTGGAGGTAGGCAGACGCTCCATGTAAAATACTGGTATTTAGCTACAACTGGTAAGACATACATCTGTCCCCAAAATAGTTGAGAAAAGGCAGGCAGATAATGGTGATGATGACAAAGTTAAAATGATTATAATATTGTGTCGCCAGCCTCGTTGCTGAGCGAGGAGCCGGCCCGCGGCGCCGGCTACCTGGCCACGGTGCGCTGCGTCAACCCGCCGCCGCTGGCCGAGCGCCGCGTCTCCGCCAGCGATGCCAACGCGCCCGGCGAGATGGAACTACTCAACAGGTACGAGGCGTAGCAATATTGTGGTATATTCACTTATATTTAGAATTCCAAACTAAGAAGTGGCCGATATACGTTATTATACAAGAAATATAATGTTTATTAAATAGATATAGCTAGTGAAAGTAATCATGGTAGGCCCCACCCCCCTGGTGGGGACTACAATGATTACTTTCACTTTACAAAATATTGCATGAAAAAAATCCATCAATAATTTTATTTAATTGAAATTTACGCAGAAACATTAAAGTGTCAGCCATATCCACGACGAATGTGATCTCCCACATGAAATTTGTTCACAGAAGAAGTAAGCCGATGTTCCCGATGACGTACACGGCGCGCGCCACGCTGGAGATCGGCAGTGGCAGCGTGTGCTCGGGCCGCGCGGTCACCACCACCACGCCGTCCAACCAGGTGCGTACCCCTCGCGGCCAGGCGCACGCCCCTCGCGGCCCAGCGCGCGTCCCTCGCGGCCAGGCGCAGGCCCCTCGCGGCCAGACGCAGGCCCCTCGCGGCCAGGCGCAGGCCCCTCGCGGCCCGGCGCGCGCTCCTCACGAGCAGGCGCGCGCCCCTAGCGCGCAGGCGCGCCTGCTGCACGCCCTGCGCCCTCGGCAGGCTGCTGGCACTGCTGCCCGGCCGCGGGCCGAACGTACGCCTGTCGGGGCCCTCCTCCATGACAACGGAGAACCGCGCGGCCCGAACCTACTCAACCAGCAATTGGACAATAAAGACGAACGATGCTTCCCAATGTGCGACCGAACTGTCAAAGGTTCAACTGAAAAAATACCAAGAAATGAACACCGCGCAGACGATTCCCGGCTGTGGGCTGACAATGTAGATCATTGGTATAAAAGCCTATCGAATTATACCGACCCTCTACAATATGCGAACTCAATTAAATTAAAGGAACGGAATATCCAGGCCAAAGTGACGGATGTTCGATCAGACCCTAAAAACACTGACAGTACAAATATAGAAAATAATTTTATTTTGCCTTTTGCAAGAATTAGTGGGCACAATAATTCTCCTGATTTAAGTCCTAAAGATAATTTAAATAGTAATATTATATCTGATCTACCAGAAAACGTTATATTAAACAAATTTAAAATAAGAGAAACTCTAAACTTTAGTGATATGCGTCGTCATGACGAAGGAACGCACAGGGTTGTCGAAAGTTTTGAATATGATATTAAATTAAGAAAAAACTATAGGAAACAAGTAGGTGAAAATTTAGTAGTGCCGACATTGTCGGATATAAACCCAAGGAATGTTAGACGTATGACCATAGGTCAACCCCTCCCACATATCCAACAAGCTAGCCATTCAATAGGTACACATCATAAGGAGCACCATTCCCAGAAAAATGTTAAAAAAGACGCTAGCATAATAATATGTTCAAACGAAATGGATGGTACAAATTCAATCTTAAATGATGTTCAAAGTAAATTAAACAACACCGAAGATTTTAATTCGGCTAAGTCTACAAAATGTTATAATTCATCTGATGAAGAGGAAGATATTACTTGGTTCAGAAATCCTATTGTTGATTTAAAAAGTGACAAGTCTCAAGCTGGAGATGTTGAGTTAACAGATGTGAATCCTAGCCATTCACAAAAAAGTAATGTAGATGATTCATTCACAGAATATGTATCAAAGCAACAAAAACTGTTAGAATCCATAGGAAATAGCGAAGAGAGCAAAATTATAACAACAGCTCGTGAATACGAGAAAGAGGAAATATGTCAAGCTTTACATGTCCCAGAGAGTGTTACACGTCACTCTGATAATGAGGCGCAATATCCCACAGAAAAAGAGTGTTCAAAGTCGGCTTGTGAAGACGAAATTGAAATCCTAAGCTGCGCAAACAAACCGGGAGACAAACTTTCCACGAGACCTGAACACGAACATAGCCCGAAGAGCGATCGTATTATTTTAACCCAGCTTCCTAACAATGCTTATATTTTTTTAACATTACCTAAGCCTTTAGTTTCGCCATCTAATAGTAATGTTAACACTCCCGTCCAGCTATTCGAAATTGAAAACAATAACGACGTCAAACCTCTCGCCTCCGAAAGTAATAGTAAACCGAACATTGTAAAGAAGAAAAGACAAAAGATGCCCCCCGAACACCCCGGCACTAGCGACATGAAGAAAAGTGCGCTAGATAAAAACGTCCTTAAAGTTCTACTGTTTGAAAGTCTTTTTAAAAACAACGCTAACGAGAACTTATCGCACAACTCCGGGGTGTCAGCTATCAACAATGATGAGGTAGGATTCCCACTTTGCTTAAAATGTTTTGTTCAGTACAGTGTTAGCTAGGAGTCACACTAATGCTTGTTTGTTTCTGCAGGTCGATTCCGCTATATCGTTTAGTTGCATCACAACACCGGAGGTTGTGACCAGTTGCAACACGACGTCGTCCACGGCGCAGTCGGCGGTCGCCGTAGATCCTAAGGTACATATCAAGTGTCTCTCTGCATGGACTGTTCCTTAAGGAGCTTCTAAATGGGCTATATTTTCACGGCAATGTGTATTCGTACTATTGGCAACTATTGCTCGGCCATCACAAAAGCATTTTATTACAGCTTATGGCTGAGCAATCTATGGCTGGGACTTGTGTTGCAATTTATCTACAACAGTATGGCTATTATTCACACTTGTAAACGGGGTCGTAATTAGGGAACAATGACTGACGAAATTACTCTTATCGTAGCGGCTTATATTGTTTTAAAAGCAGTTTTTATGTAATTAGTAATTATTAGCTGACTTGTATTGCTGGCAATGCTGCCGGCCACGCTTCTTGCAGCCACATATTGCAGTAAAATATTGCTCGTTTAGAAGCACCTTTATTATAATTGCGTGACCAGTGACTGATATTGATAAATGTAAATATTTCCGCCCGGCAGCCTCGCAGCGTGATCTCCAGCAGCTTCAACGGGCTACCGCTGTCGCGACCTAACTACGGCTCCACCGGCACCTCCGCTTCAGACGACTACAAGGTTTTACTCGCATTTACATACCTAATTTCAAGTTCCCTGTAGCAAACTATAAAGGCAATAAGATCAATG
Source organism: Luperina nickerlii (assembly GCA_963855955.1). Taxonomy (NCBI): domain Eukaryota; kingdom Metazoa; phylum Arthropoda; class Insecta; order Lepidoptera; family Noctuidae; genus Luperina; species Luperina nickerlii. Next base: position 14,249,826 of record OY979682.1, read on the forward strand.
TCCAGAAGGCCAATACTCGTAATAAAAACATAAGTAAAAAAAATATTTAATTCGGTAGGTCCTAGGTACCAGTCATCACACCACTTTCCTCATCAATCTAGGGCATTGATCAGACAAAAAAATAAAACCATGGGGCGCGTGAAATTTCTATCAACAGTCAACTGCTCATATGTTATTTACATATTTACTCAGGTAATCAGGTTACGCTACGCCTTAGGTAATTATTCTTATGTACGAAGTTATATGCATAAATGTACTGCATCTCCGGCATTTCTATGCGAATTTTGATGATTCTTCTAATAGGTGTCTTCAATTCTTCAATGTACTAGTGTTAATTGAATTTGTGTGGGGTAGGTACAACTAAAAAGTGAAAAATAAAAACTTTATATACCAAAAAATAAAAACAAACCGACTTCAAAAAAAACCCTACAAAGTGATAAATAAATAACTTTAATTTCGGAAGTCGGTGTCAAAAAATGAAAATGCGGAACCAACGACATCGACTTCCGAAATTGAAGTTATTTATCTCAGACCAAATAAAAAACCAAGACAGAGGGAAGAGGGCTATCAACAGTAAAGTGAAGCCGGTTTCGTAAACATGTGTGCACATAGTAAGGTGTAGTATGATTGTAAATGTGTGCGTGTGAGCGTGTATGCAGCGGAGATGTAGTTCTTGCATGCTTCACTGTATATTGTATTGTTCGCGGCGCTATGTCTTGACTATTTATTTGGTCTGAGATCACTTTGTAGTGTTTTTTTGAAGTCGGTTGTTATTTTTTGTAAAAAAAAACTTTTGAACACTCATGAAATGATCCACCGCACAAGGTAATGAGTTGAGAGAGCTCAACTCATTACCTTGTGCGTTGGATCATTTGTTTCAAACCGCTTCACCCTTCCCGACCTGGCCGTGTCGCCAACGGAACTGTGGCCGGCTCGGGACGCCCGGCAGTGTGACGCGTGGCGGGAAGGGGGTATGATGGCATTTGAGAACGCCATGCCGTTGTCGTCACGCCATACGATTAGATGTTACCCCTAAAGGCGGATACAGACATTGCGTGGCATGCGCAGCGCACGGCGCTCATCACATGATTCGCAATGTGTGGACGTTCATATTCGTGGTGAGGCATGTGGAAGTACATGCCTCAACACGTGCGCTGCGCATACCTCGCAATGTCTGTATCCGCGTTAAGGCGCGCCATTAATGTTTCAATCAAAAGTTTGCCTATAGTAATTTTGTTACTTGTTGTATAGAAAACTATACTATTTCTAAAAATAATTGACTACGTTTTCTGTTACAGAAGTCTTTAGACGAAAACGGCAACTCAGTACAAGGATTCAGTTCACCTCTTTCGGGATCTAGTCAACACAAAAAACCTAGGAGGAAAAAGTCTTCAAAGAACGAGACCGTGATCGATTGCCAACAGATTGACGGCTACCAAGGAGACAAGGACGTCAACGAGCTGCTTCGGTTCATCGAATCGAACGCGGACAACGGGCGCGGAGCCAAGCTAGGACGCGTCAAGCACAAGGACGACTCCGACGACAAGAGCAAGAAGCGCTCCACCGAGCGGCGCAAGGACAAGGAGAACAAGATCAAGCGCGCCACCTCCATGGAGGAGCTGTCGCGCACCAAGATGGAAGACCTCACCGACCTGGCCGCGCCCGCGCTGCGCGGCGACAAGAAGGAGCGGCGCGACGCGCCCGCCAAGGAGCGGCGTTCCTGGGGCGACGACGCGCTGTACTGCGAGCCGCCCGAGCCGCCCGACCCCGCCGCCGAGCTCACCGACTTCCAGACCGTCACCAAGAAGCGCAAGCCGCGCCGCCGCGCCGACGAGCCGCCGCGACGCGCGCGCGCGCCCAGCCCGCGCGCCCGCCGCGAGTCCGCGCCGCCCTCCGACCGCAGCAACGACTCCAACGACGACATGGACTCCGTGCACTCGCTGCCGGCCGCGGCGCCGCCCGCTCCGCCCGCGCCGCCGCCGCCCGTGGCCTCCTACGCCGACATCGCGCGCACGCGCCACAACATCCCCGACCTCATCGAGAGCTGCAACTTCTACGCGGAGGGGCAGGGCACACCCGGCGCCGCGCCGCCCGACGCGGACGGCTACCCGGCGCTGGAGCCGCGTGCTGAGCCGGCCCGGCGCCGGGACAAGCTGCCGCCGCGCCGCAAGGAGCGCGCGCCGCCCGCGCCGGCCGCGCCCGACTGCCCGGCGCCCGACGTGGTGGCGGACCGGCGCCCGCCCGTCATCCTGCTGGACTCGGCGGCGCGCCCGCGTGACCTGGATGGTGTCACGTTCGGCTTCGACATCAACGAGCAGCTGCTGGGCGGCCTGGCGCGCCGGCCGCGCTGCGACCTGCTGCGCGACGCGCCCGAGCCCGGCGCGGGTGGCGTGGCAGTGCGCGCGGGCTGCGCCGCGCTGCGCTACGTGCCGCCTGACGCGCCGCGCGACACGGCGCACCTGCTGCAAATCGTGGACTACGTGGGCGCAGGTGAGTGTGAGGCCGCGAGACGGCGCGCGTGTGCGTGCGCTCGCTGACGAGTTTGTCTGTTGCAGCCTGGGAGGACGTGGTGCGGTGCGGCGCCGGTAAGGTGCGCTATTACAGCGAGTAGCGCGCGCCGCCCGCGTGCAGCGCGGTGCCTCGCGTCTGTGCAGGCGGCGCGAGTGCGGGCGCGGGCCTGGCGGGTGCAGCGCCGCGCTGAGCGAGCCGAGCGAGCTGGAAGTGCCGAGTGGACCGCGCTCCGTACTGAGCGGATTGCGGGGCATGCTCGCCGCTCAGACACGATCGCCGACTGTCGGGGTCGGTCGTCGCCGAACCAATTCTCGCGGGTGTTCAAGCCACATGTTACTATAGTTTACATTAGAATAAAAAAACAAAAACGATCGAATCTTTCCGCGGTGCCCTCGAGACGAAATATCGTATGAGTTACGAGTGAGGTGACAATGCTAGTGTATTATTGTATCCTCGATGGCCGAGTAAGGGGTCAGAGTGACGTGACGGGACTCGGGTGAGTGATGCGTTGACGTCGAGTGTCGCAGTGTCGGCGTGCGTTCTTCTCGTGTAGTACTGTTATGCGTCGATGCAACTAATCGGTATCTCGTTCATACTATCAAATATGAGAAGTGACTACACTATCTACTAGTGTTCTCGCTGTGATTGAATTAAATTAAATTTCGCTTAAAAGTATGAAATGTGGCAATAAGCATTTAACAGTTCAATTTGCACTTTAAAAATCTTTATTTGTTAAAATTAATTTAGAGGATGATGTAATTTTAGTTTGTGGTCTGGCGCGTGGACGGTTTCTAGTGAATGCAGTTGTAAATTTAACAACATAATTCTTTTGCGTGGGTGATAGTCACAATTGCTTTAACATGTGCAGATAAACAATAACTAAACAATACGTGTGATTCTGTTATTTGAATTTGCTGTCATTTAACACCATGTCCTGCTTTAACCTTGTAAAAATTGTTAATTTGTAATGTATGTACTAGTTAGGAGTAACACAGGTAAATCATTGTTGACTTGACTAATAGCCAAGTACAACCTAGCTATGTGCCGAGCGCGGCGGCAGGTGCAGTAGTGACGTGTGCCGCACTGGCCCAACCCGCAGCGCGCCAGACGAGCATTACTCATGTTTTGGTTCCAGTTGAAGAGGCATGTATTATTTTGTTTCTGTTGATTTTTATTATGCTTTTGTTATGCTGTAATCACAAATATTTGGTAGATTTTTCTAACTAGCCACTCAAGTCTATTTTGTTATATATTTTTAAGTTTTACCATTAGATACTACCGACTGTAAATAAAATGAAGATCTTATAAGGAGTAACTGGCCATACTAGGGGCGGCGCGAACACACTTGACATGATCTTGCTGTGATGTGATTTTATATTGAACTCGTCAACTTTAACCAGTTAATTTAGAGATCATAATTATAATGTAAGTAATGTTATGTAATATCACCACTGGCTGTGTGATTTATATTATTTTCTTTTGTTAAGAGTTGGAATGTAATTATTTTGTACATAAAATTTTAATTTGTATTCATTAGTAAGATCATGATCAAGTGGAATAGAGGGTCAATATGTGAAATTAACATCTAAATAATGTATACATGGGGATGTGTGTTTGTGCATGCGATGATAAACGCTACTGCGCGGTACGCTCGATGCCGGGCGCTTCCTTTGTTCATTTGTTGTCATACAAACTCCTGTATGACAAATTAAAAAGTTTGACCAAACATTTATATAGTCATTATGAAGTCATTTAAAATTCATCATAGTCATGATAATTGTTTACAGACATACTATCATGTCCTAAGTTAATTATTCTTAAAACAATTTCAAATGAATGAGTGTTACTTAGTATGAGAATTAAAAAAGAAAAAAAAAACTATGGCTTCTGTATGAATCGTGTGATGAGTGAAAACATCAGAAATGAAAATCATGGTTTATTTAAAATCACTCCAAACAAAGTGAGAATTATAATTTTATTATGTTGTAAACTAGGCAATTTTACGAAAAGCCGCATTTACGTAAACAAAGGTTTTGTTTGATTGTTAAATTTCTACCAAAACGTTGTCCATACATCCTAGCTAGAGCCCGCTCACATGACAACTCACTTAACACATTATGTAAAATGTAATTCTATTTATCTTAATTGTTTGAAGTTCGCAGAGACGGATATATTTTTAGCTAACTGTTTGAAGTGGGCTGGTATGCGAGTGGGCCTACGTGCTGTTGCTTCGGATCTTGGATCCTAAATTTATTTGAGATGAAACTAGTCGACTTGAAAAACTATGTAAAATTAACTATAAATACTACGAAAATTATGCGACTTAGAATAATATTATTATTTTCACAGATAAGTAAATGTTACAATAAGCATTTCTAATTTTACTGAGATATAAAATTAGTCTTGTATTGGCTTTTTACTTGTGCCGTTATGTCAGGGTCCTTGGCATGCCTTCTTACACGGCAGACATATTGAATATTATGTAAGAAAATATATTTTTTGTCAAGAACTCAAAATATGTTATTTGGTCAGATAAGCATTTTTTTAAATTGCAGAGTTTTAACTGTCATTGAATGAATGTTAATAATATACTCTCGACTTAAAATTTAAAAAAAATACCATAGTAACAATTTTATTCGTTTTTGTATTAAAAAAAAAACAAGCTATTATTCAACCAAAAATCTTGCTATATTGAAGATGAAAATAATGATCAAAATTATTGTAGAATGTAGTGTTCTACTTATAATATGAGTACCTATGATACAATTACATCAGGTTTTTCTAGAATACATACAGCTATTATTTCTAAACAAAAGAAAAACATTATATTTGTTTTGGTCTACAGTTTGTAGTTGCACGGTTGTTGGTATGCCTAATACGTCGTAGTTACATTACATACAAAAATAGTGTTTCGAAGTATTTTCATTTTGAAATCTCTAAACAATTATGAATAGAAAAACTTGCATCTTCAAAATATCTAATGAAAAATTACCAAGTTTAAATAAAAGAGGCAGCACCACTCAAAGCTGTCGCCTTATTTCACATCGCGCCGTTCAGAACAATGCTCGTTTCGGACAAGGGCCCTAATTCACTATGACCACTCGATGATTCCTTACTTCGAAACCACGTCAATTCCTTAGCTTGTCACGCCAAAGTCGAGTTCATTTCGCGCTGTTTCGTTCATTGTGTCATAGAGAATACGGCCTCAGATCGATATATTCGATATTTGAACCGCTTTATTAAAGTTGAAAACCCTGTTCTTTTGAAACATAAGACAGCGTAATCACTGCGACGAATTTACAAAAGGTAACTAACAATTACACAATGAAATCACTTTTCTTATGTCTTCCACATCAAACTTGCTCCTGTATTCTAGATCCAGGCGGCAATATTTGATTTAAGTATGAACTACCAAACAAGACTAGATCAAACAACTGGCTTCTTTATTGTGCAAATCAAATCTAGAAACGAAGGGTCTGATGTAATTAAATAATAACTATTTGAGCTGGGCCCATTCAAATATAAAGCTGAGATTCAAGCTGATCTATTTAAATTATAAGGTAATCCAAAAATCTGATTTTGGTTTCTTTAATAAAAAAGGAATCACATACGTGATTGACGACGGTGAAAATCGTTACAAAAAATTTTATGAACGGCTACAACATTGTAAATATTAGTGTACATTAATTTCATTTTATTTTCAGAGAGATAATGATTTTTAATAGTGTTGAGATTGATATCAATGTACTGAGAGGAAGCTCATATCAAAGGTATAGAAATTATTTATTATTTCTTTCCCTTGTAAAATATGTATATAGATATGCAGAATATTATCGGATTTTTATCATTTTAGTGCATCCTAGACGTTGTAGATAAAAGATCTCTTAAGTTGGATGTTGTGACTACACACGGAACAAACTTGTCAGAGCCGCGCGCCCTCGCGGCCCGCATGCCCGCCGCGCCGTATCAAACTAAGTCCGTCTAAGACACTGCTATTGATTGATTCTGATACAAATGTATGTGTGTCGTAATCTCATGTACATGTTTCCATTGTGTTAAGGATTCCTTAGCTGCCTTTCTCTAAGCATACGATTTCTTGACACAGGCTGTGGGCATTGACATCATAATTATTTAAATAGAATCTCTGATACTGTGCTACGTGATGGTTTGAATCTGCACAGCGGGTTGGCGCGGCGTGCTCGACGCTCGGGGCTTTGTGCCTCTCCAAACAATAAAATATATATTGCAATTACTATGCAGAAAACATAACCATTTAAATATTATTAATTTTATCGTATTTTAAAAGCTACTTGAATATTTTTTTACGCAAAATATTTGGAGTTCTAAAAATAAACATAAGAGAATATAATGAAAGTATGGATGAGCTAAAATTAATTATCTTGAGCTGAAATAAATGTAATTATTTTGTTTAGGTAATGGAGTGATATTGCTTAGGAAAGCTATTTGGCGAAGTGTAAATGTATAAATAAATTAATGCTGAGACATAAGTTGTGTACGATTGTGTCATTTTCTGAATGAATACGAAATATACGACAACATATAAACAGTGCCCAATTAGATTTCTAATTTGTTCTCTGTGACTTAGTAGTACCACTCGAATTATTTATTCAGAAAATGGGTCAAACGTTCTGTATCATAATATGTACCAATATGAGAAATTTTATTTATCTGCTTTGCATCTAACTGTTTAATAATTATTCTAGGTTTTTACTCTGTTCGTTACTCAAAATAATGACGCCTAATTTAAACTAATTGAAAGACGACGTCCTCATTGTAACCCACTGACATGAATATACGAGCCTGTTATATCAGTTTATTTCACAATTTTCATAAGGTTTTATGGAAAAGATCGCGTCATGTATACCTCCTGTTTCTACGACTTTTAGTTTAATGGAGTGAGATAATATTAGCCTGCTTTACATAAACATCCTGTTTCTTACGTATTTTAAGGGCTTTTACCTTTTGTGGCGATACAATTCAGTGATAAGCAATCGAAGAAGTAAGCTCATTGTGGCATGATTAGCATCTCGGGATGTTGTCTTTTTTTATATAATTCGTTTTTGAGACGTAATACGTATTATTCTTTATTGTTTTGCGCCCGGATGTAAGAAGAACATCGTGTTGACTAGCCTCTCTTTTAAATAGTTACAAAAAGAAAATTATTATTAATTTCGATATTTAGTAACAGTCGTGGATAAAATCTTTGATTTTGGTTGATATTTGCTACAAATTGTGAATGTAGATGTTAAATTAATTTTAATTGTTTAATGAGGTTTCGTCCACGGCTGTGTACTGTTTAGTTATGTTTAGGATCATGCTGGCGCGACAATAATATTAGTTTGAATCGCTACTTTCTTCCTGTACATTATTATATTACTGATGTTCCTTATGTAAATGTGAATAGAGTAAAAATTTAGTACCGATTTTAACTGTAAAAGATTTGTTTATATAAACAATATTGTAACCAACTGCAATTTACAGTTATGTACTTTTTCACTGTTTCCGTTTTCTTAATAAAATGTTGAAAATACAAAATCTTTTATTTTCAAAATTCTTGCTTGAAGTTAAAATAAGGATCATATACATTGATCGAAGTCATATACCCATATACCACTCAACCCCACAACCTCAAAGTTGCCTAATTAGTGGAACAAAGGGTTATTTAAAAAAAATCCCACTCTACTATTTTGGTGGGGTCAAGAACACTCCAGATAAAAGATCACGAAAATTCATTGGTGCTTATTTTACGAGAGTAAAGTGAAAAGTTCTCGGCCTCACACAGAAATGGCATTCCAATCAGCAACAAATTATTGAAGTGAAAACTTCTTTAGCGGCGCTGTGTACTTTTTTTGGAATGGGTAAAAACTTCTAAATTCGCGTCAGGTCACGTGACCCTGATCGAAAATTCGTAAGACGTAAAACGTCGGACGTCTCGCCCACAGCAGGGTGATCAATCTTAGAACAAAAAACTGGGTACGGCAATGGCTACAATGACACAAAATAACGAAGCTTTTGGAGTTCTTGTAAAAAATAGCATAACTCATGTCTTTTTAATTTTTACGGATTATAATCGACTATTATTCTTACTTTCACACAGAGGTGGCAGCTCTGAAGTAATGTTTACTCTTATTCCAATAGATGGCGCTAAATAAAATCACATTTTGCCAACATTGAGTGGCTCACAGCTACTAAAATGGTAATAATATTCAATTTTTTAAATAATGATATTTTCAATTACAGATGATTATCAAGAGGTTTACATACATTTGTCGCGCAGCATGAAATTTCATAGTCTTTTTGATGATTAATAATAATTTTTGCTCAATTTTATACCAATATTTTGCTAACATTCATTGAGTTTGTGGTAGAATTCCCTTGGTGGTTTTACTAACAATAAACTGGTAACCCCAATTCAACTGTCTGTTATTGTTATTGCTTGCTTGCGTCGCCTGCACTGGTTTTAAGCGATAATTTGCTCCTTTTTGTGTTCTTTCTGTGTTTCGTTGTGTGTTTGTTGTTGAGTTGAGCGAAAGTTCCTCCGACTAATCCATATTTGTGACCAGAAAGTTACTTTGAAAGTCGTTGTATCAAAACTGAGATAGGACTCCTAAAGTGTTGTGTTGAGATAGGACACTATAGTGCATCATGTCGTCGGATAAGCACTGCTGTGTTCCTGGGTGCAAGGACAGTGGAGGTATGTCAATGGGATTAAGTTCGGATACTATATATGTCCAACCCTGAAGATTAGGCTGAAATCGAGAACTTTGCTTTGAACCCAATTCAACTTATTCTTTGCCATTAATGCAAGTCCGATATTATTCAGTTGTTTTTGTTATTACAATGTAGAATTCAATAGTTTTGAAACGCTAGATAAAGTCTTTCGGTATCTTCGAACTTTCTGCCTAAAGCCAATGGCCGAATTACTTATTGTACTAGGCAAGAACTAATGTTAAAAGTTGTCTTAGCTCTCGACTAGACAACCTAAGACGACCAACTGACCAACATTTATTTATTTATATTATGTTCCTTGGATTTTCTTTTGGTTGTCTTGGTTTTTCTTTTCTAGTCATCTGTTTTATTTTTTATTATTATATATGTACTAAGTACTAAGGTGACAAACAGGCATAGGGCCCCTGACTATTATTTTAACATTGCTAATTGAAATAGGTAACTTATAAATAGGTGTTTAAAAGAAACCTTATTAATGGTTGCATTAACTTTTTTTCAGACATGCATGGCATTCTTCATAAGTTTCCGAACCCTGAAAAAGATAGAGTAAGATTCAATACCTGGCTGTATGCAATTGGGGGTGATATTTTGGAACTTGAAAATGCACACATATTTAAGTATCGTCGAGTGTGTCATTTACACTTTGAAGAAAAATATCTGTGTCGCAATAACAGAATAAGCAATATTGCAGTTCCAACATTAAAACCAGGTTGGTTCATTATATTTGTGTACACACCCAAAGACATTTATGTTATTTTATATAAAAGTATATCATTGAAATTTCATTCAAAGTACTATGGGCTTTTTGGTACATTATTCAATAACAACTTGTCCCAAATCCCTGTCCATTTACTGTGAAACCACAGGCAGCTCATAGAATTTGGGTGATCATTATTGAAAAATATAATAGAAGGGAATATTATTTTATATTCTCAATTCAGTTACTTGATTTTCATCAGTATTAATAAACAGTCAATAGTTTATTATCAAGAAAACAGCTCCATTGTTCTATATACGTGATTACATTATGTTCATATATCTTAATGTTTGTAATACTATGTATTATTTTTGGAGATCATTTATAATTATGAGTTTCTCATCTATGCCATATTGTGCAATGTGTTACAAAAACGGTTTATAAAATAATACAAATAATAGGATGATGATGACATATCCTTTTTGTAACACATTTAATGGCAATATGGCAAAACATGTTGAACCAGCAATCTTCCAAACTCGTTTTCCATCCATATGTGCATATCTATGTATCATGTCACACATGTTTATACAAATAAATGCATCTTTATTTTTAATGTGACAATAGTTATGTACAACAAGTAATTAATATTTTTTCTTGTTTCAAAATATTTGCTTTATATATTTTTCAATGATGATAAACTTAACATCATTCCAGTATTCTCAGTAGTTATGAAAAAAAAAAACTACAAAGCATCTTAAGGCAAACAACATTTTTTAAAGTGTTTTTCATGGTATTTTTGTTTTCAGGTCTCAATAAAGTTTCACAACTGAAGTCACTGTTTGTTGGAAGGAAACCATTGCAGGGAGTTGTAAATCAGCCAATTCCCTCAACATCTACAGGTATATTGGTTTTTATTGTATGATGATTATATTATTATCCTTTTCAATTGAATATTTAGATAAATGTAATGATCCTACAGATTATAAATTGCACCATGAGGCAATACTAACATTTGTAATTATTTTATTTTAGCTCTTGAATCATGTCAGCAGTTGATATACACATCTACTAACATTGTAGAAAATATAGTGCAAAAAGAAAATATGGGTAAGTATTATGACATTTATTATTATCATAATTTTATGGTTCCACTATCACTAAATTGTCCACTAAATCACCGCCGCAGCTTTGGATGATCAAAAATAAATATGTACGGTTTAAGACATTTACTTCTCAAAAAGAATACAATTCACTTATCATGAGAAATACAAGTTAATCATACATATTACTCGATACACAAACTTATGAAGAACGGCAGGTACTCGTAAAATAAACTAGTAAGTAGTAGATGCGCAGATATTTTTCTTACAAAGCTGTGGGTAACAAGAAAAAGTTAGGGTACCATTACATATCGTTTCTTGATAGCAAGTCAATAGCAAAATAGTAGCAAGCTGATAATATTTTTAGTTATTTGTTAATGTTTCAAAATGATAATATAGTTTGGTGCCTAAGAGTTTTTATGTATTTAAATAAGTAATAGTTTAATGTAGTTAAAGCAAATAAACAAATCCAAGAAACAATACTGACTTTATAAATAGGTGATTGATTTAAAATATATACTTACTTACTTTAAAATATAATGTACTGTGTATATTGAATATGCACTTATTTTTTCAAGACAATCCCTAATTTAAATTATGGTGTAAACTGCATCCTAATCCATTTAGTAGTGTAGGTTTAGTAAGAGAACACCATACATTTGTATTTCAAATACTCTACTCTTTTGGTTCCTTAAAATTTCTTTATGTGAAAGGTGTGTTAAGGTGGTGTCTTTGAAACTTATGACTTGTTGTAAGTTGTACTTACAACAAACAGGTCATGAGTTTCAAAGACACCACCAACATCCACTAACCTGCACTGGGACTGCATGATGAAAATGGCTCAGAGAGGAGACCCGTATCCCAAGAGTTGGGATATTATTAGGCTGATGATATTTATGTTTAATATTATTGTTTCTAATCAATAGTCAGTGATTTAAATTCTTTATACTACAAAATGTTAAATACAGTTACGGGCCGTTCATAAAATATGTTCATCATGATTTTTTTTCCTATCTTGGAAACTTAAACTTTTTTCATTACACCTGAACGTCATTCTCAAGTACCTTAAATCCTGTAAATAAACATATGGATAGTCTAAAATTAATGTTTCAGATTGATATGTATGCTATTTTTAATTACAAGAAATTGTTTGAAGAGAGGTCGGCTAACATTCGTGATGTAATATTTATTAGAGGGTGTGAAATGAAGGCGAACCTCTGAGTGACGTATTTTATGGATGGCCCCATAGTGAAACCTTTATGATTATGTTATTGCATGACCACACAGATGACCGTCCTTGTGTCTTGATGATAGCGACTTTATTGATATTTCAGATCCGGAAACTGTGCTATGTGAGCAAGTGCCACCTGCTACTTTTCAGAGTACTGCTCTCAATTTAGGTAAGTTTTCTTATCACATATAATCGCCTTTAATTTTCGATAAGTATATAATTTTCACTCATCATCATCATCAAATATTCGAAGACATGTGACATCTACCAACCCGCACTGGGCCCGCGTGGTGGATTACGGCCCACTCCCTCTCACAGAGAGGAGGCCTGTGTCCCAGAAGTGGGAACATTATAGGCTGAATTTTCACTCAATGAGTTTTAATTTTAAGTTGAATTTAAATTGATGTAAATTGTGTCCGATTTCACTTTTAAAAGCGTGCACAATTACATTTCAGCTTCGGACATGATATGCCAACAAATACCGGAGTCTACTTCTCAAGTCGAAAAGGGTGTTCAGAATAATTTAGGTAAGCTTTTATTTAATTAGAATACTGTATCATAAAATTATGACAATTGTTATTATGGGTAGTGCAATAACTACTTACTATCTGTCTGCATCTGTGTACACTGTGTGTGTTGTGTTCATTGTTCGAAACTTGATTAAAACTGATAATGTAACTCATACAAAATAATTTTTTTATACTTTTCAGGCAGGAAAGTATCTGCTGGAATGCTAAGGCTATCCAAGACAGAGAGAGCTCTACAGCTGAAAATAATGGCTGCCAAAAGAAAAATAAATAAACTAAAAAATAAAGTTAAAAAGCAGACAGCAGAATTAAAGGAAGCGAAAAAAATGGTTGCCAGTCCTGCAGTATTCGATGTACTAAAAAATTGTTCCAGCACTGCAAAACTTTTAATGCGTGTACAATGGAGAGAAGACAAAAAAAAGGATAAAGGACGGAGATTCACGCTACAAGAAAAAATTGCAGCTCTGTCTATTTTCAAACAGAGTCCAAAAGCGTATAGGTTTCTAAGAAAAATATTTACATTGCCCGCAACTCAGACACTCGTGAAAGTTATACAAAAATGCAACCTTCGACCTGGGCTAAACAAAAATATTTTTTTACAATTAAAAAAAAAGGCTGATGGAATGAAAACATCTGAAAAATTATGTATTTTGTTATTTGATGAAATTGCATTAAAAGCACAAATAACATACAACGAAAGAAAAGATAAAGTAACGGGAGTAGTAGACAATGGTCAGCAAAGACAAGCAGAATTTGCTGACCATGCCCAAGTCTTTATGGTGCGTGGTCTAATGAAAAATTTTAAGCAAGCCATTTTTTACACCTTCTCTGCAAGTGCCACAAAAGGGCCAGAATTAGCCAAACAAATAAAAAGTGTGATGACTGAGGTGCAACAAGCAGGGTTAATAGTGGTAGCATCAGTCTGTGACCAAGGTACAAACAATCGTCAGGCGATACGACTTTTGATAAATGAGACCAGGGGGGTCTACTTAAGAAGAGGAGAAACTCCAAAAGATAATATAATACTAATAAATGACAAAGAAATCATTCCCCTCTACGACCCCCCACATCTTCTCAAGGGTATGAGAAATAATTTATTATCAAAAAAATTAATTTATATAAAAGATGGTGTGACGAAAACTGCCAAATGGTCTCATTTATTACAACTGCATAAAGAAAACCCTGGCTATAAAGGCATTAGACTGATACCAAAATTAACAGAATACCACATAATCCCTGAGAAACTTAACAAAATGAAAGTAAAATTTGCATCTCAGATATTCAGTCGCACTCTAGCATCCAATATGGGATATTTAGCAGGTAATTTATATTTTTGTACAGTACAGACCAGTCACTATGAAGTTAATTATCATGAAATGTTTACTAGATATCTTTACTAGAGATTTTTTGCTCTGTAAAGTTTTACAATCATACTAAGACAATATTAGAAATCTGTGTATGAAAGAATAACATTTTTTTTTACTTTTCTTTCAGATAAAGGAATTCTACCCACAGAATGCAGGGACACTGCAGATCTCCTGTTATTTATGGACAACATCTTCGACTCTGTCAATGGAAGTCACAACAAAAATAAAAATGCAAAACCACTACTTGGCCCAGCTACTCCAACATCTGCCCATAAAAAGACTTGGGCAGAAGCCAAAAAAGTGTTTAACTCAATGCAGTTTGTGACTTCTGCTGGCAGGGTCGAAAATGTTCCAACAATAAAAAATTGGGTGTGGACACTAGAAGCAATACAAGTTTTATTAAAAAAAATACATGTCGAATATGGGGTAACATCAGTCTGGTTGCGGCACCTTAATCAGGATCCCCTAGAGATTTTTTTTGGGGCGGTTAGAAGTCACGGGTGCCGCAACGTTAACCCGACATGTGACCAATTTGAGTCCGCGTTTGCCACGCTACTTATAAATAATTTAAACAGTGTCCACACCCAAAGTAAAAATTGTGAAGAAGATTTATGTGATGCTTTATGCTCCTTCGTACTCAACGAAAATACAGAAGCCACGTTGACCTGTACAATAAGTATCGAAAATATTTTTGAAATAAATTTTGAAAGTATGGAAAATAAAGAAAAAGACCCGAGAATACTGGCACCTTTACAGTACGTCAGCGGATATTTTTTGAAAAAATCAAAATCCAACATTTTTAAGAATTGCTCGGTGTGTGTGAATGATTTCACCAGCGAAGATGAAATCGAGTACATAAGATACAGGGAATATGCAGGTCGACGATGGCTTTGTACTCCCAGTAAAAATTTAATAAAACTGATTTCGAATCTCCAAGATTGCATTAATCATGTGCTAAAAGAAAATATTGAAGCGTATTATTTAAAGGATATAATTAAAATGTCTATTTTAACACTAATAAATTTTGATTTTATAAAATGTAATACTCATAAAAGTAGGATGATTGATTATTTGATTAATATTGTAATCCGATTTATGAATTTTAATTACTGTAAAATAATTAATAAAATTTTATCTGGGAGGAGACAAGTTGATGACGAAGACGATAAAATACAAATAAAGGCTAAAAAATACTGTAATAAATGTTTTAAAAGGAAAAAGTAGATTATCTATGTATCTCAAGACATTCAAGCTGCAAAATAACATGGTTGCATAATGTTCATATCTCAGAAGAAAAAAGTTTCAAAATGTTGTAAGTTGCAAAATACCTACATCTGAATAACTTCAAATTGCAGAATATTAAAGTCTCAAAACTTCCATCTCATACGCAATTAATTGTTTTGAGATATGAACGTTTTGCAACAGTATGTTATATTGCAACTTGAATATTTTGGAATATAACAGGTGGGAGGAACTTAATTATTTAAACTTATTTACGGATTCAGTGAATGTTTCTAAGACAGTTCGCCAGTTTTTCTTGTAATTTACCTATTGGCTGTTTCGTTAAAGTTTACCTCGCGTGCAAAGGTAAACTTCAGCGAAACAGCTGATGGGAGCACTTTTAAAATATATTTAAATCGCAGTTTAATATGATAATTTGGTTATTTTTTACTTATTGGTACTATTTACTGATTTTGTGATATTATCTATATTAAAAAAATAAGGCAAATATCAGTAAAAAAACGATGTAAAATTTCAGTGCTAGGGATTCTGAACACTCAGTCTAGAATTATTTATGATCCATGGTATAGGAAAGTTTAAGTAATGATTTTTCCTTCCCCCCAATCGTCCCCAGTGTCTGTAAACTAAATTGTGTACTACTGAACTGTGAAAACCGATAAAAAGTGTGAGAATAAAATAAATGGAATAATATTATCGTTTTACACAGTTCAGTAATATAAAGGCTGAAGACATTTTATTCGATGAATATAATATTCCTACCTAGTAATTGAAAATTATAAAAGTCCAGTTAAAAAGTGTTCATTGTGTATTTAATCAAAGTTATGGTCCTTTATAATTTAATTTGTAACTTACCTATCCTAATATCAATAAAATGTCTACAATCTATACACATTAAGTTCCCAATCATGTATATACATAATTTAAAACATTTTAAATAAACACAATGAAGACTATATTGTATTTTATTTAACATCCTTAACTGAACATTAAAATGAATGTATTATAATGAAGCATAGCTATACGACAGAAGCTATCTATAGCTATAGTGCACAAGGGTGTAGTTCTAACTTCTAAAATTAGGTGGCGCTAGTTTCTACACGACCCGTTCCACGGAACAAGATTGGTCTCTATTTCAGTATATTACAAAGTACTCTGTGGCCCACAGCCTCGATTCTAACTGTCAAATCAAAAAGCTCTAAATATTCGGGCGTAGACTGACAAAAATAATAAACTGTACTTAATTTTTTAAATATTTCTATTCTTTTACTACACAATTGAAGCTACATTTATTAGAAGAAGCTAAGAAAAGTGATAATTTGAAGAAAGCTCGACAGGCGAAACAAATACGAAAGTTTAAAACAATATTCCGTGATACAGATTTTATCCATATTTACAGGCTTTCTGAGGATTTAATTAATATATTGGAAGATGACTTAACTCCATATATGCGTCCGCGACTTCGTTCCAGTGGTTTAACCAAGAGGCTAAAGGTTTGTTTACATCTAGGTTTCTTGAGATATGATGGGTATACCTCACCACACACCAACAAAAGCCTATTGAATTCCTGATGTTTCAGATATTATGCACACTATCATTTTTGGCTAATGGAAGTTACCAAAAAATCATTGGGAAGAATGTAGACACATACATATCTCAGTCTTCTGCCTCTAGGGCAATCCACGAAGTTATTATTTACAATACAATGATAACTTAAACACAAGTCAAGATTGCACTTAATTCTAGCTTCATTCATTGATTTCAGGTGACTCAGGATATCCTCAAAGGCCTTATTTAATGACTCCCTTTAGTAATTCAGAAACTGAGACTCCAGAGCCATTACAACAATTTGCACAGCAGTGCAAGAAACAGTGTAGAGGACTATTAGAATCCTGAAAGGACGGTTCAGATGTTTATTAGTACATAGGGTATTGTACTATGATCCTATAAAAGTGGGAGAAATTGTGATGGCTTCCTGTGTTTTAAACGACATATGTAATAGAGCCGGGCTACCAGCTCCTATGATGATGAGACCAATGTGACTTAGATGAAGAATCTAGGTTACTTGGAATCCTGACACATCAGGCTCCAACACATGATGACTTAGAGAGTAGGCTGATAAGTAGGCGAGATTTAGTTAATCAATTATGGCGAGCATGTTGTATCTACAATTTATGCGTTCCTTTACAGATGTGGTTAACGTGTTTAGATAGAATATACTCACCATTATTGATTAGATACAATAAATAGGTATTTAATTAATAAAAATATTATTATAATCAACAATTGTCATAACATTTAAGGTGTGTATTTAAAGTGTGGTGTTCAAGGTGTATATGATTAGTATAATATCAATAGCCTATAATAATATGTGCCTATTTATACCTTAGTCCCTATTTGTACTATATTTTTAAATGGGTAAGAGTGTATACAGGGGTATGAGAAATTAAACAGATAACTGCATTATTTTCTTTTTTATTTACTATTAAAAACAATCAATCAAATCAAAAATCATTTATTCAAAATGACTTTTGATATTCAGTTAGAAAAACTTGATTCTATACAATACTAGGTATGCAAAGTAATTAACATTACAAGAAACAGGACATTTAATTAAATAATTTAGTATATACAATGAAAACTACCCAAGCAAAACAAAATTAAATAAGTACCTAAATAAAAGCCTGCAGGCATAAAGAGCATGCCCGCTAACAAACATTGACATTTACTACAAAAAAACAGTTCTTATACTTAAACTTCTTAACATCCATCTTAAATAAACTTAAAATTATCTAAACATAGTAGTAGATCCATGTTTCGGAGATTCAACTTCCTCGACTGATGGATGCTCATAAATCCTGCAGTGCCTGGGTCTGCCTTGACCATGACTCACTTATTTCCTTAAAAGTCGAACATCCTCTGCTGGTTGTCAATAAGAAGTCTCTCATTTTCCAAACACCTCTCTTTAATGGCGACAAAACATTCAGTCAGGCTCGCCATTTGGATTGCCTTTGAGAAGGTGGTGAGTGCTGGATCAGACGGCGGTGTGCCGTTCGATGCCTACGAGATGCTATGAACATAAAAATGCAACAAATTACTATACAGAGGTAAAACAAATATGTAAGTATCATCAACATCACATCACTCTCCCTCTAAAGGAATAGATATTACAATGTAGTATACATATTAGATGTAGTCTATATCTTGATTCTATTAGATGTAGTCTATATCTTGATCTTGATTGAATAAGGGCTGCTGTTGATAAAACCTACAGAAAATCCCAACAAATTGGCCCAACCCGGGAATCAAAAGTGAGACCACTACTATGTAGTGCTTTTTACACTAAACCAATAATTAACCAAATTATAATTGAGTTAACCTTACATGAAGATGCAATTGGGGCATTACTCCTATGATGACGCATTGCAAGACTGCAAGTGGTGATCTAGCCTCAAACTGTAATACAAAAAAAAGTTATCTAAATATCCATTATAAAGTTAAAACATATTATTGTAAGACTTTTATTTAAAACTTCACCTTTTGTTCTGTATTAGGCTGGTTTTCCATTGGCACATTGTCCCTATACAAAGATGGGCCTGGTTGTATGTCCGTTCGCCCTGCAAATATAACATTACATTATTATATTTTATTAGAATTAACTTACTGGTATTGAAGGTGTGGACTGTTCGGTCTGGAGCATGCCTCTAGTAGATTGTTCTACAGGCAGTAATTGGTCAGTAGGTCGTCTTAGGGGTTGCTTAGGACTCTACAAAATTAAATAGGTATGAAAATTATAATTTCCAAGTACCTATACAGTTTTCATATTATGTAATGAAAGTATAGCACTTCTTGGCATGCTAAAACACACAATGTTACGTTACAACAATAAAGTTATACGTACATATTATAGTAAAACAATAGCTAATCATGTAATTTACTTAAATTTTATTAATATCTCGTGTATCATACAATACTCGTGGATGAGACAATAGTAATAATAGCCATATACTATCAGTGAAAAAATCATAATACTCACATTTCATTAGGTAGTTGTATTTATCCTCTTAGTCACAGAACTACCTATGTTAAAAGCACTCGCTGATACAAATAATCAAGCACCCAAAAGTTTAAAAACTACAAATTCAAGTGATTTTGTTAGCGTCGCGTCATCGGTTGTTATTGTTATGTCATGTTGACTTTTAATTCATCGTCGCGTCGCGTTGCACGAATAGAGCAAAGGAATCGTCATTCAGCCTTAAAATGTAATAAGAAATATGAAATAAGCTCTTTTAAATATGATATTGGTTATAGTTTAACTGTATTCCTTATAATACTTAAAGATAGACCTTTAATATATATTTTAAACCTATAAAACTCTCAGTCGAGATTGATCGATTATAATTTATAGAATTTGTGTCAAGCCCTACGTTCGTCTGAGAAACAGCGACGGGAGGTTACAGCCTTGGGTTCGACGACGAGCACAACCACGTTAGTGAATACGGTTTGAATCAGCGCTGTACGCTCGGTCGATCTCAAGGCTGTCTCGTCGACGAGCTCGTCGCAGCTTACAGCCATGAAATTGTCTTTTACACTATTTGCGCTGTAGCATGGTGCGGGTGACAGTTTCAGTAACATTTCGTTTCACTCTTGAAAGTTGCCGCGATTTACAATTTATGACTTAATATTTCAGTTGTACCACATTCGTAATATATTAAATAATTAATAACTGTAGTAAATTAAATTAAACCCAACCAGAATGTTCTAATCAAGAAATAAAATCAAATTGAATGAAAAATTAAGCAAAGTGTTATGCGTATAACGTAACGCCATAGACGTATTTAGTGATGGGATGTACTGCTACGATGGATAGTCGATATTTTTTATAATAAAAAACGTATATTGTGCGTAGGTCAATTTTTATTTTTAAAAGGTCTAATTATACAACAGAACATTTATAGGGTAAGGTTGCTTAAAAGGTTGCTAAAAAAAAATACATGTTATTCGTCTAAACTCATATCAGAGTCAGGAACATCTGAATTGTCACTCAATTCATCATCTGAATCTGTGACGGATATTATTAACGATGACTCAATTATGTTGTCAATATGTATGTCACGATCCCAATCAGACATAATGTCCCTTTTTGTTTTATTCACGACCTTCGACCAGTCTTCAGGTTGAACATTGTTGATGGCCTCTTGTAATAGGGCCAACATCTTATTTGCCGTAAATGGCGGCGAAGTATTATTTCTTGCGGCGTAACCTAAAAATAAACGAACTTATAAAAAAAAGTATTCAAATAATCATCAATCAGCCTAATCTAGTATCTGGTAATGTTTTTAAACTAGGTACATGCTACGATCGGAAAGCTGATTTTTTTATAAAGCTTCAAAATGGGAATTGAAATTAAAAGCATACCTTTTATTTGGGCCCAAATCAGCTCAATAGCGTTATACTGGCAATGGTAGGGTGGTAGTCGAAGGACCTGGTGGCCTTTTTCTTTTGCCATCTCGTCCAGAGCATAGGTAGGAGTTGGTGGCTTATGGCGTCGGACTAAGGCAATAAGCTCCGTCTTTAACATTTTTATATCTGCTGTAACTCCGTTTTCACTCAGCCACTTCACCAACTCGCTTTTGCGGTTGGATTGGTTTGGGGGTTTATTAACTTGCACCGAATGGTAGGGTGCGTTGTCCATTATTATGGTCATAGGCTCTTTTAAATTGTTTAATAGACCTATGAACCAATCTTTAAATTTTTCGTAATTCATCTCCTCATGATACTCCGTAGTTTTTTTTTACTTAAAAGCCAGCAAACAATCAGGGACGAATCCACTTGCTGTACCTGCGTGACAAATAATAAGGCGTTCGCCTTTGCCTTCCGGCACTTTGGTACACGATTGTGCCGTATCGTCGGTCCAACTTTTACCCACTGTGTGGTTGGCGTTTAGCCACGTTTCATCCAAAAAGACAACTTTGCTCCAATCACTTATGTTTTTGGCCTTCCTTAAAAATCTACATCTTGCTAGGGCAATGTCAGTCCTATCCATAATAATCTTTCTTTTGTTAACTTTTTTGTAAACAAAGCCAATATCTTTTATAACTTGCCCTAGCGAAGTAATACCTCCTTTGAACAAGTCAGCTTCTTTTAATGATTTTAGAAGCTTGAGCAATGTGGGTAGCTCCATTCTTCTATAATAATCATAAATATGATTTCTAATAGCAACCTTAGCAAAATCATCCAAATCTGTGATTGGCTTCACCTTGGTCCGCTTTTTGTTGGGTGTCGATAATTTATTTTCAAACATCCCATCTTGGCCAATTTTCTCACGTGTTATACGCGAAACAGTATTGCGGCCAATATCAAGAGCTTCGGCTACTCGTTCTACAATATGATTCAATGGTAACAACGGTCCATTATTTTGTTGTTCTCTTTCATGTTACGGCTACACTACCTTACCGTCTACCGGGTTGTTACCGCAATAATTATAGCATTTAATTACCGTTTAAATTACTGCGTGAAGTGGTATGGTTACACTAGAGTTTACCTAGATATGTCAATAAATTAGGCGGTAAAAATTTCATTTTTCAAGATGGAGGTTGAAGCTGCAGCTGTGTTGTATGAGATGTTGTTATGAGTGCCAATTATTTTTACATGAATCATTTAAATTATTACACTACGATTTTTATGGGCTTTTTGTCGGGTATCTCAAAGAGACGGTTCGGATTGGAATAATTCCAAAAATTCGAGCGCTTTTCCATGGCGGTCGATACGTGCGTCGACATTAAGCTCATGTTGCACACTGGATAAACGGTAGTGTGACCATAAACGCAATAATTACTGCGGTAATCTTCTTTGATGTGCGAAAAAAGACCGCCGCTGGAGCTATTGTCTACCGTCATTTGCCATATTGATTGGCATTGTAAAATTATGACCATAAATCGTGGTTACACCTAGGCGTTATTGAAGTTATGGCAATAATAATTGGCATATCACAGTAGTGTGGCCGTAACATCAAAGTAGTCTCGGAGGCGAACAACAAGCTCCCTGGCCTGACTACCCAAAACAGTTTTTTTTGTATGCTTAGGCATGGTAATAACAACAAACTCAACAAACTTATAACAAATAACAATTTAACAAAAATGAAAACAAACAATGAAATCGTAATACGTGTCACATTAAGTCACAATATAACGCGCTTGCACTCGTACTCGCACTCACAGCATCGCACGGGTAAACAACATGGCCGCCGCGCCGATGCACCATAGAGCAAAAATGTTGTCACGAAAAAAAAAACATAAACCCGATTTTGATTATTTTATATAAGTACAAAGATAATTATGTAGCCATAAAACATTTATATTGACAAGTTTATACACGTAGCACACACGTAGTTACACTGCACAACTGAATAATACACTAATTTTCATAACAATATTAAAGAGAACTAGATTCACGCTGCGAGTATCGTTAGCGATAAAAATGAATTGCATAACCTCACATCCCTACGTGGTACTGACAAATGTCAACGTCATACGGGCAACTGTCACCCGCACCATGCTACAGCGCAAATAGTGTAGAGAATAGCACTGCTGAAGTCTATCCTGTGTGCTTATTTGTAAATCTGAATAAATTCCTTTCACGAGAAGAATAAACCAGTCACTTTGGTCATCATACCTGATTTGCAAAAAACCCTATAAAATAAGGAACACACCTTAACACGCGTGTTTTGTTTATAAGACGATTCACAAAATACACTCGTAATTGTTCAAGTTTTCACTTCTGTCGGCACTACCGGAGTGCCAGTTTTTTTTATTTTTCTCGCGCACGTCAAGTTTTTCAACTTTTTCTCGCAAGTAGGATAGTTTTACACGAATTTTTGCAGATGTCTTGCGTGTTGTCACGTAACGTCGTCGTCGTCGTCGTCGTTAACTTGAATATCGTGCGGTCATAAAATTCTTCGTTTTGGGTGGATATGTAAGGAAACTTATCCGAAGTTGACAAAAGTTTACGGAGATTCTACCATGTCAACCGTTAAAAAGTGGGTGGGCAGTTGAATTTAAAAGTGGTCGCACGTCCCTGGAAGGTGACCCACGTGAAGGATGGGCAAAAACTGCAGCCACACCTGAAACCATCATCGAAAAAGTGCATCTTGTTGAACTATAGGTAAGTGATGTTGAGGGAGATACCTGAGGCTGCACGGATATCAAAAGAAAGGGTGGGAAACATCTTGCACACAGAATTAGGGATGCGAAAGCTCTGCGCAAGATGGGTGCCGCATTTGCTGAATGTCTCACCAGTGCACCCTTGGCGCTTTGGCAATGGGAAAATTGCGGGATTTGGGGTACGATTTGCTCGGCCATCAATCCTATTCCTTTGTTTTGGCACAAACTTGAAGAAATTTGTTTCTGAGAAGCGCTTCGCATCCAATGAAGAAGTTGAGAGGGCCGTAGATGTACGATTTCACAATCTCCCAGATTCTCATTTCCGGGATCCTTCCCGGAAACGAGAATCTGATCTGAGGGGGCCAAACGCCTCCTGCCGGAGGCTTTACGCAGGGGTCGTGCGGTCCATGGCCCTTTACGGGGCCCCGGTGTGGGCGCGTTCACTGCGGCGGCGAGCCGCCCATTATTTGAACGCGCCCCAGAAGGTGGTAGCGGTAAGGCTGATCCGGGACTACCGCACGATCTCGGGCGAGGCAGCAAGCTTCCTTGCCGGACTGCCGCCATGGGATCTGGAGGCGATAGTCCTCGCGCGCCTGTATGAGTGGCGCGCGGAGGCACTACGCCGGGGTGAAACTCCGCTTCCCCGGCCAATCGCGGCGGAGCGGACGGACCTCCGGCGCGATCTCATGGCGGTATGGAAAGAGCGACTGTCGCAACCCAGCGCAGGGCACGCCACGATAGCGGCGGTAAGGCCCCTCTTTGAGGAGTGGCTAGAGAGGCGTCACGGCGCCCTCACCTACCGCCTGACGCAGGTCCTCACCGGACACGGAAGTTTTGGGAGGTTCCTGCACATCATCAGGCGGGAGGAAACGCCCGGGTGTCACCATTGCCAGGATTGCCCAGAGGACACGGTGGAGCATACGGTGGAGATCTGCCCCGCTTGGGCGGAGCACCGTCGTGTCCTCGTAAAGGCGATCGGCAGCGGCGGCGACCTCTCGCGTCCGGGCCTGGTTCAAGCCCATGGTCCGGGGCGAGAGGGAGTGGGGGGCAGTCGCCTCCTTCTGCGAAGCAGTCATGCTAGCGAAGGAGTCGGCGGGACGGCTGAGGGAGAGAGCCTCCCGTCCCAGCCGCCGCGGGAGACGCTCCGGGCGTCGGGAGCCGCGCGGCGACTCCCGGCCACCGTAGGCGCGGGCTTGCGGGCGGAGAGTAATGGGTAGCTCACCGTCCGATCAGGAGCAGGCCCGTGCCGGACGGCGTGTACGTGTTTCACACGCGCCTCAAAGAGATGTTAGCATCATTTGAAGGGGCTCGTCAGGGCCGAGCCTGCCGAGTCAGCGGGATTGTCCGAAAGGGTTACCGCTGGCCCGGAACATAAAGGGCTAAGGAATCAAATCAATTTCAATTTATTCACAATAAAGCATTGGTACAATTTCGGTCTTAACATAAATCATAATCTAGATCCATAACACTTTGTCATAATATTGTGACATGCAAACATTTGGGTTTATAATTATTTTTTAAGTCCTAATTCGTTAAAATTCAAATTTAATAGTACGTAATGTCATTAGATAAATTTTCAAATATTAATAATGTCAGAGGGTAAGGAAGGAACACGGGTGGGTTTTAGTCAGTAAGAGTCCGGACACTCCTGCTCCACCCAGAGCGGAAGGGGTCATATAATGATTTCGAATCCAGAAAAAAAAGTGAAGGGGGTTTATGTAGATTTTTTTTAAACTGTAAATCACTGTCTTTCTTTTTTGTGGTCCCGGCGGTAGTCATCCATTACCATTGACAACTTATTTTTGGTCGGGTTATACGCGGAAATTTAGTATGGAAAAGTAATGAAAGTTAATTTCTCTTAAAATGCAACACATAGGAATCCGAATTTTGGTAGCTATTAACTTCTTTAGCAGTACTAATTGTATTATTTGGGAAGAAATCACAGTTTTTAATAGGGAAATCATGAAATGAAAAATTTGGCACCGTGACTACCGCCACCCCACCAATGGCATGATATATCTCGTAAACTACTGGGGTAGGTACTAATTTTGAATTTTGGGTACTAATTTTCTATGTAGGTTTGAGGAAAGTGACAAGCTTCTCTGACTTGGAATCAACAATCGAAGTCGTGGTTTCTGCTGAACAATTGCGAGAAAGTTATCCATGGTTGATTTCTCGGTAAATAAAAATGTTACAGTTCTTTTTTTTTACCAGCTCCCCTTTTCGGCGCTCATGGTGGTCCTGCTGAAGGGAGCGTGACTACCGCCGACCACCTTCAAAGTCGATTATCTCGAAAACTACTAAGGTACCAATTTTGTTGTTCGAGTAATAATTAGTACTAATTATTTACTACAATAAATATGGAAGCGATTGGCCTTGGTGGTCCGGCGGTAGTCACTGACATTACGTATGTGCGTCGCTGAGTGTTTTTGCCTTATAATGGTTCCGTTGTTGCTATTTGACCTAAAAATACTGCATATTGATGTTTTGCGTTTTTGACGTTCTGGTCAACTGAGGAATCGTGGTTGTGAACGACCTGGTTAAACTTACCAGTCTTTAATTATTCAGTCATGAGCATGATTCTTATTGGAGAAAATAATAACATCAGAATATTCAGTGACATAATATTTTATTTTCATAATCAACATGATACAGATGTTTATGGCTTCGTATTCAAATATCATTCTATTATAATAAAAATATTAACAAATTATCTTACATCCACTTGAAAATGTACATTTGTAATAGACCTTACAAAATATTCTAGAGCACTACGAGTTGATAAAATGACGCGGCGCCTTCGCCGGCCGGCTGTCGCGAGACACGTCGCGGCACTCGGCACGCGACAACGTCCTGATATCAACTTGTGTTCATTTTTAACACTTACAAAGATAATGCTCTATTGCTCCTACATTAAGGCATTAAAAGATAGTTTTACGACGCGACATTTTCTATAAGGACGTAGAGCTTCGTTTAATGCCCGCTAGACATTTGTCACTTTCTAGATTAGTAGCAATGACAATAATTATTGATAAAAATTGAAACCTGTTCATTAGAAGCACCTGATTTTATATAATTTTATATTCACGTCTACTTATTAATTTTCTTGGCTTCTACAGAAGATAAATGTACAACTAAATTAAGACATTATCAGACCCCAAGAGTGGGATTAAAATAAACTTCATCATAACATCATACAGTTTGGAACTGACCACGATACTTTCTTCATCTCCAGTCCTAGAACATTTCATGAATACAGCTCATGTTTCTTGGGACCAACAAAGCATATCAAGTCGTTTGAATAATGAATCGTGTTAGTTGGAACACAGTGATAAGCCCGTTAGTTTCGATAATGTAAGTGAAATACTTTCGTTGTTAGTTGTAGTGTGAAGCCTCGAAACGTTTGGAACGTACGATCAAAGCGGTGCTCACAAATGTCTAAGAGCTAACAACTTAACTATTAGGCCACGAGTCGCGTGGAGATAGAGATAGCGTCATAAATAAGAATTATGTACACGTTAACCGTACGATAAACTAATTTTGAAAAATAACAATAAATAATAAAAACAACCACAGTTAATATGGAATGAGTAAAACATCCAACGCAAAATGTGACAGCGTAAACGAAAACAACGTTAGCCTAGAGCGACACTGATGACTGAGACTCGATCTGGTGATGCACTCCCGCCGACGTCGGGCGTCCGGGCCGGGGGGCCGGCGGGTCGGGCCGGCTAGAAAATGTCCGGACAGTCGGCCCAGTCCTGCTTGCGCTTGCTCTCCCAGTAGCGGTGCGTGTACAGGTGGCGCAGGTGCGGCTGCGGCTGCGCGGCGTGCGCCGACAGCGCCTGGCGCGTGAACCACAGCGGGCGCGGCGCGGGCGGTGCGGGCGCGTCGCGCGCGGCCGCGGCCTCGGCCGCCGCCTCCAGCTCGCGGCGCTTGGCGCGCTGCTTCTCCTCCAGGCGCAGCTTCTCGGTGTTGGCCTCGTCCCACAGCCCCTCCTCCATGAGGCGCTGGTCGGGGCGGCGGCGCGAGTCCGTGGGCGCGACGCCCTCCTCGAACTCGTTGAGCTGCGCGGCTAGCAGCGTGAAGTTGTACCACTTGTCGGAGTCGGGCGGCGCGGCCACTCGCTCCCAGGCGACGGTGAACTTGCCAGTCTTGCACACGGTGTTGTCGGGCGACGCCGACGTCACCGGCGCCACCTCCACGCGACTGTCCCAGTGACCCTGCAGCACGTAGCGCGGCTGCAACATATCGAACATTACTAACTGCATCTCACTCATCTAACTCATATTCACATTATTATTAGATCAGAGATAAATAAGTGCCATTAGTTTCCGCAGTCTATCTGTTACGATTATATAAATACAACAACACTGACCACCCCCTGCGGGTCCTTGATGACGCCGGTGACCTTCCTCTGCGTGTCCTTGCTGAAGTACCCGTAAGGCAGGTACTTGAGATGCGCGACGTAGCCGGCCGCCTGGCCCGCCTCGCCCACGATGTCCATGTCGCCGTGGTTGTCCACCCACAGCTTGCCCACGATTATGTTGTGCACTGTTGTTGTCACCTGGAGAAAAATATTTTGCATACAAATATCTGGTTTTAACCGACTTCAAAAAAGGAGGAGTGTTTTGTTTTAATGGATAACACAGATAGCTGTCAAATTCATGGACAAGTCCTAGTAGTGACATCTGAAGTGAGCAAGTGGCAGTTTTTGTTCTCATTGCGTGTGTTGCACTCAACCTAAGAAGCTCTATGCATCAGTTTGAGATTACAGTGAGCTTAGTCTGTTGATCCACTTGCTGATCTATGAGCATTACTTCCGTTTTCACAAGTCAAAAATCGAAGGACAAAACTATGCATACAAAAACAGAAGTGAAAACTTGAACATATACGTGTATTTTTTTTAATCGCCTTATAAACAAAACGCGCGGTGTCGGTTACGGTAACAGTGTCGCGAGTTCAATGGTTTTTTGCTCATCTCAAAAAATGCCCAACGCACCTAAAGAAGTTTTCACTTCAAAAATTGTATGATGAATAAAAATCACCTGTATGTCGGGCTTGCAATATTGAGTCCATGCTTATATTTAGAGACTGATGCATAGTTATAGTCCAAGGACAGCAACGGCTACTACACACGTAACTTGACGAAAAACTACATTTTTCCAATAGAGGGTGTTGTTATTTTGGAAGGAGACGCGTGTACCACCCTCGGGCTCGACCGTGATGATCTGTCCCTTGCAGCAGCTGGTGACGGCGAGGTGCTGGCCGCACCGCCAGCCGGCCGCGCCGGCGGGTGGTGACACCTACCGGTCGATCCGGTCCTCTCTACACCCGCTACACCGCTACTTACACCAGCACTACCACGTAACGCAAACTTCAGTACTTTGGAAACCAATTTATCAAGTAAAAATCTTAGGACCAGCTTCTCGAACGGAAATAATCATAAGGTTAATGTTACAAATCATCGAGCGTGCGTAAACTGCTGCGATTGGTTGAATGATTTATTAACCGCCAATCGCAGTAGTTTACGCGCGCTTGTCCCATTAATTTTGTGATAAATTTCGCTCCAGAAACCGGCCCTTAAAATTTAGCTTGCTCCAAACCGTTGATGGAAAATCAGGCATTAAGTCCCAGTTCCACTGAAGTGAATGAGTATGTATTGTGTTACTTGGCTGTGTAACTCCCCCTGCCGATCTGCCGCGTACCTTTCTCCACGTGTACTTGTTGCCGGAGCTAGGGAACATGGCGGAGGCGCCGCCCAGCGGTATGACCTGCAGGTACTTCCCCCTAAACTTGGTGGTCATGGTGAACTCCTGCCAGCACTGCCAGCCCGCCTGCCCCTCGCAGAACTGCGCCACCATCGGCGGGTGGTGGGACACCTGACCACAGACAATTTTGAATTTATTCATTTATATTTAGTGGCCGAAATGTAGTGAAAATGTGATAAATAAAGGCTAGTGCTGGAAGGAAGAGGAAGGCGGGGAAGAGGCAGAGAGAGTTTTGGAAAGTACTTGCTGCATATTCAGGGATAGGAGTTTTTAAGGATACATTCATAAAGAAATAGGTCCAAAGCACACGCGATGATATAATCACACTGGATACGCATATGGCAAAAAAACATTTGGCACCATATAGCAACAAGAAATTGTTGGGTTGCATTTTTGGTGCAATTCTATCAATTTCCGGATGCAAAGTGAAATATTTGATTGCTACAGACTATTTGATAACCATCGCCTATACTAAGGTTTAATAATGACTCAAGGAGGATGCGCTTAAAGTAGCCTGCAAAATTCATCTTTCATGAAAACATTCCACTGAGCAGAAATTAAAAAAAAAAAATGTGAAGGTCACAGAACGCCCGGCAGATGTGAAACATCGAAAAGGCTGTTCTTTGGCGGAGGTGCAAAGCGGCATGAGAGAGCGTCATGCCGTTTGCCGTCACTGCGTATGAGTTGGTCGCGGCCAATATTTGATTCACATCAAAAACATGAATTACGCGGGGTATTTATTTTAGCACATACTCCCTACCAAGTAATAGAGGATTAGGATGAGTGAATAAGGATGGTTCACTAACAATTAGAAGATCATCCACTTGCCTGCTCGGATATGGAGCGCCAGCCGAGGTCCGCCATGCGGTCGCACTCGAACGTCTCGCCGAGCAGCGGGTTGAACGGCTTGTTCGTTCTGAAACAATAATCATTTGTATGACAGAATGATGTTAGTCAACATTTTATCGTAGATTATTCAGCAAGAGGATAAAACAGGGTTGCCTGGCATAAATTCCCTGGACCGATATGAGCGCCCATTGAGCATTTTTATTTTCCGTGTACAATGAAGCATTTTGTTATGTGTATATATTTTGTCCAAGTAGGCATAGTGATTCTAGTACTTAGTTACATAGATAGCTACATGTCATACATACACTGACCACTGTTTTCTTATTACTTACTTAATTAAATATTAGAGGGGCTTGTGGCTAATAAATAACAGCCGCACGGTTCGATCGATCAGGTTAAGCTACGCTTGTCACGGTTGGTCCGTGGATGGGTGACGATCTTTACATACCAAGAACCCTCCGTGGCTCGGAAAGCACGTTAAGCCGTTGGTCCCGGTTGTTATTCGTAGATCTTTGTCAGTCGTTACGGGTCGTCAGAAGCCCGAAAGCCTGACAATCAGTCCTACCAAGGGGTATCATATATATAGGGAATCGAACCCAGGACCTCATGCTCAGCAGAAAGGCTACCACTACCACTAGACCGATGAGGTAATCAATGTAATTACAACAATTTATAACATGGTTAAAGATAAGTAATCATTCTCAAATAATCGTCCTTTGAGCGCCAAATAACCAAGTGAAGTGATGATAGTACATACCTGCAAGCCGTCGTAGCGTAGGACGAGACTGTAAATGCGGCGACGTACGCCAGCTGTTGCGCGGGGTCATTGAACTTCGCCGCCTGGTCCAGCACCGACGAGTACTCGTAGTCCTCCGTCAGCCGCTGCAGCATCGACAGCGGCTCGCTGAAGTTCACCGGGATCGGAATCTTTGATAATTCCTTACCTAGTTAAAAAATATTGCGTTTTATTAATTAATTTCTTAAATAAATAATACATTATAGTCCACGCGGAATTAGTTGGCCGCGCCTTAGGTATGTGAGCGGTGGGACGAAGGGGCAGCCGGTCGATTCTGTAAAAATCTCACCGTGAAAACTTAGGTGAAGTGAGTTTGTTTTTGCTAAGAATTGACACTATTGACAGCTCACTCCACGCTCACTTCACCTAAGTTTTCATGGTGAGATGGTTACAGAATCACACTGCTGGAGCGCTTTGTAATGACAAAGCGCTCCAGCAGTGTGATTCTGTAACCATTCTGCCTAGTGTTCGCAACACACGTACTGAGTAATGACTCAGTACGTGTGTTGCGAACACTAGGCAACCCCGCCGCCCTCACCCCCGTCCCCACCTAAGGCGCGGCTAACTAGTTCCGCGCGGACTCTAGTAACCTGTCTTTGCTTCGCACGGGTGCAATCTATTAATGTGGCGACTTTTCAAAACATCGAGATTTCAGGACTTTATCTAATGTACCTATTATGCAAATAAACCTTCTGCAATAAATTCTCTAAAAGTCTAAATTATGGCAATAAACGCATTATGTATCATTTTGTACTTTAGAAGAACAATGCAGTCACACAACTCACACAGTCATGAAAAATTAGATTTATAATAATAATCTTTATTGGAAAATAGCCGCGTAGATACGCGGGAGATATTATAGTGAACAAGTGTGTGTGCAGACACCGGTGCACTCACTCTTCCCTCGCTCTCATAGTCCGATGAGACGGCAATCCGACACGACCTTCCCGTAAGGAGCTTGATTAATACAGACCTATACAATTCTTCATAATGGACCACAGACTGAGCGGGTAGTTGGGCTTGTCGGGCACCCGCGTCCGCCGCGGGTGGCCGTCGATCAGCACTGCCTGTGTGTACACCACGTGCGGCTGCGGACAACAACATCAAACTCATTACATTTCTTCTTCGTTGTTCCCTCGCTGCGGAAAATTACGAAGACATACAACCAGTTCAGGGTATGCGGTCTACCATTATAATATGATTGCTTATAAGCTTCAACATATTTGATGACAAGGAGTTAGTCCGGTTCCTTGTCAGCACCGGCTTACGTAATAGCTATGGACCTTCCGGGTATGCGGTCTATAGAGGTGAGAACAGTTTGGTACGTATCCTGTCTCCTACAGCCTTTTTAGAGTTCGGTACCTCAAAAGGGAAAACAACTGAACCTAAGATCACTTTGTTGTTCGTCTGTCAAAACCCTTTGACTCAGGAGCTAGAGGTATCAAGTTGAAACTCATATCATAATACTAAGGTCTGCAGTCCATTGGACGGGTGAAAAATTCAAGCTTATAAGCATATAAGACAACGCAATCAAGAGTTATGGTCAATTATATCGCATAGACGATTTACTTTCCCTTGAAATTACATGCTGCTAGGCATGAAATTTGGCAAGAAAAACGTCCTCACAGTTCAAGTATTAGTCATATCACATTATAACATTAGTTTTTGCGATTACAAACTTATATTTGCTATTAGAGCATCGGCCGAGATGTAGAACGATGAAGAGAACATATGTTTTTAATTGTAAAATTAAGTTTGTACTTAGATCCGGTATTTAAAATTTATAGGCCGCGTCGCTTGAGTGAAGCCGCAGGCAGCCGGGCTCAGGTTTGAGAGCCCTAGTCTTACTCGCACTTTCCGGTTGTTTATTAAGTCTGGCCTTATCCTTTTCCTTCTTTTTCCGCAAATTATCATGACCCTTTTTTATGCCCATTAACGTTTCCACAAATATTATGCGATCGCATATTATTTGTGGAAACGTTAATGAGAATAAGCGTACGACATCCTTTAATATGTAAATTACTTAATTATGTAGAAATCAACCAAAGAGCGTTTCAGTCTCTGAAAGCGACACACTGTTACAAGGCTTGTTTATACGTGGGTTTTTGAATGGCTACACCAATGGATTATGAAAAGTTGAGTCCAGTGTACACAAAATGTAATCATTTTATATCCGAATCTTGTAGCTAAGCAAATCCTACACATAATCCACGTAAATGCTGGGAGAATTCTATAGAGCCGTGCTCGTAAATATGTATCTTCATTACAACTTCCATGTTTGTTGTTACTAAGTATGAAGTCCGTGTAGATAATAATTAATAGAATACACGATCGTTGTACCCGAGCGTTGTATCACGTAATAATTGTATTAGATGTTTGAGTCACTACATTCTATCATAGGTAAATTGGCACTTTCCTCCGCATTGGTATTAACATGCCAATTCTCTCTATAAATAGTTTTTCATATTCACGTTTTTACAGGAGCACGTTCAGTAACATTTAGAAGTTGTCTTTAAAGCATCACTTAAGGCGCGGGCCCACCGCGGTGCACGGAGAGGCTACGCACGTGTATTAAGCTTCGCTTTGGAAGAAAATGTATGTGGTTGTATCCACTGCAACCCACGGAGAGGCTACGCATGAATTGACGTCATTGATACACGCGTGGCTTGCTCGAATAGGCGGTTACATAGCTCAACGCTGGCAACGTGGGTCTACGTTTCCACTAGAGTACACGAATATGACCCACGACTATATACAGCTAAAAAAAAATGACAAAATGGCGCAGGCGTCGCTCGCTTTCCCGCCCGTCTCACCTCCCCACACCTCCCGCAGTGAAGCCCGTGTCCGTGGATTGCAGTGGCACGTGCGTAGCCTCTCCGTACGCCGTGCCACGCTATACATAGTCGTGGGTCATATTCGTGTACTCCAGTGGAAACGTAGACCCACGTTGTCAAGCAAATTAATACACGCAGCAAAATGCGCCGCGTGCCCGTGCACAGCATGCGCCGCGGTGGGCCCGCGCCTTTATCAAACATTATGTTTTTTTTTTTTGGAACGAAGTTTTTTAATGTGTCTTGCGGTAGGAGTGAACTGGTAGAAATTGTCGCGTAACGAAAAAGCGTTCCATGCGACTTTTTCTCTCTGGGGAGGGTGATAGTTTTTATGGTTTTCGACGGTGCTGAGGCCAATACCGAGGTCAAAATGAAAATAGCAAGATGCAGGATGCGAATGTTTTCAAAGGACAATGAGTAATGGTGGGCCCATCTATTAATAGAAATAAGATACTCATGAATGAGTATTCTTATCCAGAATAAAACTCAGTATTACGACTAAACTTAAAAGTAAATACTTTCGGAGTTATACTGCCATAAAAGTGATCCCAATCTAAGCAATTAATGATAGTATAATTAAAAAAAGATCAACATTACCCAAACTCAAACAGAACGGGACGGTTGGCGCAGTAGTTAAGCGATTGAGTGCTGCGCTTCGTGTCGCGGGTTCGATTCCCGCACGGAACAAATATTTGTATGACCTACAAGTAGTTGTTCCGGGTCCGGCTGTTTGTGTGTGAGTTTAAATGTTTGTAAGCGCACCTACAATACAGGAGAAATTCGTAGTGTGGGACAAAGTTTTAAAAAAACCGTATCGTGTATAATCCATTAATAGGTATATCAATTGCTCGAAACCAAGTTGGAAGAAACGCAATGTCACAATATTATTGCTCTTGTTTGACCGGACAGCGAACTGTAGGAACTTGCGCTCACACCATATTTTTGATTTGGTACCTAGGAGTTGGTAGATATATCAACTATTCGTGGCCCCCGCGGGTTTTCTAAATTATAGTGTCATTGATGTCCACGACGAATAATAAATATTTTTTGTTTTAAAGTGAAATACATGTATTATTACTATTATAAATATCCATAAAGAATATGTTAGACTGAGACGACTTTAAGAAGTCGTATCTCCGAAAGTACTAACATTTGACCATAGTTTTATTAGTAACCAATGTTCCGCTTAAAAAGCCCTATCCAACGTTATATCAAATTTGACTATTGAAGGGTTGGCCCAGACCCCATACATTTGTTTCTCACTCTCCTTTTTCATTTTTAGTTTTGTGTATAGACAAATGATTGTCTGCCGCGCAATGTTTATGATAGTTAAGACATGACGTATTACTATGCAATGCGAAATATGACTTTGAAGTCGAATACATAATTAGGCCCCAGTGTGGGTCCACTAGTTACTGTCACTAGTAGTTTTTGTCAAACGTCTTATTGTACGAACGACAGTGTCCATCGTATTTAGTATGAAGTAGGATATTTTACCAACCATTTGTGGTTGCGTCACTGAATTATATATTTTGGGGTGCAATAAATCAGCCTCTACGTGTAGCAATACTTAAACGTACGTCCGGTGAAAGTTGGGCAGTCCGCCGCTGCCACTTGCCGACTGGCTCATATTTGTAACGGCATGACCTGCCTACAATAACCGTGCCGATAATATGAGATAACAAATTATTTTATTTAAAACAATATTTTAAATTCATAAATGCAGCAAGTTTACTCACCCATACTACTATATCCTGTGTTTTCGGCACGATAGCTTCGCCTTCGGCAGTGGTTTCCGCTTCCGTACCCCCCATCACACTTTCCGGTCGCTCTTTGTCTTCCACGAAAATTACCTTCATGCAACAATACAGTCCAGATTAGTCTTAAACACAAGGTCGGTGCCTTACATCATGCGCATTAAAAAGAACATGGAGTGTTAAACAAATGAAGGCTTATCCATAATCCATACTAATATTATAAATTCGAAAGTAACTCTGTCTGTCTGTCTGTGTTACCTTTTCACGCCTAAAGCACTGAACGGATTTCGATCAAATTTGGCAGAGAGATAAATTGCATCCCGGGGAAGGACATAGGATAGTTTTTATCGATATACCTCACGGGCGGAAGCGCAAATGCGATAGTGTGTCTGTCTGTTACCTCTTCATGCTTAAACCGCTGAACCGATTTAGATGAAATTTGGTGTAGAGATAGTTTGAGTCTTGGGAAAAGACATAGGATCGAAACTTACACGGGTGAAACCGCGGGGAGCTGCTAGTATTTCAATATTCATCAACCGCTATACACCCGCTCTTATCCACCTTAATAGCAACATAAAGGTTTTACACAATAGAGGACACTAAGTAAAACACCTGCAATAGCTTCCATGTTTAAGATTCGTGTGAATGTTACGTATATTGTGATCATCCGTGAGATGTCAGTTGTGCAGATTATTATTGATTACCAACCAACCAAACCACCAATAACCAACTAATAATAATTTAATCCCAAAATATACAAAACCCGTATTAGTACTGAATATATTAAAACCGCCTTTCCAATTTGAAGTTAGATAATCATGTAAATTAATGCAATGTTAATTTTATGCGGAAAAAAACTTTTATTGTTTAAACATGTTTTAAAACAACTGTTAACTAATTCTGTAATGTGATATTATTGGCGTTGTATAGAATTTAGTATTTATATTAATTGATACGCGATAAAATCGAGACAGAATTTCTAAGTATTTCTTAATTGCGACTTCGAGATATACTTAAGGGTCAAATTAAATTAGCTAGCTAGACTCCGCAGACGTGATTGGTTAAACGGGTATGGGTATATCGTATGGGTATATCTAAACATGTGAAAACGAAAAAATATGATTTGACTTTTTTGGGGTCGGTTCGTATTGTATAAGTTTATAAAATCATGTTTATTTGTTTTCTCGTATTTATTGATATCCATCGTGTAAAAATTGTAGCTGATTTTCTAAACTCATACCTACTTCAAAGTATTTACAATATCTGCAGTTGTAAATAAATGATTTGACTTTTGTTGGCCCCAAAAAACTTCTAACCATTTTTTTTTTCGTTATGTCATGTTTAGACATCGATATTCATTACATTTGCAGAGTTTCGGAATCTAATTTTAATTGACCCTGTAGATACAATATAAAAATAAAGAACAAATAAATAGTAACTGACCTGTTGAGTCTCAGTGACGGTTTCACCCTCAGACTCATCTGAACTTTCGCCGCTTTTTACTTTGTTTTTCCTATTTACCTGTAACGTCACACACAAGACAATGAACAACGAGCATGACTCACTCTGCAACAACAACCCTCCCTAGATAATGATGACATTGACAACACAATTTACTTAGAACATTAAAAGTAAATCTATAAAGGGTGTTAGCTTATGATATCAGTCACTATAAACAGTATAAGTAGTACAGAAAGTTACTACAACTAATAAGTCGTTTTAAGATCCATGTGCTAGATAAGATTAGGAAATTCAATTTCTGTTAGTAAACAAATAAAGATAATATAAACTTTGTTTATAGCCAATTTGTATTTCTTTTGTAAACATAATATTATCATGCAAAACAGTTTATTTTTTAAGTTCTACTTTGACATTACTCGTAATATCGGAACTTGATATTAACAACCACTAATGACCAATGGGCCCTTATTGGTTTAAATTAAGAATCTTGTATCTTCACCAATAATGAAGCAAATACCTCATAGCTATGCATAGTAAACCCTCCCATTTGGAAGTAGCTATCATAGGTAAAATTAGGTTGTAATTCTATTTATATGCCTAGTTTGTCAATTTAAAATGCTACCATTGGTAAGCAAATGATTTGTTTTTGTTTATAGGAACCAAGCATAAGTTTTTTGAAGTAAGTACAACATGCAATTATTGTTGATGAGTCACATTATCTCTGAATGGAAGGAAAACAGTTAGAGGACTTACGGGCACTTTAATTACAAATGATGTTGTGTCATCCATATTTGTGGAGACACCTTCTTCCACGGCATCAAAGAACTCATGGTCCTCATCCTCAGTCTCGTTGCCTTGTCCTGTCCCGTTCCCTCCTGGGCAACAAAACAAACCAAACAATAAAAGTAACATAAATAGGAAGTTGCATAGGATACAAGAACTGTAAATAATTAATTAATATCCTAATATTGTTTTACTTATTGTGGGTGTGTTTATCACACTAATATTATAAAGGTGAAAGTTTGTGAGTGTGTTTGTACGTTCGTTACTTTTTCACAAAACGGCTGGAACAATTTTGATAATTTTTTGTATGGAGGTAGCTGACACCCTGGAATAACATATCTAGGCTACTTTTTATCCCGATATTCCCACGGGATCAAAACTTATGCGGGTGAAACCGCGGGGCGCAGCTAGTCTAAACTAATATAGAAAGGGAAAAGTTTGATTTTTTGTATGTTTGTTTGTAACACTTTCACGCTTAAACAGCTGAACAGATTTGGATGAAATTTGGCACATGGGTAGACCATGTCCTGATTTAGGAGATACTTTTTATCCCGATATTCCCATGGGATTGAGACTTATGCCGTTGAAACTGCAAGGCACATTTACTATACAGTGTAGAATGATTTAAGTGCTTGTTAGTTTCAACATTTCAAGTGTAATAGTGTGTATTACAGTAACAGATTTTCAAAGATTCTCCTGCAGTTTTTTGTGTCAACCTAGATAATTTTCTAAGTACATTATTTTTGTGCAAAATACTTACGAAATCTTGTTAAAAATCAAAACGGTTT
Organism: Luperina nickerlii; assembly: GCA_963855955.1. Lineage (NCBI taxonomy): Eukaryota > Metazoa > Arthropoda > Insecta > Lepidoptera > Noctuidae > Luperina > Luperina nickerlii. The sequence goes on from OY979682.1 coordinate 14,288,449, forward strand.
TTCATTTAACTTTTCCAGTGTGCTCTTCATATTTTGTATGCAAACATCAGTCATAATATTCTAAATTAATATATTCTACAAGCCTGTATTTGTTGCATTTTAATGGCATGTGATGTGACTACGTTAAACTATTAATTAAATAGTAAATTATAAAATGCTTATCTAATGACTTCTTAAACTTATTCATGATTGTATTCCAACAAGATATTTTTAAAACTAATTAACTTCTTACAGAATAAAAAAAGGTACATCACTTTGCTCTATCCGTGGTGTAAAAACTGTATTGATTAAATAATTATAGCACCATTCTATTATACGAGTCATTTTCATTTTCTTAATCTACAATGAAAAAAAAAATCACTATTATATGGTAAACATGCAGTAGCTGATCAAAGCAAGCTAACTGATTTATTTATGCTTTGACTTATCTGACTCTCACCACACCTGTAGGAAATTTACAAACATCTGTTACAGGTAGGCAGCAGTTATTAAAAACATACAGATACAGTTGCTAAACATTTTGTACATTACCCAATTCTGTTGATATTTATTTATTCCTAAATGTATCTATTATAGCATACATGTAGTATTATCAAATTGGTCTATTCTACCAGCAAGTGATTACATACATGTTATAGTGTCTGATGATCGTTTCTTCACTTTATTAACCCCATGAATTCAACTGGAAAGCTAGCCTTTGTATAGCATTCAGTAATGATGTGTTTTCTTATTTATTATTTACTTCCACTTACCGCCCATTATGTTGTATTGTTATGGAGGAGTCAATTAAGCATTGCTTTATACCTAACAAGAATAATAAATAACGCAAAGCTAGCTACACAAGGCCAAGATCACAATAGACGCGTATATGAATGTGATTTTGTTATTACTAGGCAGAACCAACACAATACTGCACTGCCAAATGACAACACTTCAGTCGCGAAACACGATAATCAAATAAACGAATACAGAACAACCATTTACAAACTGTAATACGTTGAACTGAAAAACAACAACCTTGAAAATCACCAAAAAATCTGTAGTTATGACAAATTTTAGCGTTTCGCTTTACACTTTTACGTACCGAATTATAGTAGTATTATTTTATTTGTTTATACATTTTTGTTATTGTATCACACACACTTCTCAAATGTTAGATTAATTTCGACGGAAAATATGTTTAATTTTTGTAGCCCGAAACGCAAATTTTTCGATTTTTCATCCGTCACGTACAACACGTTCCGTTTTACGTTCGTAGAAAAGTGTTTCATTCTTTCCATTCATTCATGGAACTTTTTAATGCACAGAAGAATTTTGCGCTGGCAACTATTCGGTATCGTTCTGAAACCATATTCGAATATTTCGAATTCATGATTTCATGTCGGCCTATTCAAAGCACCGAATGCTGTGCGGATCAACCTAAAAAAAATTAAATTATTTACAATGCAAGGGATGGGATAATGCGTTGCATAAACGGAGCGAAACACTGCAGTGCCTACATACGGCAGTGCTTCTGTCTCAATCTTAATAGTAGAGCATAGTAAAGATTATGGACAAACCCTGCAGGTTGCAACATGGTAAGCGGCACTGAAACGCAGCCCCAAGATTCATGCTTTTAATTTTTCCCCTCAACTCACAATACAAATAAAAAATATAACGGGGTGTTGAAGATGGAACATTCACGCGAAATAAAATCATCACACACTTAATTATTAACGCTGGTAATTTATTGCAAAATATGAAGCAATAATTACAAAAAATCTATTGTTTGGGCTAAAAAATTAAAACACTAGTAAGTATTTAGTACGTTGCTTGTAGAATAATCTGACAAAAAATCAGAATGATTGTATATTAGTATGGTTTTTTATTGTAAAAAGAAAGTTTTTAGAGGTAAGTATCTTCATGATTTTTTTCTATCGTATCAACAAATTAGTTGTAAGTATTATGTTTTCAACACACTATCTACCTAGCATATATCCTGAAGAATATCATATATGTATATTTTTTATTTTGTTTACTGTAGTAGATCATATACTTTTATTGTTTCTAAAACTTGCGTTTTTCGTGTTTAGGTCCTGTAAGCCCCTTAACAGTAGAATGTCTGAAACATCACAACACAACCACGATAGTTTGTAACTTAATTAATAAAAAGAAGAGTTCAAACATGGTCATTTGGCTCATGGATGGGTTAATATTGCACGCTCATGTCAAGCAGGGGTTAGAGCCTTGTGAAGGAAAGATTATTTCGGAGTGAGAAACAAGGAATAAAAGCATGCCAGTAGAATAATAACAGGATGGGAGTAGACATTCTCCCATACTACATGAGATTAGACAAAAACTGCTCGAGATAGCACACCATGCATGAGAGCGCCTACCGTATTCGTTGTTAATAAAATCGTTTGGTTATGCCGCTAATGAGATGGCGGTATTCATTGAGCTGAAATGTGTCCACCATAAGAAGACCTATAACCAGAACTGAATAGTTACAGGCAGAAGAATTTGGGCAGGCGATTCAGGTTGGTAGACAAAAAAAGCTTCGCCTTACATGTTACTGCCAAGTCCCAACCTAAAGATAAAACTAAAGATAAACCTAAAAGATAGATATTTATATATATTCTGTATATTATATATATATTATACATAATATACTATGGTAATTACTACGAAAATAGTCCATGACCAATAAAACCTTTCTAAGGGTCAGCGCTAGTCCAAAATTTCTATAAAGTTACTGCAACATATTGCAGAATAGTATAGACGTAAAGTCTGTTTTTTAATCTCGTAGACTAAACTGACATTACGAGTGTTGTCAGTTTATTGCAATTCTTAAATAGTGATGTGGCACAACCGAAACTTAGCGTTAATAAAATCAAGTATCGTTTTTTTTACAATAAGTTATCCTGAAATAATGTGTAGGCGTCTATAATTTTTTTTTTGTTTAATTTAAAGGCATCGAAACATGGTCGGATTACGCATGGCGTTACGTGGTCAGATTTCCCTGGCAGTTTGTAGCACGTCGTGCAGCCGTGTGTATGTATGTGAATTTTAAATATAAAACTTTGAATGAAAATTAAATTCGTCTATTATAGATAAAAAGTTACGATTCAACAAACCGGTATCGTAGGTACAGACGCCAGCACATCAACTTACTACAATCTGTCAAATTTCTTTAATATATTTTCAACTTTATTCGTAGAGCATAAGGTTCAAAGTTGATTGGGAAATTTTACAGTTTCGGGTAGCTTGATATGCTGGCGTCTGTACAACACTGCACAAAAGAGCTGGCAAAATTATTTGTAAATTTGACATTTGCATGTGTCAATTTAGTCTACGAGATTAAAAAACAGACTTTAGTCACTGATCACTGTCCATTCAAGGTTGCTGGAAGAGATCGTAGAAAGCGATAAGGCTGCATATTGCATATTTTGTACCTAGTGTATGATTTATTTTTTGTAGTGTACAACTATCCTACTACTTACTTATTATTATAAAGGCGAAAGTTTGTGAGTGTGTTCGTATGTTTGTTACTTCTTTACGCACAAACGGCTGGACGATTTTTTATAAAGTTTGGAATGGAGGTAGCTGACTCCCTGGATTAACACATAGGATACTTTTTATCCCGATATTCCCACGGGATCGAAACATAAGCGGGTGAAACCGCGGAGCGCAGCTAGTATATATAAATAAATAAAGTTAATGCAATCAACTCCTGTTTCTTGAGATGCAATGCAATGGCATCTTCTTTTTACACTCCTCGTGCTAGAGCGCGCGACTTTGTATTTAACAGACGTCAATTACAGAACATTAGGCTCTGCACTTCTGCAGTTCTGCGCGCAGAGACGGTTTTCTCCAGATTCCCGCAATGCCGTGCGAGTAACGAGCTGTTCCACCATCTACTATAGATAAACCATTTATTTGGCGCATACAAAAATACCACAACACACAAAAGTACAATATTAGATGATAACCAAATTACCCACATGATTATAATATATAAAAAAACAAGGTGCCGATATGGAAACAAAATGAAAAACATCGAATCGTCGTAGTAGTCTCTTCTCTTCACGCATAGGTCTGAGCGCGCTACTTATTATTATAATAATAAGACATTATTAGTTAATAATTATCAAACACTCACCAAAAGGATCGGTTGAGCAGCCATAACAACCTTCAAGGTCGACCTGCGAAAAGTCATATAATAAAAATAAAATACTGACCAGGCTGTGAGGTACTGCGCGCGGTGACAGTCTTCTCCAAGTTGTCGTGTTGCCGCGCGAGTTGTTCCACCACCTCCTGCAGCCTCATCTTCTGTTCGCGTTCATGTTGTAGCGCGCGACTCATGCGCGCACTCGACGCTGCAGCCGCACTCATGAACTCTGAACAGGCCTGATGAGGGGTAATTTGTACTTATATATCCCGGAAGTCGTATATTTCAATGAGACCAATAAAAAAAATTAAAAGCCTTTTTCGAACGTCAAAAATTACAAGAAAAAAGAGTAAAAATCTAGTTGCGCTTTTTAGTAGAATGTGCAAGGGATTGCAAAGTCACTAGTTGTTATTCATCTAGAAGTCCAGAGAGGCGGATAAATTAGTGTTGAACACTAGACCCCTTTAAATGAATAAGGAACACGGTGGTGTTTACAGGAATATAGTACTTTTCGACGACATTACATTAGCAACTACCATTTATGGTTATCGTTATGAAAGTAACAGCATTCGTTGGCGTAAGGACTTCTGCCTTGTTGGTGCACCATGTCACTTATTATTAGAAAGCAAAACTACACTTTAAATTGTAAAGTAATGATAAAAGGTGCACCATAATATCTTTATTGTTTTCAACATGCGATTTTAATGAATAGGAGTGGTACAACTTACTGTATTTTATGTAATCATGTTCAGTATATTTTCTCAAGTTGCGTGTTTTATGATTTTTTTTAGTAAATAAGTACCTAATTAATGTTTTTTTATAACGAAGTCATTATAAAGTTATAAACACATGCTAAATTTATTTATTGGATACTTCGGCGTGGTAATTGCGTAACACATTAACAATTATGCAATGCCTTTCATTTTGAAAGTTCAACAGCATGAATTGCGTTATTTACGTTGTTAAGCAGACGAATTTGTCCAATTGTATGAAGTAACAGATTAGGAATTTCCTTTAAAATCCATCGGCTTGTAAGAGAACGTGTGTTACGCAATTGGGGTGCGGCTCCCAGGTCTCAAGGACTCACACGATCAATATCGACCACTACTTTGCTAGTATTGATCAATGTTGATTATAAATCTTTCAACATCGTTCGTTATGTGCTATTTATTACACCAAACCGAACTATTTGCACTGTGATCACTCCGACGTCTATCGGGCTTAATATTGATCGATGAAAAATTAAAAGATTCTGCTTTGATCGTCGATGCGACGTCGACCTAAGGCGATAGGTAACATGTATTAACGCGCAATTTGTACAGAGGGTGTTACTAAGCTGAAGCACACTTACATTCATCATAGCATTGCATGATATCCTAAAGAGCGTCGCCCTCTCAGATACTTGTTTTGTAGTATCTGTCGGTGGGATCTCCAGGTCAACAAGAGACCTCTGTAGAGCTGCTCCGTGCCTCGCCACAAGTTCAGAACAAGTTCGTAGGTCATGGAACCTAGCTGCAAGTTCTCTTGCGATCCCGCCCGCGTCCTCTCCTTCCCCCTCACCACCCCCCGCTACTACGACACCTGTCGATATCTGGTCCTCATCGTCATCTGATTCTTGTGCTCGACTGGTGAGAAAAAGTTTTGTGATTTCACAATATTTTGGTGCTAATGAGCAGATTAGGTGATAAATGAACTAATTCATTCATTGGGTGATAAATAAACTTATTCATTCATTGGGTGATAAATGAACTCATTCATTCATTGGGTGATAATTAAATTCATAATCTTTGTAGATAACACATACATAGGTTGTTGCAGCATTAGATATTAGGCAATGCAGCATATATTATTGCCTCTAAGGCATGCAAAGAATTCAAGCAAACCATTAATTGTTCTCAAGTTTGTTGACTATTCTGTATTCATATCAAACAGGTGGCCAATGACGATATTTGGTGCCCACAGCCCACCTAGTGACATGCTGTAAAGTGATGATATGATTTTATTATAGATTGGGCAGAATTCAGGTCAACTGACACTGATAAGCCACGTCCAGACAAGTCATTTCCGGCGCACGCTCTTTACTAGCGACTAGTTAGGGGTGTTTTTAGAATAAACATTATGTTAATTGGATAACATCAATTTAAATAGTTCTGGTCTTGCCTTGTAAGGCTATATCGTGATAGTGAAAATAAGCCCAGACTTTATTTATAATTAATTAGTCTTCATCTAAGTGAAGCGATAATTGCGTGCGTAGTGAAGCGACGCATGCCTCGCGTCGTCTGGCCGAACCATCAAGTGATTTAACATTAGGTCAATATTTTAAGATGCGCTTCACAGGCAATTAATTGCGCAATTATTGGCAATTGGGATCAATATGACATCTCAGCATCACCAAGCAACTATCGCAATTTTGTATGAAAATTGTCTAGAATTGCGCCTGTGTAAACACATTCGGATAAAAGGCTCCCTTACATTGCTTTCGCCTTGGCCAGTTCTAAAGCGGTGACCCAACTTTGTCGTTCCACTTCATCGTGAGCTCTGATGTGGAAGGTCTGCGTGCCTCCATTACTGATGACGAAAGTGCAGGAGTCTGCGGTGTGAATGAGAGCACCCAGCAGAGAAATAGTGCCGCGACAGGTGTGGGCCATCTCCGCTTGATTTCTGAAATAATTTAAGTAAAACCTTGTAGAAGTCTTTAGAGTAAGGTTAAAGTAAAATCATTTATTTAAAGTAGGCCATTAAAAAGCACTTTTGAACATCAAAAAAAGAAGAACCAGATTCCTTTCTTTTCTACCCTTTAAAATAAAAAAATGGTTAGGTTATCTTTCACAGTAGAGCAATTGCTGATAATTGTTCAACGGACCATATTGAGAATTTTGTGACTTTGATATATGAACATAACATGTTGCATCTATGTTCAATGTTATCAAATTTTATTTATTTCTTTATAATAGCTACTATGTCTTACAGACATTTACATGGCATATATTCTCACACTATCTTCTTAACAAAAATCTTAAATTCACTGACTGACAGACAACGCACAGCCTAAGCCGCCGTCTAGGAGCTTGAAATGTTGTTTTGCAGGGTTCCGTATATAACAAAGGTAAGGAATTTTTTTTTTTAATTCATCCCCTTAAATTGGGATGAAAGTTTGTATGGAATTTCGTCATTGTTGAATTTACAAACATGGAAGTTGATACTTTGAATCCCGTTTATAAGTAAACATTAGTTGTACCATAGTTTTAAAAAATTCATCCCCTAAGGCTTTTAAGAATTCGCTAATGGGAAATCCCATTGGGTGCATGGCTTGTTATAATAAATGAAATAAGTTTAACCAAGAGCTATAATTTTACCGACCTCATCTAGAAATAGGTAAATCTAGATATTAAAAAAACGATTGTTACACACAACATTTTAATGTTCCAATTTTATCAAGAATGTAAACAATCAATGTTTTTATCACCTTGGTTATCAGATAACTTCACATTAATTATATATTTATATTCTACTGCTTTTTTACTAGTACTTAATGGAAAAGGCAGGTTTATAATTGAATATACATGAATTTAAAATACTATAGTACAATTTCATTTGCAAGACTGTAATGAGGAGATAATCAACAAACCACGCGAAAAGTGCCTAATTAGGACTAATTAACATGTTAAGACCACAGCTTCAGGAAACATCACACAGTGCTCATTTTTGTGAGTAGTAAAAAACTTGCTCACCTTGAAAAACCATAGCAGAGTAGAGTTGATTTAATAAGGAAAAATAGATAATGATAATATTTAATCTTGTTCTTTGAAATACCTAATGTACATAAAAGCAGTTTCCCAATGTGAATTTAATTGGAATGTGCAGGAAACATGTACCTACTAGCATTGGAATTAGTTCCACAAAATATCAATTAACTAAAATTGTGTCATAATAACAGCTAGGTATGTCTATTTTAGCTGTTATCAATATTACCCCATAGAGGAGCATATTGTGTATGTACAATGGGCTTATGCATAACACTAGAACCAAAATTATGTACAATACAACCTTATCTGCTGTCACTGTCAGCATACATAAAAATATAATGTAAGTAGGTATAGAATTCTTAAATTTTTCAACTACATTGAGTTGCCTTTTTAACTTTTTATATTATTTGAGTGAATTGTAAGCATAGTTTTACTGAATAACTTCTTTACCGCAAGAAAACCAAATAAAAATACTGCAAAAACACTGCGTCATAGTATATAAAATAAAATTAACCTGTCGGTAGGTAAAACTTTGGTGATTTAGACTGTAAGATGATCCTCTCAGCTTCTTGCCTCTATTTATGATTAATTATCTTGAAGGTGCAAGCAAGCAAGCAAGCAAAATCTAATAGTAAATTACCTGTAATACGACAACAGTCCATTCGACAACACGAACCATCTTCGCTGATAACCCTTCAAATAATTTGTCCACTTGAATAGCCAACCCTTTTTTTCGGGATCTCCGGGTATGGGCTGACCCTTGGCTACGATGGCATCCGACATTTTTTTCTTAGTAACACAATTTAAATTAGAAAAACATAATATAATTTCTCTGCTAGCCACGTCTGTCGTCGATTCAACATGAACTTATCATTATCAATTTAATTCGTTCATTCATATTACACAGATAATAAATCGAGAAAATCTTGATCGGTCTCTAATGGTCTCTTGGGCCTTGCTCTTGGGGCTAGTAAAAGTATATCAACTAACGAAGCCATAAACATATTTTTTTTCTTTTGTTCCTGGAACAGGCTAGGGCACTGACTTCTATCATACAAGCACGCTGGACTAACGATACCTACTCTACGAAAATATGATAGTTGTTTTTTGTGCCGATTCAAAGCGCCCCGCTCGAAGCCTCCAGGAACTACAATTGACCCGATCTTTCAAAATAATGGATGTTGAGTTGTTTGGTTCGTCTCTGATGATTTAGTTCTAAATCGTGGAAAACTACTTTTTTGTGTTTACTATGTTATATTTAGAACATTTTTATTATGAAAGCATGCGCATTTTGTAAATCTTGCTATCAAAAAGGCAGCGGAATAACCTTTCACAGGTAAGTGAATTTCATGACTATAAATGTTTCGATTGCTTGTGTGAGCATTTTTAATACTATATTATATTTTAGAATAACTGTTTTCATTCATATTTAATTATATTTAAGTGTAATTAGGGTTCAGTTTTCACTTAAGGCGAAAGCGCCAGGGTAGCCCGCGAAATTCAATTTTTTATGTTTTTTGCAATTTGCTGGTCAGTATTAAGTTGTACAGTGCGTGCCACGTAAGAAGAGACTTGACACACCACGTGGTCTGACATGCGCAGAACACGATTTTAGGTATCTTTAGTGGTATGAGGTCTGAGTGCGGGACGGGACCGGACGTCATAGGGGCGGCGGAAAGAGGCGGGGGAGGCGGGGTCAAGTCTCTTCTTACGTGGCACGCACTGTACGTTGATATATGTATTTACAGAATTATAATTATTAAAGTCATCAACACAACTCTCTAAGACCACGTAACCCCAAAGAATAACTGTTTCGTGAAATCGTCATTCTTTGGGGTTACGTAAATTGCAAAAAACGTAAAAAAATTTGAATTACGCGGGCTACCTTAGCGCATTTTGAAGTCTAAGTACAGTCAACTACACATCAGTAAGGGCTGTTTTCGTAGTGAATGCAAGATTACTATACAAAATTGTTGGAACTCGTTGTTGTGTCTTCAGTTAATTAAACACAGCGCAGAATAATTAAACCTTTATTTGGTGTTAAACAAATATATATGTGAGAAAAGATAAAAGATATAGAAAGCGAACTTTGATGGACATACACACGTTGACAACAATAATAAATCTATCAAAATAAATTTTCTTATTGTTCCAAACAACAGTTGTCAATTTTAAAAACAATCTCATTTTAAAATTCACAACCAGCCTGTCTACAAATTAATGTGACAGACATGAGGTTACATATGTTTGCTCCAACACTCCTCCTTAATCTCATGTCCATTCACACACCATACATGTTTATCAAACACACACACCCATACCTCTCACACACCACTGAAACTTCTCTCTTGGAAGTGGTTTCGTTAAACCATCTGCGACCATGCATGTGGTCTCCTTATACTTCAGTATCACCTCATTATTTACAATTGCCTCACGCACAAAATGATACCTCACATCTACATGCTTAGTACGTTGGTGATGTACTGGGTTTTTGGCAATAGCGATGGCAGACTGACTATCACTGAAAATGGTCACGGCTTCATCCAATTTGTAGCCCTGTCCATCAGTTACTTCGGCTATAAACCTTCTCAGGAATATTGCTTCTCTTGCAGCTTCTGATAGCGATACATATTCTGCCTCTGCTGTACTAAGAGCTATTGTTCTTTGTTTCTTGCTCTCCCAGCTGATTGCGCCACCTTGCATTATGAAGACCAAACCAGAGTATGATCTCCTATCAAACTCTCCAGCATGATCTGCATCTGCATATCCTTCTAGAGGTCCATTCTGTCCTTTTAAATATTTTAGACCATGACTCTTAGTGCCCTTGAGATAACGAAGTACTCGTTTTGCTGCGATCCAATGACTCTCGTCAAATGAATTATTAAACTGACTCAAACTGTTCACTGAATGAGCAATATCTGGACGTGTGCACACAGCAAGATACATAAGAGAACCTATCAATGCTCTATATGGTAGGTCATCTCTTGACTTGTGTTCTGATGGAGGCTTCTCTAGCCTTTGTCCAGTTACTTCCGGCGTTGAAACTGTCTTTGCATCTTCCATGCCAAATTCTCTAAGCAACTTTTCGATATATTTTTCTTGATTGAGGTTTATGCTATTCAAATTTTGTTTAATTTGAATACCAAGCATCAACTCTGCCTTGCCAAGATCTTTCATATCGAATTTCGACATAAGCTCTTTCTTCACTACCTTCATTTCTGTTAAATTGTTCCAAAATAGCAGAATGTCATCTACATAGACAGCCAGGATTATTATGTTCTTTCCTCTAGTCCTAGTGTAGACGCAGGGTTCATTTAAGGATCGCTTAAAGTTTAGCTTCCTCAGTTCCTCATCTAATTTTATGTTCCAACTTCTTGGAGCCTGCTTCAGTCCGTATAATGACTTCTTCAGAAGACACACATAGTCCTCTTTTCCTTTTTGTTCAAAACCATGTGGTTGTTTCATGTAAACAACTTCATTTAAGTTTCCATTTAGGAATGCAGTCTTAACATCCATCTGATCAATTTGAAGATCCAATTTAGCTGCGAGAGCTATTAAAGTTCTGAGTGAGCTGTGTCTCACAACTGGTGCGAAGGTCTCATGGTAATCAATGCCTCTCCTTTGACTATATCCCCTTGCTACCAGGCGTGCCTTATACCTATATCCGCCCACCTCTTCTTTGATTCGAAATATCCATTTAGAATCAACGATGTTGTAAGGGTACGCTGGTGGTTTGACCAGTGTCCAGGTATTGTTTTTTTGTAGAGCATCTAACTCCTCCTCAATTGCTTTTCTCCAATTTTCTTTATCCATGCGTGATAAAGCTTCATCCACTGTCAGTGGAAAAACACTTTCAATAGCTTGATATGTGATGTGATCCGGAAATTGTTTAGGTTTCCTCTCTCTTAATGGATATCTTCTCTCACTAGGAAGTACCGGCTCTGGTTGTAGTACCTCTTCGTCTCTTTCATCAAGGGATTCCCATTCATCACAGCTTTCTGTTTCATTGCCATTAGATTCTTCATTTTGATCTAAATCATTTATATTTATTTCTCTTACAGTCTCATTCTGTTCTTGAAGTTCTTCTTCACTTTCTATCACAGTGTTTGTTGGTACAACTGGTGGATTTTCGTGTTCAAAAACTATAGATATCTCATCTTTCTTTGTTTCTGAACTTCTCTCTATGGGTTGAAATTGATTTTCGAAGAAAACAACATCTCTTGCTTTATGTACCATCTTGGTTTCTGGATCAAACAAACGATATGCTTTCGCATCTTCACAGTATCCAATATGAAGCAACTCTTTGCTCTTCGGATCCCACTTGGTGCGTTTTTGTTTAGGTATGTGCATAAACGCTTTGCATCCGAAAACTCTGATATATGTCAGATTTTGTTTCTTTCCAGTCCAAGCTTCTTCAGGCGTTTTATTCCTAACAGCTTTCGTTGGTGATCGGTTTTTCAGAAAAACAGCTGTCTTCACAGCTTCTGCCCAAAACTTATTGCTTAATCCAGCTTCTTGGATCATGCTCCTAGATTTTTCAACGATTGTTCTGTTTGCCCTTTCTGCTACACCATTCTGTTCAGGTGTATATTCCACCGTTAATTGATGTTTGATTCCGTACTTCTTCATGAAATCATTCATCCGAGTATTTACATATTCTTTGCCATTATCTGACCGTAAAGTTTTTAACTTGTTTCCAGTCTGTAATTCCGCAAAAGTTTTAAATTCTTCAAGTTTATTAAATACTTCACTTTTACATTTAAGAAGATATACGAAGGTTTTACGCGTATAATCATCTATAAACGTTACAAAATATTTGAATCCGCTAAATGACTCTTCAGCCATTGGTCCGCAGACATCAGTATGTACTAGCTCAAGTACACTGTCTGCTCTATTTGCTGGACTGCTTTTCTTGAATGGTTGTCTGGTTTGTTTTCCTTTCAGACAAGCTACGCACTCTAGTGTATTAGAACTGTTAGAAAAACTCACCCCTGTCGCCATGATATTGCGTAATAGTTTAAGATTACGTACTCCAAGGTGACCCATTCTTCTATGCCATAAGTCCATCTCATCTCCACTGATAGTAGTCGCCAGCGCTGTATGCTTTAAGCTTTGCTTTAATTTATACACACCATTTTCCTCTACACCTATAAGTAAAGGTTCGCCTGTTATTTCACAATTACTACTCTTTACTACGTTAAAACCTCCCTTGTAGAATACTACCTTAAGGTCTTTCTTAGTGACAGCACTAACGCTAAGTAAGTTTGCAGCTAATCTCGGGACATACATAGCATTAATTGTAACATTCGGTTTCGTACATACCACTGTGCCACTTCCAATACCTTGCAACCTTTCTCCGTTTGCACACACTACAGTCACTCCCCTTTCATACTTCTTCAAATCATGTAACCATTCACGCCTTGAAGTCATATGATTAGAAGCTCCCGAGTCAACAATCCAAAAATCTTCTGAAGTTGAAGTTGACATCGCCAAAGCTGTAGATGCTTCATTTCTCTTCTTGCTTGGATTGTCTGGACAATCTTTCGCTTTATGTGGTCCATTGCAAATGAAACATTTAAACTTTTTCTTTTGTTTTTGTTTAAAAGTATTTTTCTTTGTCAAAAGAGCATGATTGTTTGCACTCGTAGCCGCTGTATGTGTATCCTCCATTTGGTAAAGTTTAGTTTTCACATAATCCGTAGTAAGCTCAATATTTGAATTTTCAATTGCTAATCTCATAGCCTGAAAATTATCTGTTAAACCTTGAAGCATTAGGGCAGCCAATAATTCGTCATCTATTTCCTTTCCTAGATCACACAGTTTTTGTGCAGTCGTCATCAATGCCGAAATATAATCTCTTATAGTCGTGAACTGCTCCAGTTTAAGACTAACTAGTTTTGACAGCAATCTGCAGCGATTATTTAGCCCTTTATCTTCGTATGCTTTCTCTAAAGCTTTCCAAGCCTCCTTGGCAGTCTTTGCTTGACGCACATGAATTAGGCACTCTGGTTTTATCATCAAGCATATTTTACTTCTTGCTTTTTGATCTCTCTTTTTGCCTATCTCATCAACTGGCGTAGTATGTGTATACTCCCATAGATCATCGTGTATTAAATATAATTCCATCACAAATTTCCATGAACTATAGTTAATGGCACCATCTAGTTTCTCAATTGACGCCATGCTCAAAGAATCATTCTTACTTACAGTTTCTGCTGAATGATTTTCGCCGTTTTCAATCATTTCTCGGTTTATTTGGTTTCTGGGCCCATAACCTTTGTTGGAACTCGTTGTTGTGTCTTCAGTTAATTAAACACAGCGCAGAATAATTAAACCTTTATTTGGTGTTAAACAAATATATATGTGAGAAAAGATAAAAGATATAGAAAGCGAACTTTGATGGACATACACACGTTGACAACAATAATAAATCTATCAAAATAAATTTTCTTATTGTTCCAAACAACAGTTGTCAATTTTAAAAACAATCTCATTTTAAAATTCACAACCAGCCTGTCTACAAATTAATGTGACAGACATGAGGTTACATATGTTTGCTCCAACAAAAATTATGGGTGGTAATACATTAAAAAAATATATAATACGTGTCGACTTGAGAACCTCCTCCGTTTTTTCGTCGGTTAATAAATAAATTGCCAAATCGTTTCCTTTTGTGGTTTTAGAGGGGGAGCAAACCTACGCTAGCGCGACGCTATTATTTTCGGATACAGTTATACAGCTTCGGATATTATTATCAATGTTTGACGATGACATAACGACTCAATTTTGTTTGTATTGGCAACATTGCTTTGGAACGAACGAAATCATTCATTCGTAAAGCGATTGATAAAATTAAAAACAATGGTTCTTCGCCGTCAAAGTTACGTTTTGGCCATCAAGTTTGCTAGACGTTTTGTCCAAGGTAAAACCTTTCACAGTTTAATGATATAGGATAGTAATTGTTTCAGTACCAATGGGTCTGTGTTTTTGGTTTTATGATTTTGTGTTTAATGAGATAAGTTTCTTTCGATCCTGCTAAGAAATAGCTGTGTCACTATCAAAAAGTAATTTAACTTTTAATTTTGTTCTAGGCTCATTTTTGTCCAGCACAATGGGAAGTTCATATTCAAGATCTTATTCCCCTAACAGTGGACAATGTCCAGCTGGTCCCGGAAACAGTAAGTAACTTCTAATACACAAAAAAATGTACAGAAAACAGTTGCAAATACTATGGAGATAGGTACAATTTTTTTTTTTAATAAATAACAGTTTTAAAAACCTTGCATGGCCCTCGTTCTCTTTGTCTTTATGCAGACAAGTTCCTTGAAGCTTTTCAAATTAAATTCCCACCCTACACTTAACTCGAACATAAAAAACGTAATTTTAAGGTCTGTAATCAATGATTTCAAAAGTAATATTTAAGTCAGTCTAGAATTTAAAAAAATCTAACTTCATAATTTAATAAAAACAAGTGATTTATTGACTAGCCTACAGTAACTATAACATAAAGTAGTTGTATTTTTGTAAAACACAAATAGTTTTTAAAGTTCTACAGTTGGTTTCATATAGAATAAATTCAATCAACTCATCCTATCGCAGTCCACTGCTGGACATGGTGTCTTTCAAGTTTACCTGATAAATAATTGTTAATCCAACACAATATGCTTAATGCAATTAGTTAATAACCTTCACTACCAGCCTAAAAGAATAACTTGGTACAACCTATAATAACATTTTGAGAGTCAAACATTCAAGAGAAAATTGCCCAATATGGTTTGGTGCAGATGCAGTGGTTTAGCACAGTAAGGTGATGTTCTTTATAATAAAAATTGTACACATGCAATTTCAGGTAATTTATGAGTTTTTCATACAAATATGCTAATGCTTGTAAGTATGAAAAAAGAGAGATCAGTCATCTTTACCTATTTATTTATTGTTAAGAATTCCTCAAAAATTTTGTTTATTTTCTGTATACTATTTGTTATTATTTCTTATGGGGTATTTCCATTGTAACGGGTGCGACACTGACACTGCGTTTTTTCAAGATAATAAAGTGTTTGTTCAGATATATCAAATTACTTCTATAAAGACAAATAGTATGAAAAATTAGATATTTAACTCAAACAAGATCTGTATCGAAACTTGTAATGATAAACTTATACAACGTCATGAATCGCGTAGCGGGTGTGACCTTAGAAAATCGCCAACTGCGACCAAGATGACTTTCAGTTCATTACCTGTAAAATTTTCGATGAAAGTATGCAGTAAGATTTTTTGATGTAAAACTTGAATAGTTATCTTAAATAACTACGTTATTTAAAATGTACAAACATGTATAATGTACTTTATACAAATTTATGAAAATGTAACGGGTGCGACAGGCCTTTGTAACGGGTGCGACACTGTATGGTTTTTCAAGTTTTATCGTAAGATAAAAAATGTTCTAATCAACATTGCTTTATTAAAAATCATTCCAGATAAGAAAACACAGGAAATTAACACGAGATTTGGTCTAAAATTAATATTTCTTTTGACGATTGTGCAATTTCCCACCTAATTTGAAAAATTCGCTTGTAAATTATATGTAATTCTCTAAATCACTTGGCCTTCTTGGCATCTCTTCTTTTCTTGTCTCTTTCTATTTCTTTTAGCAAATGTGTTTCGTAATTTTCTTTATTTTCTTTCAGGTTTTTTCGATGCTTTTGCATTCTGTTGGTGGCTTTCATATCTGGCAACAAATAAATTTCAAATTATGCGTAAAACAAGCTAATATAAAAATTTAAAAAAAAATTGTAACGGGTGTGACATATATTTATCATCAAAAAAAAGTCACTTAAAGTTTCTATCCAGTATTGAAACTCGTCCGTGTTGATTATTAAAGTAAGCTTCTTATTATTACAAAGTACAAAGATTTTAAGGTTCCTTATAATTTACGTCACAGTAAAACTATTTGCGTATTTTTTGTAACGGGTGCGACATTATTACACTTACTGATAAAAGCGTAGTAAATCAAAAGTAATACTTACTTGAAATTCTTAAAATCACTTTCACAGGAATCTCAAAAACGTGCACTTCGCGCCACAGTAATGTGCAGACTGACAAGCTTTCCACAAGATAGTGCAATAGCGAGCAAACTTTATAAAAAAAGAAGGCACTACGTAGAACAAAGGCGGTTGCCATACAAACTGATTAATTTATATTATTTGGAAAAGAGCTAAAATTTTTATTTTACAAGTCTTTGAGAGTATGATTATTGAGAACTCCAGATATGGTTTTTGTTTTAGTTAATAACACAATTGAATTTTTATCACAGTAGGGTACAGTTTCATGGAAATACCCTATGGCTTATGCACGCGACGCGCCGTTTATAATACGCGCGTTCCATGTAAAGCGCTTATTACACTATCCAATTTTTAGGAAATCTAACTAGGAAGTCGGAAACTAGTGATCACACTACACTAAATTGGATTCTAAAGGTCATAGCACACATATCAAACCGGAAAGGGATCGACACCGTATCGGCATCGTACGCGACTTTAAAGACGTTACTTAAGGTGAATGGGTAGTAGCAGACCGCGAAATTCAAATTTTCTTACGTTTTTTGCAATTTTTAGGTCAGTGTCAGATTGTATCTTGATCAAAATATGATTCGCGACAATAACAGGTACATATTTAAGGAATTATAATCATTAGAATCATTAATATATCTTTCTAAGTTAGATTTCTACCACCAACCACCAATCTCTTATGGAAAAGTGTTAGTGGTAGAAATCTAACTTTTTAATAATAAGGATAGGGAATTTTCCATACAATTCTATTAATTTAGTTAAGATTAGTCCGACGAGGTGTTCTAAATCGTAACGCCGTGATTACACTGTCCTAGATCGTAGACAATTTAGGAAGTAGAGCGGTTGGACCTCCAATTTACACTAAATCGGATCCAATCTGTTCTAACTGCGATTACATCTGCCGATTTCCTAATTAGATTTCCTGAAAATTGGATAGTGTAATAAGCGCTTAATGTAACGCTCATCGACGGTGTGTTTTCTGCCTTGAAAATGCAGCACGCGTTGCAGCGCGTAAACGCGCGTCGATGGCGCGTAAAAAAACGCCTTGTGTTTAGGCCCCTTTAGACAGCAAATCAGTCAATTAAGATCAAGCAAATCATGAGGCAATTATGTTGCATGCAACACTGGTATAGGCGACTTACAATCACCGGGCGGACTACCGCTTGATGGATCACCGATAATCTGACGGAAAGTAGTTTGCGCTGAAGAAAGCAAAAACTGAACTGCGAGTGAAGCGAGATCGAAAAATTTTGCACCTCGGATAGATTGACACATTCAAGTGTTCTTACAAAAAAATAGGTAGTTCATTTGATGACTTATGCGCAAAGAGAATTAAGAAAATCCACAATGCAAGAGCATACGCTTTTAACGCAACCAACATAATAACGTAAGTAGTTAACCGTCGTGCCGCGCGGCGAGTAATGCTAAAGAGATGTCGATCAAAGCCGATAGATTGATCAGTTTTTAACAGACTTCAAAAAAAGGAGGAGGCGTATAGATTTTTTTAATGTATGTACACCGATTACTCCGTCAATTATGGCCCGATTTAGAAAATTTGTTTTTTGGTTGAAACGGTATACTCTCGAGGTGGTCCCATTGTCATCAAGTTGGAATCTGATAAGAGGATCCCATGGAAATCGAGAGAAACCCTCAAATTTTATAGGCAAACCCATAGCGATTTTGGTATTTTTTATAGTAACTCGTGCATTTGCTCTCGGAAAGCACCATTTGGTGAAGTGGAACTGATGATGAAGGCCACAGATGGCCACCGGAACTACTCAATAATAAGTATTTCACGAGTTGCGATTCGATTACTTTAATATGGTTGCTAAGCAATTTATGCTCGTCACAATGCGAATGGTGAAATGGAGCTGATGGTGAAATACCAGGAGAACTCCTCAACAATTAACGTCCCTGCATCGGGACAAGCAATAATTTGTAAAAGGCGATGAGCAACTTGACAATGTGCTATTGTAACTTATATAAATTATAAGCAGACCCACTAAAAAGTGAGGAATAAATACTTTTTACAAAAAACCGTTTATTTTTTATTAATTAATTCTGTGCTCTGCAAGCAAGTCCGCACCCAGAGTCCAATTACCTCTTGTGGGTGCTGGAGTCCCCAAGTACCCACGGAGTTGGGCGATGGAGTGCTTGCCGCAGTTCGTCACACTCCCCCGACAAAGAGAGCAAATATTCCTTAGCGTCGTCTGGCATGCGAGTTGCGACATGCGTCGTGACACAATTCAAAGTAGACGTGGAATTGATCGGGCTCGATATTCACTGTCGAGAAAATAATAAATGATGGTACACCTTTTTTACGCGCTTGGCAGCTTTTTATAAGCTGGCATCGCAGACTTAAGTCCTAAAACTTGCCTTATCATTTTAAATGTTTTGTTTCGGGTCGCTATGGTATCGGGCGAGAATATCTAAAATGTATGAAACATTTCCATGACCTTGACTAACATTAAAAATTTAAAATGACCGCTGCTTGTGGCGACCAGCCAACCACCAATGCCCGAATTGTTGATGCTAGCGTAGATCTCTATTTTTCTTAATTTTGTGGTTTTTGTCTATTATCAGGTGGAACAATATCGCGGATGGATTCTAGCAACAACTATGTTGAATCAGTTGTCTGCAGGGAAGATGACCTCAAAGAGAATGAAATGAAGGTTTTTGATATTGGAGAAGAAGGCAAAGTATTGCTTGTGAAACAAAGGGGCGAATTTAGTGCAGTAGGCACCACGTGTACTCATTATGGTGCTCCGCTCGTGTCCGGAGCGCTGGGAGATGGCAGAGTCCGCTGCCCTTGGCACGGAGCCTGCTTCAACATCAAAACTGGAGACATTGAAGATTTTCCTGGCTTCGATTCGTTACCTTGCTACCAAGTTACAGTCACGGAAAAGGGAGAAGTTAAGGTGAGTCATTTGTTTGACAGATACTTTACAATATAGACATGGATCATGGACGTATATTATAACATTAAAGATTTTGGCGTCGTTTTAAGATCGGCTTTTGCGCAACAGGTCCTTGTGTCGTACGAAATTTGTATAGTCGAAACATAAAGAGTTTGTCTGCAAACAAATCAAAATTCAAATTTATTTATGTATTAGTAAATTCTAAATCCACGATACTGAAGGAATCCTAGCGTATTTTCCCTTACAATGTGTTTTTTGAGAACACCTTGCATAGCATAAAGGCTGTGAAATAACATAAATAAATGTATAGAACTAAACAGATGTCGCGATCATCCAAACTTGGATGGAGGTTGTTTGTAACGCCCGAGCGAAGCGAAACAGAGGTCGGGCCGCGGGCGCTGGAGCCGCGTGATCAATAATTAGCGTCGTAGGTACATGACATGACAAACTGAAGACAAATATTAACTGTTTTTACCTAGACTCTGTTGTTTGTCTTCGTGTAAAATTCACGATAAAATCATAAACCTAAACCGAAACATTTCAGTAATACATAAGTACCTATTACAAAAACATATCAAACTCAGCCCATTTCTCCTCAAAAGAACAATACAAAAACTTCAATTTTGTTATTTAGTGCCTACCTCAGTTTTACGTTGACGATTATCGTTGTCAAAAGACATGATTTTGTGAGAAGCACATCAATTAATTGAATCAAAAAAGGAGTTTTTTGATAATACTAACACAATATGTGAATCGGCCTACTAGTGGTAGAAACTAAGATTAACCGTCTTTGGTTAAATTTAGAAGACAGTACACTAATTTTAACCCGATCAGTATCAAAAATCATTGGCAGGTTTTTTGTATTCTTGATCGTTGTTAATCTTGACCTCAAATGCACTGTGAATACTGCGATATCTATCGAGTATTAACTGAACCGTTGACAATAGGAAACATTTTTAGAGCTGCACTTCAGGTAAACTTGTACTTCTTATCATACGTGTGTCGATGCGCTCAAACCAATCTCCAATCTCATAGCAATAAAAATTCCAAAACGTGACGGGTGTGCATAACTTACTCACTTCTGGCATTTAGTTCTGTAGAGCCTGACCCTGAAAGCGCTCGTGGCGCTAGCGACAGGCACTTGTGTCAGAATTACCTCAATTGTTATACGTAGACAGAGTAATTCCAACAGACAGAGGCTTACAACCAAGTGTAAAACCAGGTTATTAGGTCTCTGACAGAGGCGTGTGTTGTAACAACAGAGTATATCTGTCTGACTGATCGCAGTCATATTTAATAACTAGCGTGAAATTTCTTGCTCCTCCCGACGACCCACCGCATCGCAACGTACCGACCGTCCGCGCTATTACTTCGTTTTCACTTAGCGTTCTTTCTGACTTTTTTTCTTTTTGTTCGGTTCCAAAGGGTCTTAGCGTGATGGTATATCATCCTATAGCCCTATAGCCTATAGCCTTCCTCAAGAATTGAGCTATCAAACGCAAAAAGCAAAACGCAAAACAATTCTGACTGCTTTCCAAAAATTAGCGCGTTCAAACAAATTAACGTTTTTTATATCTCTCTTAAGTCCGTGATTGATAATCTTATATGCCACAACTGCATGTAGGCAGGCGCCTTACCTGCTTAACTAAACAAATAACTGTAAATAGAAGGCAAATAAATTTACTTCTCTTTACAGAACCACAAATTACGTTGTACTCTGGCAATGCTAATCTCGGAATTTACATATTTTTTTCAAGCCTATAATACTGCCGTGGCATAGGTAACTAAAATGCCGTTATCCGACATCTGGTCGATTTTTAACTTTTAATGCTATTACAAAGAGAAAAAAAAATCTATGGATCTGTTTCCGAATTTTCGATACCTTGAATAGCAAAGCAAGGTATTGAAAATTCGGAAACAGATCCATAGATTTTTTTTTCTCTTTATAATAGCATTAAAAGTTAAAAATCGACCAGATGTCGGATAACGGCATTTTAGTTACACTGAAAAAAAAATAATGATTGATTTTACTAAATTCCGCGTAAATTTTATCAAATCCGCGGGTTATATAGGTCCTACACACGAAATTGTTGATTTTACCAATGGATTTTGTTAAATTCACTCTTGTTATAGTAAAATTAACTATGAAAAGGTAAAATTAACTATGAAAAGGGTTGACTATGGCAGTTCATTACTCAACCTACGCTACTTTAGTACATTCAACAATTCTTTTTTTTTTCAGTGTATGCCACGGCAGAATAGCATTGCTGTATAAGTTGTCCTAGTTCTTCCTGAGTTCCAAGTTAGAATATATTAAAATATTCGCAATAAGACGAGAGATGATGTCATTCCTGTCACCTCGGGCTAGGGCGTTATGCTTTGCTGAATGCTGATGCATAAACTTAGTTAAATCGGACGGCAAATATTATACGTGTTGTGCATTTCGCAGTTTCTGTCCAAAACCCGACGCACGCCACGCCTTCGTCTGTTCGTACCCATAGTGACCATATTTCCTCATGTTAAAATTGTTAGTATTTGTCTATGAGCTCTAGCCGACGAGTGACGACCGACGTCACCAAACCGAGGGTGGGTCAAGCCTGCCACCTACTTTCTGGGCCTTTATTCCAACTACGCTTTAGCTTCAGTGACCTACATTATTTTGCTACCCGATGTCTTTCCAAATACCAGTATTCAAAGTTCAACCTTATCACAAGACCACCAAACGCTCTACGGGGTAGTTTTTAAGTTTATGCTTCAAGCAAGTCGTTTTAGATCTGCAGACATGACTGGTGCCTTTCGGCAGACATACAAGCAGCGGTAGGCTTCCATATCTGTTGTGAATTTGTGATGCTAAAAGCATTAGATTTAAAGGAACCAAATACATTAGATTTAAATTACCGAATGTTAGAAGTAGCGAATTGAAATCATATTGAATGGCCAAAAACTAGAATTTATTAATCATTTTTCCTAGGGATCACGCTAGACGAGAAATTACAATGGGGACCTCATATAACATCTATTGCGGGGCGGCTAAGCTCGGCCGCTTTATATGCTGTTAGAAAGATAAGACTGTTAACAGATGTAGAAACAGCGCGTTTGGTCTATTTTAGTTACTTCCACAGTACATTTACATTTATAATCTACGTCGCCGCGGATCTCTTAGGGAACTATTTAAAAAGGTTAATATCATGACGGTACCTTGCCAATTCATTTATGAAAATAAGAAAAGAAAGAAAAAAAAGATGAAAAAAAAGAATGCGAAAAGTGAAAAAAATGAGAATGAATATAATAGTAAGAAAAAATCAACATATTTTTAATAAAATAAGTGATAGATATAATTTTAATACTAGAAATAAAGATAAATTAGATCAACCTTTTTTCAGATTATCTAAAGTACATACATCTTTTATGGGGTACTGTGTTAAATGCTACAACATAATACCTTGTGACATGTTGCAATTAAATGAAAGAAAATTTAAAATTCATATTAAAAGTACACTATGTAAACAAGGATATTACAAATTAGCGGATTATATCCATGATAAGAATGCTTGGAAACGTGCTAGTTCTGCTCCATAGGACAATCTAGAGTCTAGACAAAATCAAACTGGTTCCTAATTTAATTTTCACTTCTCATGCTCTGAAAGTGCTTCTTTGTGCAGGGTATAGGCTGCACAAAATCGAATTTTGTGCACAAGGGCATTAACGTATCTACTCATAAATGTATTATATTAAGGCAAAGAAAATGAGCCATACAGCCAAATGCAATAAGAAGTTCATAGATAGAATTTGTTATTATATAATATTTACTTTAATTTATTTGCCTTATGTGTTTTTTAAGATATAATAGATATTAAAATTTTAATTCAAGTACGGTAGGTTAGTTGATTTAAGAAAATTATTATTACAAAATTAATAGTAGGCTGTATAGGTCTGCAGCCTAATATCAATGTCGTAAGAATTAAAAAAAAATAATTTCCTTCAGTATTCAAAACTGTTCTAATTTTACTTTGAATTTTAATTAAAGAAATGTTATGTTATACTACTGTTTTATTTCCTCGCAATCGAAGTGAAAAGCAGAGTTTATAACTCGTCCACAAAACCATTTCTATCCTCGACATTACTATCAGCCCTCGCCTTCGGCTCGGGCTGCTAAAAGTCTCGGATAAAAATGGTTTGTTTTGTGCACTTGTTGTAAAATCTACTATTGTATTTTTTAAATATTTATAACATTGATTTTTACAATCTGTGACTACAGTAACTCACACACTTGTTAAAATTCTAGGAAAATCAAGAATATTTGTAAATATGTGAGCACCATGTATCTATCACATAATTGATTTACCTGTCATTGCTTCATTTTTAATTCTTTTTACCTTTTGTGGTAGACTAATTTCATTCTAGGTGCATCGTCTTCACATATAATTATATTATGTATACAAAACATTTTAAAAGAGTAACGGTGGAGTTTCGTGCCCATTCTTCTCCATACGAACACTACCTTTTGGAAGGGGTGACTATAATCAATTCAATTTTACTATAAGTTTTGACGTATAAAAGTGCCTTTAATGTGCCTATTTGAAATAAATGATTTGACTTTGACATTCTACCTAAACATATGATGACCGTATCCTTGGAATAGAGACGCATCGCTAATGGTTATGCTAACTAAAAACTGTGTAATAGTATTTATTATTCGACCCGCCCGACAGACGAGAGCACTTACAGCGCTTGTGCAGTACTGTTAGGATTCGATCTCTATATCTGATTGGGATGCAGTGTGCAACCGCACTTAGGTAATGTCTTTTTCCCATAACAACACGCACACTAGATAACATTTATGGAACTTAAAATTGATTATAGAAAATACTGCTCTAAAAATAAAATCCTGAGACATCCTCGGGATTATCGCTAAATATGTTAGTGTTTGCAGCACGCTGTCTTGTCCGTCTTTTTTCGAGTAGATCATCGTCTTTCTTAACCGACTTCAAAAAAGGAGAAGGTTCTCAGTTCGTCGGAATTAGAATAATGTTGAGTTTTTTAAATGTAGAGTCCCCTTACTAATAAACGTTGTATAGCGTCTGTATAGTTACACAACGCTTGGTCTTCTGCTTTCGAAAGGCAAATTACTGACGACTGAAAGAGAGAAATCGGTGTGTAACTATTCATCTGATATAATACGTTCATTAGTAAGGGGGTGAATGTGTAGTAATGTTCCCCAATTACTCAAAGATTGCTGGACCAATTTGAAATTTTCTTTTATTGTTTGAAGAGGGATATTTCCCAGGTGGTCCCATTGTCATCAGGTCAGTTTCTGCTGATAGGATCCTAGACAAATCGAGGAACTCTTCAAATAGTATAGGCACACCTATAGCGATTTGGGTATTTTTGTTGTGGTACAACAAAAAAGTGAAAAATAGAAACTTTTTTGACACACTGGCACGGAAGCGCAAAGATTTTTTGTAGACGGTCGAGCTCGTACTGTTTTCAGATTCTTGTCTACTATGGGCTTATTTATTTATTTTTATACTTTATTGATTATTAATACATAACATACAATGGGCGCCTTATCGTTTTCTGCGATCTCTTCCTGGCAACCTTGGAATTACTATCTTTTAATAGTATGTAGTTGCTTTTAATTGCCACTACCGCGGGGCGCTGCTAGTCACACTAATATTATAAAGGCGAAAGTGTGTGTGTATGGGGGGGGGGGTGTTGGTGTGGGTGCGTGCGTGCGTGTGTGGGGGTGGGTGTGGGTGCGTGCGTGCGTGCGTGCGTGCGTGTGTGTGTGTGTGTGTGTGTGTGTGAGTGAGTGTGTTTATATGTTTGTTACTTCTTCAAGCTCTAACGGCTGGACCAATTTTGATAAAAAAAAGGTAGCTGACACACTGGATTAACATATAGGCTACTTTTATCCCGATATTCCCACGGGATTGAAATTTTCGCGGGTGAAACCGCGGGTGCAGCTAGTTAAAAATAGTTGTCATCCTAGATTTATAAGTAACTAGCAGCGCCCCGCGGTATCACCCGCATACGTTTCGATCCCGTGGTAATATCAGGATAAAAACTATCCTATTTCCTTTCCCGGGACACGAAACTATTTCAATACTAAATTTCATCTAAATCGGTTCAGCGGTTTAAGCGTGAAAAGGTAACAGACAGAGAGACACACTTTCGCATTTATAATATTAGTATGGATATTTTCATAGTTTACATACTTATTAATTTTCTTTATCAGAAGTTTAAAAGCGTATATAATATTTATGATTGTTATCTTCTGATAGAGGACTAGCCGATAATTGCAGGCAAGACCAGATTTCCACGAATCGGAACGTAGGAATAGCGTGGGTTTTTACCACAGATATGGATTCACCTAGGTAACGCAAGAACAACTACTTCGCGTGCTAAAAATCGCACCAGCTTACGTACAAAAATCGTAAGTCGCCACTTTTGCGCTCTGTGTATACTGCTATAATATTAATATTATAATTATACAATCACCCAGAGCGTGAACGATGGCGCTAGGCCCTGGGGGTAGGGCAAGACGGGTCTTTGAATCGATTTGATTTTCCCATCACTAAATAGTGCTTGTGACTAGTTGTGGACGTCATAGTAGAGTAGTCAAAAAATGGTACGCTTGATTTTCATACAGATCGTGATACTTGCGTTATCTAGGTCTATCTATATCTGTGGTTTCTACTACTCGGGCATACTAATAATAATAAGGTGCATGATTCGATTTATATTCTGTGATATTTTTACTCTAAAAAGTTTTATAATCGGCGAAAAGCACTGGATAGTAGTGTTGTAAAAGAACTGAGTCTTTATAGTCCTAATATTGAGACTCGAGTCTTTTTTTGAAGACTCGAGTCAAAAAAGAATAAGTAAAAGTTCAAGGCTCTCTGAGTTTTTAGTCTTCTTAAAATAGACTCCAGTCTTGCCAAAGAGAACTCGAGACTGAGTCTTTTAAAACAGCTCATTCTTTACAAAAAGAACTTAAAACTAAGTCCTTTAAATAAAAACTTAGCTTTCCTAAAAAGAACTAGCAACTGAGTCCTTTTAAAAAAGAGCTCAGTCTTACGATAAGAACTCGCGACTGACCGTTAATAACGTGACGATGATTTACATATCTTTTTTAGTCATATTTATTGTTTATTCGAACTTAATAAGTGACTATGACTGCAATCCTCTACTTAAACAATTCAAATACATACTTCATAATATGAGAGTCTTTTTGATTGGGCTGCAGTCCTCTACTTTATAGTTCACGACTCAAGGAACTCAAAGGCTTTATGACACAAGTCTTTTTGATTGGACGGCAGTCCTGCTGTATAATTCACGACTCCTAAGACTTAAAAGAACTTAAAGAACTCAAAGAGCTCAAAGGACTGAAAAAAAACGAAAGGAGTTAGAATAAATCTAACGACTCAAGAAATTTTAGGACTGAAAGAACTGAAAAGACTCAAAAGAACTCAAGACTCAGGACTCAGAAGACTAATTAATCGTGAGTTCTGCAAAAAGAACTCATAGCCGCAAAATGAGGACTAAAAGACTCAGCTCTTTTACAACTACTGGATAGCCCGCCGGTGTTATGGCCAAAGAAAGGCCGTACATTTTAATTATTTTCACTGACTGACACTTTCGACGACGACGATGCCGCCGCCGCCGCCAAGACGGTCTCAGATTACTATGCAAGAGAATCACCCCGACTATTTAGTTTTAAAAACTTTTTACAAAAAAAAAAAACAACCGACTTCCAAAAAACACTACGAAGTAAAAAATAACTTTAATTTCGGAAGGCGGTGTCTTTGGATCTGTATTTTAGTTTTTTGTCACCGACTTCCGAAATTAAAGTTATTTTTCACCTTGTAGTGTTTTTTGAGTCGGTTTTTTTTTTCACTTCTTTGTGGGTTAGTTTGTAATTTATCTAAGTTACAATAGCCTAATGTCAACTGTTCATCAACTTTTACAAAATATTGATTTTCCCAGTGCAGGGACGGTTACTGTGGAGGAGTTCTCCTAGTAAAAACCAAGAGAACTGGAGCTGATCGAGAAGTCACCATCAGCTCCACTTCACCATACGCATTTTAACGAGCATAAATTGCTTACCAACCTCAGTAAAGTACCTAATAGAATCGCAACCCGTGAAATACTTATTATTGAGTAGTTCCGATGGCCATCTGTGGTCTTCATCATCAGTTCCATTTCACCAAATGGTGCTTTCCGAGAGCAAATGCACGAGTTACTATAAAGAATACCCAAACCGCTCGCGATATAGGTGTCCCTATAAAATTTGAGGGATTCCCTCGATTTCCATGGGATTCCCTCATAAGATTCCGACTTGGTGACAATGGGACCACCTCGAGACCATACCCTTTCAAACAAAAAAATAATGTTTAAAATAGATCCACAATTGACGGAAAAATCGGTGACAATACATAAAAAACATACATAAAGTCGACCATACAAACCTCCTCCTTTTTGGAAGTCGTTTAAAAAACACAGTTTTGCTTCGGCAATTCGCTGACAGATTTCCAACGAACAGATTTCAACAAGAGATTCTACTACTACGTTTTAGTGTTCCGTGCCATAATTGGTTGAATGAAACAGTTTTAGACTCCCTGCTACAGTCGATTTTCTCTGCAACTATTCTACAATGAACAATAACTGAGAGGCAGACAGTTTAGAAAGGCAATGTTTCATTCATACTAATTACCACAATAACAAATACCTAGTGTGGTTAGTACATACCGGACCTCAAGAACTGTTTCACACTACACATGTATCAGTTGTCTCACTTATGTATATCATTCTTAATATTGTACTCTGTTTCGAAGCCTGAGAGGTATACCTCGTTTGTAATGTGGAAAGAGATCCCTATTTTGTCTCGTATTATATCACCTGTTTAAAATGAGCGTTAAAATACTGTTGTTATCATTGTGATTGAGAATTTGAGACACGTTTCAATTATAAAATTATTAATATTTGTCCGTTCGAACTTGTGACTGGTATAATAGTCACATTGTTTACTGCATTTGTATTACATAACTTTGGGACAGTAACACTATTTAATTGTAGATAATTGTAAGAAACCCTAAGCGGGCAAGCCCAAATCGCACGTGATAGGTTTTTACGTAATTAATTGTCAGCGTGGCTGGCTAGTTATAATAGTGCGTATCAGCTATCAGCATCATTTGTGCGATAAGCAATGATTTCGTTTACATTACATACATAAAACTTCTTCAACCATGAATAATTCGGAAGTGGCGTCTTAGCCTTGAGGCATTGCATGATACTTATAGTATATGTATGTATTAATTTAGTCTACGCCAGTCTGTTAAATTATCCTCATTGTAGACAAGGCTGCTTTATCAAAGTCAAAGCATTTATTTCAAACAGGCACATAAAAGGCACTTTTGAACGTCAAAAATTACAACAAAATATAATTGATTCTAGTCGCCCATTCCAAAAGGTAGTCTTCATATGGAGAAGAATGGGCAAGAAACTCCACCGTTACTCTTTTAAAATGTTTTACAATATTTTGCATACAATAATTATATAATGATAATATGTGAAGACGATGCACCTAAAATATTATGTATACCACAATAGGTAAAATAATTAAAAATGAAACAATAATTAAAAAAATAATTATCTGATAGATACACGGTGCTCGTCTATTTACAAACATGGTAAAAGTAAACGATATTTATTGAAATAAAAAAATTAAAAGTAATAAGTCAGATTGTGAGTTAAAGTACTTACAGAATGTAAATTAATGTCAAAAAAAGAATAAATTTATAATTAAATTAGCAACCACTTTGATTTTGTCTAGACTCTAGATTGTCCTATGGAGCAGGACCAGCATGTCCCAAAGCAATTTGTGTCTCCTGTAGTTTGAGAACCTGCAAACATAGCGTCATTGTGAATTTGTGACTAACGAGTGTAGTGAGTAATGCGCTTACCTCATTTATTTTGTTATGGCAAACGTAAGGCAGATATTTTATCGGACCGTCCGTACCTATAAACCTAGCCTAGCCTACAGTTCAAGAAAAAAAAATGTAGTAGGCTGCTTATACACCTTTTAAAGTAATGTCAATGTTTATAAAGCTATCTACTTAGCTGTTATGAAACCACATTTATATGAGAGGCAAACGTTGTATTTTATTACCATTACCTAAGTATTTTATTTGCTCATAAAAAACGACTAAATCTTTATCTACCATTCGATAGATTTTTTGACTGAACTGGCTATATTACCGTCATGTTTGCTGGTTCTGCATAAAGGAAAGGAAACATCTTGGACTTGAGAAAAATCTATCTAAGCATCCATGCTAAATTTTAACTCGGTAAATGCGTGGGAAACAATTTACTTTGCAAACTATTAGCGTTGAGTAAGAATTTTATTCACACATGATGTCTTAAAGTCAATATTATATTTCATTTAACTTGAACAGTGTTAGTGAACGGTACGGAGGTATTTGTTTACACAATAACTGTAGTAGTTGCCACTTTTCTGGTAAATTCACAATATTTATTTCATATACATATAAGGAAAAATATAATGGGATAGGACGATAGGTAGAACATTTGGGAGTGAAAAAAAACCCATACTTTAAGTCAGGTGTGCCTACGCAAACTTAACGTTAACTTATCGCAAGGTAGGTTTGCAAAGCGTGATCTAAGAAGTAGCTGACCTTGACTCACCTTGACCAACTCTGTAGAATTAGTTTACAATCGTAGCTGGCTCTTTACATTACGATATACTTATGTATGTATATTATTATAACTTACCAGATGGTGACTCAATGTCATTCCCCTGAGCAATCACTTAGCACCAGACACATACATTGCATAGTCATGGTTTACCCGCCTTTTTTATTACCTTACCTCTAATTAATCAAAGTGGTAAATAAATCATATGTTTTGATGGTCCTTTACATACCTATTAGTGTTTAAGGTAAATTCCTGTACCTACCTACTTCCTTTAACGATATAAGATAACTAGGTGTACCTACTAGTAAAATAAAATACTTATAGTAATATAACTTTTTTATGGTAACGGCTGATTTTGTTCCGTTTTGTATTATATTATCCGATTATAATTACTTATATTAATAAATTTTATATTAGGTACGGACCGTGGCTCTAAATAATAACAGCCCCACAGGTCGATCGATCAGGTTAAGCCACGCTTGCCGCGGTTGGTCTGTGATGGATGACCATCTTTACATACCGTGACCCCTCCGTGCCTCGAAAAGCACGTTAAGCCGTTGGTCCCGGCTGTCATTCGTGGATCTTTGACAGTCGTTTACTAGTCAGAAGCCAGTGTAATGTATTACCCAGTAACTGGGTTGTGGAGGTCAGATAGGCAGTGGCTCCATGTAAAATACTGGTATTCAGCTGCATCCGGTTAGACAGGAAGCCGACCCCAACATAGATGGGAAAAGGCTAGGTGGATAATGATTAGGTACGGCTACACATTTTAGTGAATTATTAGTTTAGTATGTACGTACCGCCGAGCGTTTATTAGCTTTATCCATGAAATCATTTGAATATTTGATGCAAGCCAGGCTGTTGAGCCACGCCAGGCTTAACCGTGGGAAATTCAGTTTTTTCTACAGAATTTTTAATCAGACAGTATTTGTGTAATCTTCACTGCTGGATGAGGCAATTTAAATTCTTATTTTATGTCTTTTCAAATTTCAGGTAAGAGCTAAACGCAGCGACTTAAAGTCGAAGAAACGCATCAAAGAGATGGGCAGGGCGTCCCAGTGCGACAGCTCAGTGGCCGTAGTTGTGGGCGGCGGCCCGTCCGGCGCCACCTGCGCGGAGACCCTTCGCAGCGAGGGGTTCAAGGGCCGCATCACCATGGTCGCCAGGGAAAACTACCTGCCCTACGACAGAATTAAGGTCTCCAAAATAGGCATGGTCACCGACATCGAAAAACTACAAGCAAGGTCTCAACAGTATTATGAAGATGCTAATATTGAAATACTAAAAGGTGTTGATGCCACTGAAGTAGACACCAAAGAGAAAATTGTACATTTGAGCAATGGAAACAAGCTGCGTTACAATGCATTATACATCGCTACTGGCTCCAGTCCACGTGTACCAGACATTCCAGGTGTCGATCTACAAAACATTTTCACGGTCCGAAACTTTGATGATTCCGTAAACATCCTGAATACACTAGGATCTAACAAAGATAAGAATGTTGTAGTATTAGGTTTGAGTTTTATTGGCTTAGAATGCGCGTCGTCCTGTACTGATAAAGCTAAGTCAATGACTGTTGTTGGCAAGGACACATCACCACTTGGCTCAATATTCGGAAATGAAATTGGCCGTAGCTTACAAAAGTTATTTGAAGATAAGGGCGTCAAGTTTCAGTTTGAAACTACCATAGTCAAATGTAACGGCGAGAACGGAGTCATACAATCGGTGGAGTTGGCCAATGGCACCACACTTCCTGCTGACATGCTGATAATGGGCGTGGGAACAACATTCAACACAGGTTTCTTAAAGGACAGTGGAATATCAATGGAGGGAAATGGTGCGGTCAATGTGGATGATAAGCTCGAAACCAATATCAAAAATGTGTATGCAGGCGGCGATATCGCCCTTGCACCCATCTTCGCCCATGGTAATAAACATATGACCATAGGACATATTGGTCTAGCTCAATACCATGGTCGAGTTGCTGCTTTAAATATAGTAAAGAAACAAACTGCCTTGAAGACAGTTCCGTTCTTCTGGACCATGCTGTTCGGCAAGTCTATCCGCTACGCTGGTTGCGGTAGGTCTGCAAGTACTCAAGTAGAAGGAGACGTAGAAGGCCTGAAGTTTGTCATATTCTTCTTTGATGAGTCGGATAAAGTGATTGCGGTAGCTTCGTGTATGAGAGATCCAGTTGTTGCTCAATTCGCGGAGTTCATGCAGCAAGGCAAAACATTACACAAGAAGGACCTCAAAGAAGACCCTTTTGCGTGGACCAAAATTAATATTAACTAATCATTATTTCTGTTGTCTATAATCTCGACCAATTTAAGCTCCTGTAATTTTGAGGGATGTCTGTGTACTTATCACATTATATTTATAGAACTCGAAGCTCTAATTCTACATGGAGATATTATTTAAACTATAAATGTGTGTTTGTAGAGTATACGCTCATTATAGTGTGCTTTAATTATATTTTTCAAGGTCCAACAGACGGCAGTAATATTTTTTAAATTGCTTTAAATCAGAACTTGGAAAATAGTATTTAAAAGAAATGCAATGCACCACAGTATAATTTTAAATGCGCAGAATTCGAGACTTAATTTTTTTTACTAAATGTGTAGCTACTTGTTGAATTTGTATCGTATAGTATTCGTGTATGAGGTTATTTTATTTCATGGTGCTGAAATAAATCGTGGCCTTTATACTGCATTTTTGTGTAAATGTAGATTGATTTGTTCAATATGTATTTTGATTTAGATGTTCGCATTTTTCTTTGGAAAAATGTATTTTATTTATCTATTTATAATGCATGGTAAATATTGATGTCGAATAAACCTGTGTGTAAGGTCCGGTATCCACCAAAGCGGAGAGGAGACGAGAGGAGATGTGTTTTGAATAACCAATCAGATTTCTTTATTTCCACATCGCTCCGCTTAGCTTCGGTGGAAATGGATCAAGAGGAGAGATGTTTAATTTTTCTATAGAATTTTTGTGCCGCGATCGAGCAAGCGACGTGGCAGAGCGGAGATGTGTGTAGTCAGGCGGCCAGGAGGGCGGCGGCGCTTGCGCTTCTCGCGCCCTTTTCCCCGCTGCGTTCTCCTCGCGACTCGCACACCCGAAAGAGTAATTCCCATCACACATCTCCGCTACGCACAGCTCACATCTCCTCTTTGCTACGCATCTCCTCTCCGCTTTGGTGAAAATAACCTGCCAGCTTCGTAGCACATCTCTCGTCTCCCTTCCGCTTTGGTGGATGCGGGGGCCGGGGGCTAAGCATTTGATAAAAACTAATTTTAATATTTATTTGTAACTTAACAGCGCCCCGCGGTTTCACCCGCGTAAATTTCTATCCTGGTGGAATATCGGGATAAAAAGTGTGTGTATCATATGTGTTAATCCAGAAAATGGTCTATATAGGTGCCAATTTTCATCCAAATCTGTTCAACGGGTTACGCGTGATTGAGTAACAAACATCCAAACATCTTCACAAACTTTCACATTTATTATATTAGTAAGATGTAATAAGTTACTTACAATTATTTTTGTAAGCATAATTATATTTAAAATGATTTAACTGTATTACAAAAGCAATAAAGTACAAAGGAGGACAAAAAACTGTCATAAATGCAGTTGAGTCATTATGAAAAAGTTTTAAATGTAATTAAGTATGGTACATACAAACACTATTGTGTTAATTCACAGTTACTGAAATTACAAAGTAGGTGCTAAGATAGGTAGTTATCATAGTACAGTTTTATTTTCGGTTTTATTTTCAGTTTTTTTTTTTTGCTATACTCAGTTGATATTTACGATAATTGACGAAACTTCACAGTTATTACAGCTGCAGATTTATTTGCCAACTGAAGTAGAACGATCGATCTATTCTATCTGATCGTAGTTTTATTTATTTAAAAAAAAACACCCGACAGGGTAAAAATTGCCATAAGTAAAGTCTCCTAATGTAATTATGTCATTGTATACCTTACATTAGGGACGGGATGGCGAACCTCTATACATCTACGTGCCATTTTTTCCAAATAAATATTAAACGCGGCCATAACGTGCTAACAAACAATCTTGGCTTAGTGAATGCTGGAAAAAACTATATACTTTTGCATTATTATTATTTTTAATCTCTCTTTGTATTTCTCGGGACTTTTTTATTTCTGGTTCCAAATGGCTTTGGAAGGTGTATGAGGGACCGAAACCAAATCATAGACGCCCGTTCGACGTTTTTAGACACCAACCGACGATTATCTCTGTTCGCACTATGAAAGTGCACCTAAGGACGACCTCTGGTTGGTATAGGACTAATGTGAATGTTAACAATTTTATATTTATTTTAATGAAATGACAAATTAGTGCGACTTCTGCTGTTGCAAACTATATGACTTGTATACTGCAAACTTTTCGAAATTATGCCGTGTCTAAATTATTTTGTTACGTGTCACCAATGGCAGCGTGCCATTGGTTCGCCATCCCTGCCTTACACCATTGATAACCAACTCATTTTTTTTTTATAATTTGGAAAGAATCTACCTTGTGTCCAATGGCGATAATTTTTTATTAGAAGTAAATTCATTTTGATGGACGCTCATAATATTATGTTTATCTAAAACATTTATTAGACTTATAAAGTCATGCTATGTAATATGTCACTCCCGGAATCCACACAAATTTATAAAAACTCGTTTGTCAAAATCGTAGTGAGCCATCGTAGTCAGCCTGAGAGCCAAACCACACGGCGCGGTGCGGCACCACACCGCGAGCCATTTCGCCGCACTGACAACCACACGGGAAGTGTGGCATCGCGGCGGCGCCGCAGCGGTGATGTTGGCTTGCCCTAAGTACTACCAGTCTGTAATAACAATGGATCGGGAAAGACGTGTGAAGATGTGTGTTGTGTGTGTGTGTTGCAACTATGCGGTGCCACTCCGACGCCGCAGCACCGCACAGCGCCGTGTGGCTATAACACATTTTTGTATGTAGAAAACCGGAGCGGTAATGCTCAGGCGCCGCGCCGTGTGGTTTGGCTCTGAAGGAGGGTCATACATAATTATGTTTATAAGGTACAAACATGCGTGCATCACTCCACTAACGTGCAAAGCACAAATAATAAACACAGAGAATAGAGAACACTTGCAAAATTATATTATTGATGAGTTTGAATGTCACAATTTGCTGTAAATGTTGTTCCGTATGTTAAATAATTATTTTAAGGGAAGAAGTAAGGAAGTCACATTTACGACGCAGACCCTGGCGAAGATAATGAGGCGCGGTGTTTCCTGCTAAACAAATCTAAGAATAGAGTCGAAACTAAATTACCTTTGTCTGCGTTTATGCTTTCTCGGACTAATCGAAAGTTTATTTATTTTCGACTTTATTTCAACCAGCGCAAGGTTGGTCTTTGTTTGCCAGTGAAAACTGCGCTGCGCCCCACCAAACGTCCGCTGAACTTTTGTTGATATTGAGTCTGAGAGCAATATTTATACACACAGTTAAACAAGTCAGTGAACCATGCATGGGTTCAGCAAAGGGTCAAAATCGTTAGTAGTGTTGTTTATTCACATGAGAATGAGCAGAAAGCAACTTTTATCCAGTGTCTTCACATCCACCAGACAGAACCTTAATTGGATCTAAAACTTTTCAATGATAACTGGCTTTCTTTCTTCCTACTTTTTGTCATTATTGTGAACTCTGCTTGATAAAATCCTACTTATTGATGTGATATTATAAATTGTTGCCTCTTTAGATGTATGTACATATTTGAAAAATAAAAAAGTTTATTTAATTTTTCGTATTAATTTACCTATTACCACCTAGCTTTCTTCCGCGGCCACGCCCGCGTGGGGGTCGGAAATTATCCCACGGAAACTTAATTCCGTTATACATTGTTGTTTTCATATAACTCTTGGTTTACAAAATACCAAATAAAGCTCTCAGTCGGCATGATTTTTTCCCCCGACATCTTAAACAATCATCATGTTTATACAAGACCTAAGCCTTCCTCATGAATCACTTCGTCCATTGGTGAAAACCGAATGAAAATCCGTTCGGACATTTTTGAGTATAGAGATTGTCCAGCAGTGGATTGCGACTGCATTTGTAACAAAACGACATCACCCAGTTTTAGAACGCATCCGGTCCACGTCAATTCACGTACATATTTTGCGTACGGGTGAGAGAAAATCGATTAATCGATCCACCCTATCTCAAGGAAGGTCAGCAACGCTTTGATGTTACTGAAAGTCTGTATCCGTCTTTAAAAGCGCGAGCTACTATCTCTTCGTCCTCTGTGCAAGCCCTGCACATAAATCTACCTGTGACTCCTATGATAAATAGTTGATTAAATGACCTATGGCCAGTTAAAGCTGTTGTCCGAGAACCTGTTTCGTGAGGCAGCCATTGCAAGTGCTTCCTTAACCTGCCTGAACTGACCGTGGTCCACCCATAGTTTGTGATGTTAATCCTTGGTGCGTTTCCTTACCTCTGGTAAGGAAACGTGTGTTAGTATTAGTACCCTAAGGGGAGGAGCGAGATGGGCTTAGGTCCCACTGGTGCCATGCTCGATCCCCTCCTATGTTGGCTTTGATCCACTGAATGTTTATGGTATTGAGGCTAGCCACCTAGTTAAGGCGCTGAGGGCACTTGTATATTAGCCCAGGCCAGAACCAACTGTGTGACTTTAGCGCAGTCTTGGCATGCGTTGTAGTTTGTTGGAGGCTGTAACTAGCTTGTTGAATCTTAGTGGTTAGGCCCCACTTCTTTCCTATAATTTTTCTGCACTGTCAAAAGTTTATGCAAACCCTCTTAGTTTGTTCTTCAAATGACTACTCTAGTTTAACTTACTGTCTAGAGTGACTTTGAGGTACCTACTTGACTTCGTTTGCCAACTGTAGTTCTGTATCAGTTTTGGAAGACGGAAAGGCATAGCATGCATAGCACGAATTCCCGGTCATCCAAATTTAAACGATCGGGCGGGAAAATAGTTCCGTTCGTCAACACTCCAGGAGGTGGATAGTAGAACTCTTCAATGGCTACTACTAAACTTCTCGAGTTTGAGGTCATATGATTCGTTTTGATAAGTCTAATATTTTGCACTTGGTGTTGAGGGTCTGTTGATGGAGCTAGTTGAATAGTGGAACTAATCGTCATAACTTCGTTCAACTTTCAGATGTAAAAAATAATAATATGTATGTAGTTTAAAAAAACTAAAAAACACTTTTATCACGCACAAATGTTCCAAAAAGCGTATTGAATTGAATTCAAAAAGCGTGGATAACACTTATACTTGTTTAATTTAAAAAGTGCTCCACACTTTTTGAATTAAATGTAATTATTTTATTTGGAATCTGAAAGCGGACTCCTGACCACAGGGCTCCTATCTCAGACTTCATTTTCGGTTTTCTCTTATGCCGCACCTACTCAGCTTTTTGCCCTGTATGTTTGCTCAAAAACCCTCGGGCTCCCTTGCTGCTACCATAATATAGCATCTCAAAGTTCAAACTAGCCAGCATGAACATCCAGGCAGCCATTTTATGTCTGCATAAATAAAGTGTATTCAATGTCATCTGAAATTCTTGTTTAGCTTCCGTGCAATCAGTTTCATGATTGAATTAATTTGTAAAACGGTGAATGTAATAAAAATATTCAGATTTCTGATACAGCAATACTATTTATGACAAATAATAAAATTCTCTCAGGTTTATATTGTGTGTGTGTATTTAGAATTACTACTACATAAAAATAACATTTTATTATTTACACTAAACTACATCATGTTACAATAATTAATCCCAGGATTCTTTGACACGTAAATGTTGCAGCCTCTCATAAAGTGTAACATCTTGTTTGAAAATTCTTCTTGATTTGTCCAATATTTTT
This sequence comes from Luperina nickerlii, assembly GCA_963855955.1. NCBI lineage: Eukaryota > Metazoa > Arthropoda > Insecta > Lepidoptera > Noctuidae > Luperina > Luperina nickerlii. The sequence continues at coordinate 14,326,931 of OY979682.1, forward strand.
TGTTTCTTCATTTCTGGTTTTCCAAGGGCTTTGGTATGGCCGGAACTTTCAGCCTGAAAATATTTATTGCCTATAGGTAATTAATCTGATTAAATAATGAATTAACAGAAATTGGGAAAACAAAATATAAGAATAGTGTGCAGGCTGGCTGTAGCCTGTAGCAAACATGTTTCTTTTTTAGTTTAGATATTTAGATAAGTAATACAATCTATAGATTCTAGGGAGTCTAGAATCATTTATGCCGAATCCATGGTAACAGGTTGCGCATCAATGTCTCTGCCACTACGTGTACATTAGAGTAGAGGGTATGTTCGAAAAACTCTTGCAAAGCCCAAATTGCTAAAGATAGAAACTTGAATTTTGGTCAGAAGTTGTAGTTAAAACGAAGGGGAAACTAAGAAAGTTTTACACGAAAATCAACCCTTAATGGGATGAAAAGGAAGAAATTCGTTTATATTAAAATCTTATTAAGTACTTGGGTTTATAAACTTGAAACTTGGCCAAATGCATATCTAAATAAATAAATAAAAATAACATTAAGTAGGTACTTGTTAGTTTTTCAAAACTAGAGTTTAGGGGTAAGTAAATAATATTTAAAAATAAATAAAGAAAACATACCTCTGAGAGATACGGATAACGTAAATATAACATATTTTGTTCTTCGATAGCGAATTCGTGTTGCATTTTCCGTAAATGTTTCGGTTCTACTTTTTGTACTAGCCGATCTTTTCCTCTAAACAAATGTCCATTTGGTAAGCGATTACGGCGAAAAAGCACAAGGGATAGTTTCATGTTTAAATGAAGGCGAACAGCAGTATTAGATGAAAAATAAAGGGAATTGGAAATAGATTGTAAAATTGTAAATGTTACAAATAAATATCTGACTTTCTTTTGACACTTGACAACGAGAGGTTATGTTAGGCATGGACAATAAAAAATGACATTGGAGATTTTAATTTTCATTAAGCAAGATACACACGCATCGACTGTCTCCGAGACTCTCCGGTGATTTCAAAACAGCAACACACTTTTGACAGCTATTTATCGCTTCACTCGCTAGCAGCTAGCAACGCGATGTCAAAACCTGTGCGTGAACTGTGTACGTAGGGTTTTGAAATCTTCGGCAACCGCTAGCTAGGTATGAAACTTATGAAAGTAAGAAGTTGTGGAGGGAATTAAAAAAATAATAATTTATAAATGCGAAAGTAGCTCGCACCATTTCATACCAAAACCACCAACCGATCATTATGAAAGATGAAGGATTTATGCTACTTTTCCTGTATATTTCAAAGGGATATATATTGTATAGAAAAAAAAATACAAAATCCTCGAATGCAAAGTCGCGGGCAACAGCTTGTAAAATAAAATAATTTGATTACGTACAAGCAAAAGCTGGTGCGGGCCAAATAAGCATGCTGCACTATATATTATTTTTTTTCTTTCGAAAAGAACAATAAAATAAAGTAAATCACTCAAGACACTATTAGACACTCTACACTCTATTCTATCTCGTCTATCCATATTACTGATACTCTCTCTAGTCTATGGTCAGAATGGCTGTCGATCGAGCGTAGGGGTGTCGTATTGTCGTAAATAAATTGTGTGAAAATCAATTAATTCCTAATGTAAGTTAATTGTTGAATATACGTTTAACCTTTAAGTATGGGATCTCGGGGCTGACAGTTGTTTCTTTTTCTGGAGCAGTCTCCAGGATTGGTGAGTAATTTTCGTATCTTACTTAGGCTTGAGTAGATACTTGTATTTTAGAGCTTCCCTATAATTGTAATAAGTTGCGAATAAGACCAACAATATCAGTGTCCAAATATATTGTATGAGCTACTTCGTTGTGCTCATTTTAATTTGCAGATATACTTACAATACAATGAGACATTTCATTTTGGTACCCTTTCACTTTATTGTGTACATTATTTTCGTGCTCTACTTATTTCGAGCTCGCTCTTTTTTATTATATTCTTCAATTTTAAAAGAAATTTTTCTGGTCGGCTAGTAGATAATTAAAAAAGATGGTATGTTACTAACCCTCAGTTATTTTTCATTTATTTTAGTAAGTCACTCTGAGATAGTCCTAAGTGTTATTGTCGTTAAAAATGACCTACATACAATAATGCCATCCTTATTCTGCAAGTAGATTTTTGGTACACTTCAGTTTTTTTGTAATATGTTAGCAAGATTGTTGTCAGTGATCTAGCCCATTTAATTTCATTGAACACCTGTGTCTATTGTTATGATATTTATACTGTTTTTCCTGCAGTTAGGTTAGAGGATAATTAATTAACTGATTTGTGTTCATTGATTAAATGCATTACTAACAGAGATTATATCATAAATATTTAATGTACTACTTGATTAATTTAATTTTTCTAGTATTTCTTAATAATCATATTAATCATGTTTTATAGTAGCGGACATTCTGATAATTTTCATATTAAATTGATAAGTAAAACAAAAATTAACAGGTTGTAAAATTGTAGTATAGGGTATATACTTGCGTACATGTGGCTGGGGTACGTCACACCCGACCTCGTAGTTGGTGTTACATTTTTGTGTTGACAGTAAGTTTTTGATTTACTGTTATAGTATTTTATGATTTATTTTTATATTTTTCAAAATGTCTTATGAAGAAAATGAACGTCGGCTACGAGAATGATTAGAAAACTGCTCAAGTGCTAGTTCCTGTGACTCCGAGAGCAAAGAAATTGATAACATTTCTCAGAGAAATGAAGAAATTTTTTATTTTTTAATATATTTTTTTTATAATAATAATAATTAGGAGACACTATTGTCATGTTAATTTACCAAAGAAGTTGGAATTTTGTTAGATTTTATGGGTAAAGAAGTTAACTACCTAAACTTGTTTTTTTTTTTCAAAGAAAATTTAGATACTTTGTTATTCCAATAAAAATGACGCTTTTTGTACTTAATACTGGTATTTTATTTACTAATCTTGTTGAATGGATACTATTATTTATATATCTCAAGCATAAATGCTAATTATACAACCATAGTATCAAAAATTGAAAACCAAAATTTTGGGTATCTCATACCCACCTCATAGCTGGTGTAGCAATTTCTCACCTCATTCACGCCAGGTTAAGTTGTGGTGCCTATCCCAAACAAATCTTAGACCACTACTTGCTATGTAAACAACAGTGATAGGAACATATTAATTATAACATCATCAACATACATCAAAGTAGATTAATTAAATAAATATTTGATATTATTCTGGTTAACTCAAAAAAGTAAATAAAAAGTAAAGCTAATTCCTCTCATCGTCATCATTATTTCAGCCGAAAGACGTCCACTGCTGGACTGGCTGGAATTCCTCTACCGAATGAAAAAAGAATCATGAAAATTGTCCCAATAATCATGGAAAATTGGGTGTACAAAATGGAAAAAAAAACCTTCACCAAATGCATAACCTCACCTCAACCTTTTTGAAGTTGGTAAATATGGCACTATAACTTGTATAATTGCTTACAGTGCAAGAAACTTGCAGTTGTTACCAAAATTGGCAATGTATCAATTTTGGATCTTCTACAGGATAAATAATTTAATAACCAACGGCCTTACACAAAAATACAACGAATCAAAGGTGTTATAAAATGGTATCATTATATAGCTCACCGATTCTGAAACTCAGGCAAACTAATTGTAATATTGGAAGTTAATTAAAACTAATTAGGAATGAGATTATACAGGGTGAGTGTTTTGATATGGATATATCAATTGTGTTAGCCAATTGACAAAGATAAATTTACAAAAAAGTATTAAGAGCGGTTTTAAACCATATTTTTTAAACATGTATTAATGTTTAGAATACCTTCATGATGATCAAATATTATATTTATACTCTAATATTTTATTGTTCCAAAAATCAGCTGGCATTCAGCATGTGGACATGTTCATCATGTGCCTAGCCTGCTCCCAACTATTTTGGGGTCAGCTTCCACTCTAATCAGATGCAGCTGAATACCAGTATTTTACATGGAGTGACTGTCTATCTGACCAACATGATACCCCTTGGAAAGACTGGTTGTCAGACTTCCGGGCATCTGATGACCTGTAACGACCGTCAAAGATCCATGAATGACAGCCCGGACCAACGTCTTAACGTGCTTGCCGAGACCTGGAGGGGTTTCGGAATAACATGTTATTGTGTCAAAATACTTTCTTGCCTTTTTTAGGGTTCCGTACCCACAGGGTAAAAACGGGACCCTATTACTAAGACTCGACTGTCTGTCTGTCTGTCACCAGGCTGTATCTCATGAACCGTGATAGCTAGACAGTTGAAATTTTCACAGATGATGTATTTCTGTTGCTGCTATAACAACAAATACTAAAAACAGAATAAAATAAATATTTAAGAGGGGCTCCCATGTTGTATGGGAGCCCCTCTTAAATATTTATTTTATTCTGTGTAAACGTGTTTTTTTTTTTCGGCGTTTTTGCCTTGTCGTACGGAACCCTTCGTGTGCGAGTCCGAATGGCACCTGGCCAGTTTTTTTTCTACAAATGAAAATGTAGTGTTGGCCTCATCTAAATGCCTCAGTTTAATACAGTCTTTGCTTGATTAAGGCTGCTTGTTGCATGTATGTGTGGTTGCATGCTTGTCTTGGTGTTGCTGTTGCATGCTTTACTGCGAGAGAACATCTAGAGATTAACATCGGTCCAGACAATCTCGATCGATTGCTCATGCGCAGCGATGAAGTATACGGGACCCATTGACGCCTAGATATTCCTTTCTGTCCAGATATTTTATGTCAGGTGCTTGCCTCGATCAAACTAGCTACATAGATGACTAATCTGATAACAAAGATCCAAGAAATGTAGCCAATTATTGTCTAACAAAAAATAATTGGTCATCTAGTTCTTCAACATTCTAGATCAGTCTAGATTTAGTACACACCACTTACTACTGCAGCAAACAAATGTTTGTTCTTGTTGTAAATGTGTACTATTTGATACCAATTAAATCCTCTCTGATAAGCTAAAAAAGAATAAATAAGTTTAAAATGTGTGTTTGAGATTCGATGTTCTGTCTTGTCATCTATAAAATAAATTTTCACAGCTATAAGCCGTATTTTTCCTATAAATTACAACAGTTCTTTAGACTAAATTAAGCTTAAACATGGGTGATGATGACTCAACACAATGCATGCAGTATAATTTGATAGTACTTCAAATATCAAATTAAAAGTTTAATTAAAATAGGTGAACTAACTCTACACTGTTACGGTAGTGCAGGGCAATGCCCTTTTGATATCCTTAATCATTTCTATTTATTGCCTTCCAACCATATGCAATGTAAACTCAATAACTCATAAAATATGTGGGTACACTTGTAAACACGCCGTACATCTTTTTACCTGACTATGACATGCTAAGGGAAGGAAAGTGATACATGTTCTGTGAGGGAAGGTTATCGAGTTGTGATCTATGTGGCTACTGCCACAGGGCTCAAACAATAGGTACATATTATAATAATATTTAATCAAAGAACCGTCGACACGAAAATAAGAACTATGAACTAAGTTTAAAAGCATTTAGCCTTATTACAAAACAAGGTTTATCTTTAGACCCAGGTTTAAACGATCGAGCCATTTTCAAATTTCGAACTTTATTCCGACAAAGAAAGTTCTTATTACAAAAACTGACGTTAAACCCGAGTCTATGTAGTCAATTTTGCATAAGAACTTTACATTCATCGGAATAAAGTTTAAAATACAGTACCTATCTGTCTCGCAGGTTTAGGCGAAGTCTAAAGTTGAACTCTTTTTTTTTTTTTTACTACTGATTGGGCCCGCTCTTGACCTCATCACGCCTGATGAAAAGCGATGGATAAGGTCTATGACGGAACGAGTGTGCCCAGAAGATGCCTAAGGTACTGGAAGTTCACTTGTTTTGTAACAAGACTGATTAGGTTTATTTATTTTACCACTTCGCTAATATTTACAGTTTATAATAACGTATTTGTTAAAAGTCTCCCTGTATACCTTGTTTCGATTTCAAGGGGCTTCCCGTCATAATGTAATTACTAATTAGGTATGTGAGTAATAATAACTAAAAAAAAGAATGAATTATATACTATAATTATATAATATACTATAATTTCTCGTTTTTAACATTATATTAATGTAAAATTACGAAAGTTATAGTAGGTACAACTGTACTAGGTATTATGTATTGTGTGTTAATACTTAGATTTTTTAGGGTTCCGTACCTCAAAAGGAAAAACGGAACCCATAAGGGTTCCGTAAGATCACTTTGTAGTCCGTCTGTGTCTGTCTGTCAAGACCCTTTATTAGAAAGGGAACGCGTGGAGGAATATGTAGAGTTGAAATTAAAACCATATACTCAGGTCTACAGTCCCTTGAAGCTGTGAAAAAATCAAACTTCTAAGTTAACGTGAAAAAGAATATGGCCGTTTATGCCGCAAAAAACGTATTTTTCGACACTCTAGTAATAAGATACTCATGAATGAATAGATATTTTTATGCAGAATAAAACTTAGTATTACGACTAAGGTTAAAAGTCAGTACTTTCGGAGTTATACTAACTATTACACTGCCATAAAAGTGATCCCAATCTAAGCAATTAATGATCGTAGTTTACTTCATTAGAAGATAAACATTACCCAGACTCGGACGGCATGGTTGGCGCAGTGGTTGAGCGATTAAGTCGCGGGTCGATTCCCGCATGGAACAAATATTTGTATGACCTATAAGTAGTTGTTCCGGGTCTGGCTGTTTGTGTATGTGAGTTTGAATGTTTGTAAACGCACCCACAATACAGGAGAAATTCCTAATGTGGGGCAAAGATAAAAAAAAGCTTTGTCTACTGGCTGATTTTTCAATCGACAGAACAGACATTCGTGGAATAAAATTGACATCTGACAATTTTTGTATAGAGAAATTGTCAAAAAATCAAAATTATTCTTCCAATAAAATTATCTGGCATTGGAAAAATCAGCCCTTAATGGACTACTGAACTGCATCTCGATCGGTTTTGTGGAAAATGGAACAATATCGTAACTGTGTTGTGTGCAAATACATGTATTATTCCAATTCAACCCCATAAAATATCCATAATGTTAGACTAAGACGACTTTAAGACGACGTATCTCTGAAAGTTGTAACATAAGACCATAGTTTGATTAGTAACTAATATTCCGCTTAAAAAGCCCTATCCAACGGTATATCACATGTTACTATTGAAGGATGGGCCCAAACCCCATACATTTGTTTCCCACTTTCCTTTGTAGTTGAATTACAAAAAAAACCCATGATAAACTATTTACATACCAACAAATTTGTACGGAACCCTCGGTGCGCGAGTCCGACTCGCCCTTGGCCGGTTTTTTTTTATCTCAAACTTCTCTAAATCGAGCTCTCTGTACTTTTTGTTTTCGTCCACGTCTCATTTTAAAACACCCTGTATTATCGATCATCTACAGGGTGAAATTAAATTCATGGGCATCCTTTTAAGGGGTCATTGTACTCATCATTATGAATAACTTTTACTATGGGACCAAACCTGAAAACGCGAAAAAAAATCAGCTGTTCCCTACATTTATGTTCGTACGAGTCGTCAAAATGTAGGGAACAGCTGATTTTTTTTCGCGTTTTCAGGTTTGGTCCCATAGTAAAAGTTGTTCATAATGATGAGTACAATGACCCCTTAAAAGGATGCCCATGAATTTTATTTCACCCTGTATAAGTATGACATACAGGTTGAATCTTGAACATCAAGTCGTAAGTCTACAAATATTACCTAAAAATATTAAATCTGTGAGCGATTTGCACATAAAACATTTCCTTGTGTTCAGTATAAATCTCGAAAAATATTTCCTGTTTAGCTGCCTACAGATTTGTTCGATTTTGACGATCGCTCCCTTTGTAAAATTAATATATTATGTAGTTATGTCTGTAATTTATATGGTGTACATAATAAAGAGTATTCTATTCTATCGACACGTGTGACAAACAAAACCGAGTAAATACAAAGTAACAGACGATCGACATTATTTTTATAAGCAAATCTGTAAGAAGCTTACTGACATATCTTATTCATTGTCAAAACTGCATAAGTATATCGAGCGACAAGAAGCCCTTCGTACACACGGGCCATGTTTTTTATCGCGCCCCAGATTTTTAACTCTCGGTGTTGAGCCGAGCATCGAGAATCCAACAGAGTCAGAAAAATAAATACACTTGCATTGTCAACTCTCGGCGCTAAGCTGTGCGTTGAAAATTCAGCGCGCGAAATAAAATCGCCCGTGGTTACGGTTACGAGGGCTAACTATAGTCAAAAATCGTGCAAATCTATAGGCACCTTTATGTACCTGCAGTTCGCTAGTTAGCATGCCGATTCGTATTGCCGCGCTGCCCGGTTCAATTTTAAGTTTGCTTCTCGTATTAATTTTAAGTTGATGTTAGCATCCGCGTCTTCACATACGGTATTCTCCCACAAATGTTTGAGCATGTTATTATTATACAATGGAGATCACGTTCCACTGCCTTGTTATGAGATAAATTGCAGTGTTGATGTAGTATTCAAATATCGGTGTTCGTTAAGTTACCTTGGTCTGACAAACTAACATGCCTAAAACATCATTGCATCTGCAGCCGCGCCTCACGGTGATCAACATAGGTACTGATTATGCAAACAACTTTATTTGAACAGATTAATAAAATTGGCATTACATCATTAGTTTTTGTGATGGTAGCTAGTGGTCTTCTATTATTTATTTATAGCCGATTAAAAAAAGTGGTCGATAAACTTACTTAATTAAATGTGTACTTGCTTAAAGTTTATTTAATATTAGTAAAGATGCTTTGAAAGTGTACGTAAGTGTTGTGTATTGTTCTAGAGCTTCACGACGTGATCCAAACGAAGTGCTACCACTACATCTTGGCCGTTGATTTGAGTGGTGAACAGGGAAGATGGCTCAGGTCGGAGCTAACATGGAATACCAGGAGTATAAGTGGGCCTACTCAATCATGGACTCCTCCAAGTAATTAAATGCTTTCTTTATTATTATCGATATAATGGTGTCTATTAGGGAATGCAAACCGGTTTCACCGAAAACCGAAAACCCGGTTTTTCGGAATATTTGAAATTATTTAAAAAACCGGTTTTCTTTTCATGTTTCCGGTTTTTCGAGTTTTTTAAAAGTTAGAGTTTATGATTAAAGAATTAATAATATGGTTATACGTGTACGTTAGTTGTGTATTTTGTAATAAGTACTTTCTATTCATGCGTGATAGTTAGAATTACTTAATTATGTTTCGTTGATCTTTTTAATACTGTTGATTAATATTGTACCTACTAGGGTGAAGCACAAAAAGCAAATGAACCTTTTACTTAAACAAATTTCTGTATTTTCATTGAAATTTTGAGTACTTATGTATTTATTTTTAATAGATACGTTTCAATTTAATTATTGAAATTATGCAAGATGTAGGCGGCCTGAATTTCACAAGTACTTTAAAAAAAACTTAGTCAAAGAAAAAGAAACCGGGTTCACCGAAAACCGGCTTTTTTAATACGAAACCCGAAAAAAAACCGGGTTTTCATTTTGGCCGGTTTTGCATTCCCTAGTGTCTATTCTGTAAGACATTAGGGGATTCAGATATTCTTTATCCTCTATAATCAAAAATGTCGTGTTTAGGTTTATCCACACTTAACAAAGTATAAGGGGCCAAGATATTTTGAGCTCCAGACCGCATTGCATTGCACTCCAGACTGCATTTTATTACTACCATGAATATTCAATGGCATGTCGATGATGTTTTGAAAATTAGATATCGCTGGGAAAAGAACAGAGTAATGCAGTAACAATAAATTACGACGTGTGCCAGTAGAACGTCACGATGTGCGACAGTCACAGGGACACATTGCGAAACCACTTTATATAATTCGCAATGAAATTACCATTACTAAAACACCAATGACAAGTCCGTTGCGTAACGTTTCTTTATTTACGCGAACAAACATTATTGAAGTAAAAACAATTGTACAGCAGCCAGGCTATTGCGCCTTTATTGTTTATAGTTTTTGTTTTGGAGACATACGCTCAGCTCCCATGGTCACAGAAAGGTTGGAAAGTGCGATAACTGTTAAGACCATGTTTTATTAGACCTGAATGTGTTGAAAATAACATATTTACGTATGCACTCTCCATGTTATTTTAACATGGAATAATTATATTATCTTCGTTGTAAATATTGCAATATTGAAGGATCCAATGACACGCGAGTGTCTGAACAAAGCGATATTTCAAGCGTTCCTAATTGCTTCAAAACTTAAAAATAAGTCGTGATGTCCTCAGTGCGGTGATGTAGAGTGCATGCCGTTAATTGGAGGGGTCCTGAGCAAGATATTACATTTCATTAGAGAGAGATACCCCGCGCTGCTTGAAAGCGCTTCATTTAATTAGGCGCAGGTCGACAGGTCACTTCGTGGTTTACCTACTTTATCTATCTGTCATTGTTTATTGGTGGTTATTTTCCAGTTCAATTATTTAGTTTTTATAAAATTAATTATCATTGCATGAATGAAAACTGAATTTAAAACATAGTTGGGTACAAAATGATGATGAAAGAAATACAGTATACATAGTGATTTATCGGCCCACATGTCGTAAAGGAAACATGTTATGTGATTATCTCCCGTCATTGCTTACACTTACACCATCGCAGCCATTAAATCAGACGTCTAGGACCAAGTCTGTACTAACTGCATCTCGAATAAAAGACTTCGGCAACTACTAATGTGACTGTTTTCATTTATTAGGGTTCCGTACCCAATGGGTAAAAACGGGACCCTAACTATGACTCCACTGTCCGACAGGTTGTATCTAATGAACCGTGATAACTAGACAGTTGAAATTTTCACAGATGATGTATTTCTGTTGCCCCTATAACAACAAATAATAAAATTAAGTTAAAATTTAAAGGGGTATAAAAGAAACGTTTTTTTTTTTCGGTGCCTTGTGACGGAACCCTTCGTGTGAGAGTCCGACTCGCACTTGGCCGGTTTTAATGTACTTTCTAAGTTATCTTGGATATCAGTTACATCTGCGATCGTCAATCCGTCTTGAACAAGCGTGATGAATGTTGATCAATGCTCACCTGCCTACCTTACCTGTATCAGAAGAGGCCTTTGCCCTAAAACAACGGCACTACAATGCGTGCCACGAAAGATGAGACTTGACCCCGCCTCCCCCGCTCTTTCGCCCCTATGACGTCCGGTCCCGTCCCGCACTCAGACCTCATACCGCTAAAGATACCTAAAATCGTGTACTGCGCATGTCAAACCACGTGGTGTGTCAAGTCTCATCTTACGTGGCACGCACTGTACGTTATTTACTACTCCAAAACTTCCTAATGTAACTGGATTTCGGTATTATCCCGCTAATCGGATTTCCGATTAGCGGGATGAACCCCGCTTAGCCTGCGCAACGAGATTATAGGTAATCCCCTATGCCCTAATCTATATTAAGCCCACGGCAAAAAATAATAATTAAGAAGGAAATAAGTTTGCTATAATGATGCGACGATCCCGTTATTGCAAACGGTGTCAAGTAATTTCACCTGAACAATATTATTTATTTTTATGCATTATTTGCTACGTTTATTGCCCGCTATGACTTGTGTGACCACTGATCATGACCATTAATATGATAACATTCTATGAAGGGTATGCAAATTAATATTATGTTAATAAACTATTTATTTACATACAAAAACATCTACAAAAAATAAAACAACCGACTTCCATAAAACACTACAAAGTGAAAAATTATTTTAAATTTCGGAAGTCGGTGTCTTTGGATCTTTATTTTTTTGCCAACGACTTCCGAAATCAGTTATTTTTCACTTTGTAGTGTTTTTTGGAAGTCGGTTGTTTTTTTTTGTAAAAAAGTTTTTATTTTTCCCTTTTTGTGGGTCAGTTTGTAATTTATCTAAGTTACAATAGCCTAATGCCAACTGCTCATCACCTTTTACAAAATATTGCTTTTCCCGATGCAGGGACATCAATTGTTGAAGAGTTCTCCTAGTAAGAACCAGGAGAACTGGAGCTGATTGAGAAGTAACTATCGGCTCCACTTCACCATACGCATTGTAACGAGCATAAATTGCCGAGCAACTACATTTAAATACCTAATCGAATCGCAATCCATGAAATAAGTACTTATTTTGGAGTAATTCCGATGTCCATCTGTGGTCTTCATCATCAGTTCCACTTCACCAAATGTAACTACAAAAAATACTAATAATATAAAAATATTTTTTAAAATAGGTCCACTATTGACGGAGAAATCGGTGAACATACATAAAAAACTGGACAAGTGCGAGTCGGACTCGCACACAAAGGGTTCCGTCCCACAAGGCAAAAACCCCGAAAAAAACACGTTTGTTGTATGGGAGCCCCCCTTAAATATTTATTTTATTCTGTGACAGTGACAGACGGACAGCGGAGTCTTAGTAATAGGGTCCCGTTTTACCCTTTTTGTAAGCTCCTCCTTTTTGGAAGTCGGTTGATGACGAATGACGATCATGTTGCCGTTATAGGTACGAATATTCTTCATAAAATTCTCTGCAAAATCAAAATATATTATTTCACATAAAAACCTATATGGGCGCACTTATAAAACGTCATCTAGGGCACGGTCTTGGGCGCTGTTTAAATTGGTCGTTTCGTATGGAGAAGAGTCGACAAGAATCTCCACGGTGACTGTTTTAAAAATAATAGGCTCTTATAATGTTATCAATTTGGTGTCAATAGTTATGGGAAGACAGTGAAGCAGCCCCGGATCTACAATTTTTCGAACCGGGGCAAAACCTTGATAGTGGCGCCCCCTCCCTGCAGTGTTTGAGAAAAACTTGCAAATTGTTGATTTCCACTACGATAATATATGATTTCACTAATAAATTACTTATTTTATTAACGCTGATTACTCGCAAACGCTATCAACCACATAAACAAACAGTGTTGTCACTTGACGTTCAACTGTTTGAATTTGTTCGGCTCGGCTCGTATAGATATGTGACGGGGATTCCCCTTGGCAGAAAGATCACGGACACACGGACACTACGCACGCGTTAAAAAATTTACTTGATCTGTTAAGATGCGTTCATAAATCGCTTAGTATGTGTTCAAAAACTCACTGGGCGTATGGAAATAGAAAAGTTTGTTTTTCAAACATATTATAGTAAGATTCGATTACTTGTTAAAAACCTATGAGATTGTAGGAAAAGAGGCTTCATTTGTTCGATATTTCGAATTCTTGTCTCAAGGATTTGGCGCCCCCCATGAAACTGCCGCCCGGGGCAAGTGCCCCGGTTTGCCCCCCCTTAGATCCGGGGCTGCAGTGAAGGTCTTACTTAGTTCACATTATAAGTAGTCACCATTCGGTGTTGCATGTAATGCTGGCGCGTGCAGGCTGTGAGCACAGATGACCTTTATGTAAGGGTAACCACTAGGTCTAAAGCTACAACCCCCCAACTGACCTGCGAAAGGTATTCACTTTAGAAACATTCGAAACTTGTAAAACAAATAACTAATGAATTTACAGTTGGTAGCTCACTCGCGTCAAATGACTGCGGAACGTCAAAATTACAATGAAAAGGTGTGACCTTTTCATTGTAATTTTGACGTTCCGCCCCTATTGTTCCTCCTATCAACAACTGTTACAGTACAGTTATTGTTTAGAATGTTAAATATTGTTTGGTTTGTAGGGTATCGGCCTGTCTGATCTCCATGCTGCTCATCGTGTACGGCAGCTTTCGTTCGCTGAACATGGAGCGAGAGGCGCGCGAGCGGGCGGAGCGAGAGAGAGAAGCCTCGCTGCTGGGCGGGAAACCGGTCACCAGCAGTTCCAGTTCCAACTCTAGTAAGATTTTACCAATATCACAAAAAATACTTATGGCGACACTTCAATCTACGTCTTGCCAGCTCGGTTGTCATTGTCGACCCAGCTATCATTTTGCTGACTGACTTTCCTACCACGCGGCATGAGCAATTTTTTTTTCCGGTTTGGAATGCCCATAAATTCGAAGACATGTGACATTACCAACCCAAAACCCGCACCGGGCCCGCGTGCTAGATTACGGCCCCACTCCATCACCGATGGGAGGCCTGTGTGGGAGCAGTGGGAACTTTATAGGCTGATTATGTGATGATTATGATGAGCTTTTTCCCAGTAGTTTGTAATCGGATCTATACATTTTTTTATTACGGAATGGGCCTGCTCTTGAGCACATCTCGGCTAATGGAAAGCGATAGATGAGGCCTACTATGGAACGAGCGTGCCCTGAAGATGCCTGTTCACTCTTGTTTTAAAGGCTGACGGGTTATCGGTACTAGAGCAGATGACTGGTAAAATGAATGGTGGCACTTCAAAAAGTAAACCAGTTTCGAATATGAAAAGGGAATTGCCAAAAGCGCCAATATTTTTGATAAATACGCCAAGTGAACTGCCAATACCAGTAGGTACAATGCGTGCCACGAAAGATGAGACTTGACCCCGCCTCCCCCGCTCTTTCCGCTGCCCCTATGACGTCCGGTCTCGTCCCGCACTCAGAGCTCATATTGCTAAAGATACCTAAAATCGTGTTCTGCGCAAGTCAAACCACGTGGTGTGTCAGTCTCATCTTTCGTGGCACGCATTGCATGTGCAGAGAAATGGCATATACGAGGGTGACAATGACAGTTCTTAGAAAATCAAAAACTGAACAAACTAGCAAATTATTAGTTTTGTTATATCTTCTCAAAATAGTGTCCATTTACATCAATACATCGCTGCATCCGATGGAACCGCTGAGAAAAGTACTTTGCCCACTCGTCCTTAGGGACCTCTTCGACGGCATTTTGAAACGCAGCCACTCCTCGGCGTTCATAAAACGTTTTCCTCGAAGTTTTTCTTTTATTTTCGGATATAAATAAAAATCGCAAGGCGCGAGGTCGGGGCTATAGGGCGGGTGACCCAGTAATTCCACGTCTGACATCGCCAAATAATCGATTGTTTGCTTGGCGGTGTGCGACGAGGCGTTGTCGTGGTGAAGGAGGATCCTAATGCGAGGTCGTTTCTCCCGAACTTTTTCCAAGACAAGTGGCAAACAATTGTTAGTGTACCACTCTGCAGTAACTGTTTTTCGATCCTCTAAAACAATTGTTGCGTAATGACCTGTCCTTCCGAAGAACGAGGCCACTATCTTTTTCCCACGCTTCGACCTCTCTTCACTTTAGTTGGCAACTCCTCGGAAGGAAACTCCCAGACAGCAGACTCTTAGTTTCAGGATCATAACAATAAATCCAGCTTTCGTCACCCGTAAGTAGGTTTGTCGAACACAGCATTTGAGTCACCTCCGTTAAATCTTTGAACCATTTTACGACACCAATCAACACGACGGAGTTTTTGGGCCTCTGTCAAATTATGAGGTATCCACCGGGCACAAAGCTTCCTGACCGCTAAATGTTCATGGAGGATTTTGTGCACTTGACTCATACCCATGCCTAAGCTTGTCCGAATCTGCTGATAAGTCACTCTTTTGTCAGTCTCTATCATACGCCGCACAACACTGATGTGCTATCTTCAGTCGTCGCCGTAAAGTCTGTCCTTCAAGCAGATCATCGATGAGATTAGTGCGACCACGTTTAAACTCATTAAACCAGTTGTAAACAGTGGCACGAGATGGGGCTTCATCGTGAAAGGCCAATCGAAGTCTATCATAACTTTCTTGTTGACTTAAATGACATCGAAAGTCATAAAAGATCATTGTACGAAAATTTTCTCGCGTTAAATTCATTGCTAACGTGACACCACAAAATACAGAGAGTACAGAAGTCAATCTGCGCTACATACAAAGTGCGCTCGAGCAACGCACACATAGACACCGCTCACGGACACGATATCTCGGACTGGTTGGGACTAGTGCGAGCGCGAGTGCCATCCGTTTGAGACACGCGTCTGTGAAGTGCAAAAATGGACCAACAAAATGGCTATCTAAGCTCGATTTATTATAATAGTTTCCTATTTTGAATCAGTATAAACGAAGTAATTTTTTTGTGAGGTAAATTCACGCCACCAAATATTACGTAAGTTGCAAACATGATTTTTTGTTTGTGTAAATAATATTGTGTTGTTTTTAGTATCATTTGATGATAGGTTGAGGTCTAAAACGATAGGGCAAAATAAATTTTGTAAATAGGGTAGGTAATCCGTTTAGAAGTTATTAGGGATTTTCGATAGTGAAAATTGACAAACGTAAAATTTTATATGTTTGTGTTCTGTAAACTTTTTGTATTGTAATACTATGTTTATTGTTTTGTTTTAATATTGTAGAATAAGCTCAACGATAAATCAAATAACTAGATACGAGTGTCAATACCACGATAGTTTTTTGTGCATAAGCCAAAGTTGACAACCCTAGCGCGACCGCCGGGCGTAGGTATGTAAAGTGAAGTACATACAAGTGATTGACTTCTGTACTCTCTGTATTTTGTGGTGCCACAGACAATTTTCAATTTGCCGCTAAATCGTAAACAAATGACAAATAAATAAAATACATACACAATAATATTGGCAGAGTTCCATTTTCAAAATTTGAACTTATGTTTTATTATATCGTTTACAAGTGGCTAGTTCTAAAAACTTTCAGTGTCGCCCTCGTATGTCCATTGTGCGATTGAGGCTATCGGCACTAATTCTTACGAATCCTAAGTTTTTAGTTGTTTACACTAGCGACACAGATTTAGCAGGAGGCCTATATTTAGAAGTGGTATTTTATGGGCTGATAAGATTAATAAAACCAACAGTGGCGGACTAACAGGGGGGCGGAAGGGGCGGCCCGCCCAGGGCCTCCGGTCTTGGGGGGCCCCCAAATGCCTCCGCGTTCCCCTGATAAAATCCTAAACAAGACTTCGAAAATGTGCTTAGTACCTACATAATTTCATCAAGATCAAAACACTACAGCCATCTAGACTTTTTACGTGGTACTAATATTCTTTTAACTTTGCTGAACGCGTCCAATATGCTGGGAGAATTCCCGTCTTTGTAGCGGGTACTTCCCCAGGAATCCCTGAATGAATGGTGCAAATAATTCACTCTTGTACGCCTACATTTACATTCATTCTATTTACGTCGAAAAATAGGTAAACATAGGCATCATTTAACAAATATTGAATTTCATTACGTTGATATTTAATAGTTTATTAGTGTGTACTGATATTTTCGCGAACAGATAAGCCTTTTTAGGGTTCCGTAGTCAACTAGGAACTAGGGATGCATCCGATACCGATACCGATATATCGGCGATACTTCAGGTTTGCCGATATATCGGTATCGGCGATATTTTTATGGCCGATTCAACGATACTTTTCAAATTTCGCGCTTTAAAAATGTAATGTAAACGCGCGTGTTGTCCCGTCTATTTAGTTGCAAACGAGGCACGAACTAAGTTTGCTCGGGGAAACCCCGCGCTTTATTCAGTGTTTTGTTTCGCCCGCCCGCTTTGGCCTCGCACTCGCACATCTATCCAATTTCGTTAGGTTGAATGTTGTTGCGCGTAGTATTTTTCCATGCAAATAAGATTAAGAATTACATACCTATCGTAATTGTGTATTGTATGTCATTTATAACTAGACGTTTGAGTCAAATAAAATAAATACTAGTCATATCAACTTCAAAACACAAAAGTGCTAGGTATATGGAATCACTTTGGAATTTCGACAATTGATAATTCCATAAAAATCTTATAAATGTTAATTTTCATTACTAAAACTTTTGATTAATTGTGTTTTATTTAATATACCTTCCTTTTTGAATTCAGTAAGCGTATCGGTATCGGTATCGGTATCGCCGATATTTTTATAAGAGTATCGGTATCGTATCGGCAAAAAGGCGTATCGTGGCATCCCTACTAGGAACCCTTATAGTTTAGCCATGTCTGTCCGTCCGTCCGTCCGTCCTCGCTTAATCTCTGTCACCGTTAGCACTAGAAAGCTGAAATTTGGTACCAATATGTATATCAATCACGCCGACAAAGTGGTAAAATAAAAATTGGAAAAAAATGTTTTATTAGGGTAGCCCCCCTATATGTAAAGTGGGAAGTGATTTTTTTTTTAAATTTAAACCCTAACGTGTGATATATTTTTGGAAAGGTATTTAAAAATGAATAAGGGTTTACTAAAACCATTTTTTGATAATGTCAATAATTTCGGAAATAATTGCTCCAAAAGTAAAAAACAATGTGTCCCCCCCCTCTAACTTTTGAACCATAAGTTTAGAAAATATGAAAAAAATCTGAAAAGAAGAACTTTATAAGGACTTTCTAGGAAAATTATTTTTAACTTGATGGAAACAACAGTTTTTGTACAAAAAAGACAAAAAGATGTACAAAATAATTTCTGGACTGTTTGTAGTATAATCGTATATGCAAGTTTTTTTTTTAACTTCGTTTACATATTTTACGTATATGCAAGTTTTTTTTTTAACTTCGTTTACATATTTTATTATCCTGAACGTATCTTTTTTCAAACAAAAACAAAAAAAGAATTATTAAAATCGGTTCTCGCAATCCAAGCGCGGAGCGCTGCTGGAGCGCGAACATAATGGACACCCACTTTTAAACTCATAAGTGGGAACACTTATTGTGACGAACGGGAAACTACGGAACCCTACACTGAGCGTGGCCCGACACGCTCTTGGCCGGTTTTTTCAAACTGTAAAATAATAAACGCGATCTTATCCGTTCAAAGTAATTTGAAAATTTCATTAAAAAGTGTAATAGTGTTTTAGGGATGTAGGTATGTACTTGTTCTCATCGTGAGACTCAACATGACAAAGTCTCTGTACATTTGTACTTATATCTATATCGTCAAATCAATAATGAGGCTTAGTTTAGCTATCTTTTATAAAAGTTTCTTATTTAAGTATCTCATTATTTTTATTGAAAAGTATTCAACCATCTGGCTCTCAGAAAAGGAAGCTAAAAAACGAAGACTGAAGAGTCAAAATCGCTTGCTGAATCTTTATCCAATTACTTTTCGAATTCTGAAGAGAAGAAAAGTGGCGTTACCGACGAAATTAACTAAATAAACATAAGCACTTATTTATACATACAAATGTGAACTAAATAAAAAGCTTGTAAAACTACATTTTTTTTAAAGCTGGGGGGCCTCATTCAGCTTTGCCGCCCCGGGCCTCTGACGGGCTTAGTCCGCCACTGAAAACCAATAAGTTAGTAGCAGCATTTCATAGCATTAATAAATAGGTCATTTGTTTAACTTCGTGAATTTGTTTAACTTCTTCAAGTAAGCGGTATTAGTTTCTACATTGTTTATGTTCAACAGTGCAGCCTATTGCTGCAATAGCGGTGTAGAGAAATTGGCGTTCTAATTTTCTTTTAAATGATATTTCCACGCACATTCTACGATTGCCTACATTTTATAGTTCAGCTATCTAGCTTGCGAGAACACAACCTAATACGGAGATACCTTGGCGCCAGTATGTCGTATAAATCAGTCCTTTGAATTGAACGCATTTCATAACATATTGATAACCATCAGTTCCTTACTTGGCCCTTCTGATTACGTTAGTTTTATAGCTTAGGGCTGATTTTACCAAAGTCATATATCTTTTATATGTGGAATAAAATTGACGTCCGACAGTTCTAGTATGGAAAAGCTGTCAAAAATTCAAAATTTATTTTCAGGATAGGACTTATTCTAGGTATAAAAGTTTGGTCGAAAGTCGCCCTTAGTGATACAAACCTATCTATAGTAGGCTCGTAAGAGCCTGCACAGATTATTATGTTAACTGTTATTGTGTCAATGACATATTATTAAGATATTTGTGATTTGTAAGCAAACGACGAATGTTGTTGAGTCGAGCGTCGTAAACTTCATGCACATAGAATCACCGGGGATACTCGACTACTAAGTCCCTATGCCCAAGAAAAAGGTCATGCTATTCTGCCACCAGTTGGTGAACTCAATTAATTCAATAATGCAAAAATATGGCCTTTATGAGCTACTAGCTTCCGCCCGCGGCTTCGCCCGCGAGATATGTCGATAGAAACTGTCCTATGTCCTTCCCCGGGATGCAATCTATCACTCTGCCAAATTTTATCGAAATCCGTTCAGTGGTTTAGCCGTGAAAAGGTAACATACAGACAGACTGAGTTGCTTTCGAATTTATAATATTAGTAAGGATGGGCAATTGGGCAGTACTACTTCACACCTGGCACTCCTGGCAGTGGCATATTTTTTTTTGGCACTACCTATACCTATATGTTTATAGTACGCACATGCCATACGAGAGAAAATGCTGAATGCAATACGTTAATGATTGATTAAATCACGACAAAATACCTTTCCACATTCGTAGGAAAACATAAACTAACAAGTGAGACGGTTATCCAGTTATTTTCCAGTTGTCTTTTCAGCATTCCTTTACATAAGGGTCCTGTGAACTATGTGCGAATTTTGCGTTCCTTATCAGCGACATATCGAATGGTGTAATAATAGTGTTTTTTTTCAAAATCAACTGGTTCGATTGCTGGCTAGAAATAAATATTCAAAAATCCAATGATGCAGTTTTAGTTTTCATCAAAATCGAGCCCGAGACTCCTTTGAGTAATTTTCGCTATTCCTCATAGTTTCGGATTTTCCAAGTGGGCGTGATTTGGCCATCACGCCCACTTGGAAAATTCACCCTGTATATCACTATCAAACCTGATGATAACATAAGGGGTGCTACACCTTTATGTTCAGGTCGGCATGATTAGGCACAGTTTACCTACATTTTGCCACCCGACTGTGCCGAATCATGCCGACCCGAACGACAGTGCAACGTGCCTTATATTTTACCAACTATGTTGTGTGCCCTAATCTGTGTGTTTTCCCCAGATGTCCAAACCCTGAACACAATGCAAGCGCTATGCTTCCCACTCGGCTCGTCGGTGGCGCTGCTCATCATGTTCTTCTTCTTCGACTCCATGCAGACGCTCGTAGCGATATGTACTGCAAGTAAGTGACAAAAGGCAGTAACTGTCGTGCTGCCCATCAGACCATGTAGGTAGTTAATTTTCATTTCCTGCTTGCCGAAATGTCGAATAACTGTCGATTTTTTTTTGTGTCTGGGTGTTCCGGGTCATGGCTTTCTGGGGCGACTGGGGTTTCTGTTTTTTTAGTCTGGTAATGCTACAGAAAACAGACTGCTCGGACGACTTAGAACCCTCTAAGCTGTATGCAAGCTATCTTATAGATGGGATACTGAGCCTGGATTGTTCTGATCCTGATCATGAATTAACATATTCAGTGTACCTAGCCTTTCCCAAATATATTGGGATCGGCTTCCAGTCTAACTGGATGCAACTAAATACCAGTATTTTACATGGAGCGACTGCCTATCTGACTTTCACAACCCAATTATTGGGCAATACGATACTCCTTGGTAAGGGTGGTTGTCAGACTTTCGAGCTGCTGAGTGTCATAATCGCGACAACAGAGTCATAAACGACATAACACTAATGCGCAAAGTTTGTCCCCCCGCAGTAATAGCGTGCGCGGCGCTGGCGTTCCTGCTGACGCCGCTGTGCCAGTACGTGGCGGGCGGCGCGCGCGGCGCCGTGTGCGGGCGCTACTCGGCGCCCGAGCTGGCGGCCGCGCTGCTGGCCGCGGCCATCGTGGCCGTGTGGGTGCTCACCGGACACTGGCTGCTCATGGACGGTGAGATTAGTTTGTTATTCATCCTTTAATGCGCTAAGTTAGCTCGCGAAATTCAAATATACTTACGTTTTTGCAATATGCAGATAAGTATCAGGTTGTATGTTGATCAAAATATGATTCGCCACCTTAACAAATATAGTATTTATAAAATTATAATCATCGATATGTCGCTGCCAACTGGTTTAATTGGCCGTTTAGTTAACCGCCTAGCCTTTTAACTAAACGGCGGCCGTTCAACTAACGGCCTGAATGATATTCAATATTACAGTTTAGGTTGGAATTATAACCAATCACGCGCGAGTCGAATTGGTCGCACCCCGAAAACTTCGTTAGGTTAGAACTGTGATCAACCGCGTGCAAGCCGAGAGAGCGAAGCGAGGCGAGCACTATTTCTAAAGGCCAGGCGGTTAACTAAACGCCTAATTTAACCGGTTGCCTGCAACAGATACAACAACAGTTTGAATTGACCTCAAATATCATGATTTCATGTAATAGCCATACATTATAATAGGCTTAGCGCATCGTCCTTAAAAGTAGTCTGTTAAGAGACGTATGCCAAAGTAATACATATTCCATTGGACTTTTCCAAGGAAGCCGTATAGACACGTTGCCAGGCTGACTTGATTCGCTAGAGATAAGATTTACTTGTTCATCACAACTTGACGTTTAATTAGGTGGGCCCCAGTGGTAGATTAGGACCCGCTCCCTCACAGAGAGGTTCCCAGCAGTGGGAACATCATAGGCTATATTATTATTATTAGAACAATACAAAAATGGGACAGCATCTATCTGTTTAAAGTCATTGACTAAATTTAGTTATCCAGAACACTACAAGGATTTCGTTTCTGTGTTCTACAAATGAAATACTAAGACTACACACATTACTTTACATAGTGACATAACTTTTGAGACTGATTGATTTAGATTTTTAATAATGTTACAAAATGAAAAATTACAAAAATATATTACAATTGTTAAACTAGTTCTTAGGCTAACTTACCTTTACAGACATTTTCAACTGAGTTTACTATTCATATTCGTACTGTGCCTTTGAGACTAAAACACAGTTAAACTAACAAAATGCCCATTATTTCCACAGCGATGGGCATGGGCCTGTGCGTAACGTTCATCGCGCTGATCCGCCTACCCTCACTAAAGGTGTCCACACTGCTGCTCACCGGCCTACTGCTCTATGACGTATTCTGGGTCTTCTTCTCTTCATACATATTCACCACCAACGTCATGGTCAAAGTCGCTACCAGGTAAGTTATACAATTATACAGTTAAACCAAAAAAGGTATGCGCTTCGGCAACCTTCGTGTTTCCGAATTGGCACGAACGTCGTCTCGCAAAGCTTGTAAGTTTTGTACTGCCGCGCTTTGTAGAAGTGCACCTATAATTGCAAGTTTGTATGCAGCTTTCTCTCTGTCGGGCTATCTACTCCGGTTGCAGATCGTCATCTGTCATTCAAAAGTTTTAAAAAGTTTTTTGTAATAGCATAGAGTTGTTAATCTAAAATTCTGTAATCATAGTAACACAAAATAGGCAAGTACTTCCATGGTTGTAACAACGCTATATTAGATCTCATTTGTATTTCCGAAGATAGGCGATGGTTCCCGAAGCGCATTCCGTATTGGGATGTATGTATGTTTTTGAAATTAATATAAGAATGAAAGTTGCCCAGGCTTTTGAGAAGTGAAAGAAATGATTGGATAATTCCTCTCCTAAATTCCACTCGGTCAAATACCCAAGAGTGGGGCAGAATAAGTAATTATTTTTCTATTTTGAGTTCCGAATTACTCATCTGACCTCATCACACTTTAGAATTAGTTACAATATGTTGTTGTTTAAGCCAATTTTTTTTTTGCTGACGTTCCGTTTTATGGAATTTAATGTTTATTGACCTAATTTCTTCATAAAACTTGGTGTTTCCTAGAATCTGAGAAAGCCCGGGCGTTTTCTAGTTGATTCGTTAACGTTATAATTGTATTTCCGAGTATTTCTCTTATCTATCGCCACGCTTCTTTGAACATTATTTATGTTTACGTATGGGGTTCGTGCGCGATAGCCTGTGTTTATCATATTTAATATTTATCAACAACTCACGCGACCTCGATTTTTATAAATAAATCGATCTATCTTCTTGATAATTTAAACAATAATATAGATTATGCTGTAAAATAAATATAATCGTAAAGAGTTATAATTGCAATAGCGTTAAGGATGAGCAACCACTTAAAATAGATAACCATAATCTAAAGAGGTTATCTATGCTATAGGCACGGATTAGTGTTTACAAATGTGTCGGTTCGTTGAGCTCCTTAAGTCTTGAGTTGAGCTGCACGATTTCTGACAAATGCGTGCACTGACTGGACTGGTCCTCTCAATCTGTGTGGTTCTTTCCTCAAAAGACCATCTCAGACACCGACCTACATGGTCTTCATATAACTTGACCAAGATTATGTCTGGACTTTAAAAGAGACTATGACCTCTGAGTTTGTTTCGGCCTTTCTTCTCAGAGTAGTCAGATAGGAAACACCGACCTCATCTAGTTTAAAAAAAAATAGGATTGACGTGTAAAAGTGTTTGTGCAAACCTACTTACAAAAATAAAATAATTTATCATTTATCATTAAATATCATTCTCATTTTTTTTTTTTTTTTGAGGATGGGAAATCATCAAATGACCCCTCCCGCTCTGGGTGGAGCGGAAGGGAGTGTCAGACTCTTACTGACTAAAACCCACCCGTGTTCCTTCCTAAGCCCTTTATGTTCCGAGCCAGCGGAAACCCTTTCGGACAATCCCGCTGACCCGGCAGGCTTCGGCCTTGACGGGCCCCTACCATTGATGCTGACAGCTCTTTGAGGCGCGCGTGGAACACGTAGGCGCCGTCCGGCACGGGCCTGGTCCTGATCGGACGGTGAGCTACCCATTACTCTCCGCCCGCAGGCCCGCGCCTACGGTGGCCGGGAGTCGTCGCGCGGCTCCCGACGCCCGGAGCGTCTCCCGCGGCGGCTGGGACGGGAGGCTCTCTCCCTCAGCCGTCCCGCCGCCTCCTTCGCTAGCATGACTGCTTCGCAGAAGGAGGCGACTGCCCCCCACTCCCTCTCGCCCCGGACCATGGCTTGAACCAGGCCCGGACGCGAGAGGTCGCCGCCGCTGATATCATTCTCATTTCTTATTGTTCACATAAAAATATCGTTCGTGGTTTTAATTATGACACTCGGAGACATGTGACTAGTTGCTATGAAAACAGAGATACATAGTTTACAGTAGCAGTATGAAAGGGTTAAGCAATTTTCAGTTTACTAACATAGTTCTACAGTACTTACAAAAACAAAAATATGGATTTATTTTCTGAAATAAAGTTATTATTATTATATTTGCAGGCCGGCAGAGAACCCGATGAACGTGGTAGCTCGTCGCCTGCAGCTGGGCGGCGCCATGCGCGACGCGCCCAAGCTGTCACTGCCCGCCAAGCTCGTGTTCCCGTCCATGCACCACCAGGGACACTTCTCTATGCTCGGTCAGTCATCATCTCACAACTCTTAGCCAAATCCTGGGCCGATTCTATTTAGATTGCCATCAATACGCTACGAAAAAGAAGTTGAAAGACGTGCACCGCTGGATATAGGCCTCACAGCATGACCACACACTTATCTTGTGTAATTTATTTCATCACAAGCCATGTGCTCAATGGGTTTTCCAATCGGCAAAAATGAGAAACTTCCATACAAACTTTCATCCTCTATTTAACCTCTTATGGGGATATATTTTCAAAAATTCTTCCTTACTGCTCACTTTCTCTATATAAGGAATTATTGTGCAAAATTCATACAACGGGATCCACAGGTTTAGGCTTTGCGTTGCCTGTCAGTGAATGAATGAATTAAAAATTTTTGTTAAGTAAATCACTGCTCAAAAAAAAAAAACGGCCGGAAGAAATCGGCATAATACATGTGACGTTGTCATCTTCTTTCACAGAGAGAAGGGGCCTAAGTGGAAAATCATAGGCTGTTAATGTATACGTAATTCAGTGATCCGCGACCTTTACTAGATCTTTTTCCATATCATGGGGAGCCTGCACTCCCTGCGGCCGTGCTAGAGTAGTGCTAAAGTGCAGTCAGTACAATTTTAACAATAATAATTTCTAGCAAAAATGTTTGCCACAATATTAATAATTTTAGAAAATATATTAACATAGCGTCACAATTGTATTCGCCAAAGGTGCCTGCCAGTTATGTTTACGTCGCATGTTAAACAGAGTGAGTTTTGCTTGAGTGAGATAAATAAGTAAATGAGCTAGGTATGTTTTATTTTTCAGGTCTCGGAGACATAGTGATGCCGGGTCTGCTGTTGTGTTTTGTTTTGCGCTACGACGCGTATAAAAAGGCTACGCTAGTATGCCAAATGGGACAAGTTCCTGGGCCCAGATCTATGGTAAGTTAATATTTATTATTTTTGTACCATTCATTAGCTGTTGTATCTTAACTTTCCAATCATTGCACTTTAGAAAATTTGATATTTAATTCAATAACTAAATATAAAAATATTATACACATTGCTACTTATCTCTCAGTTCTAGTTTAATCATCAGTGAGTATTGGTTTCGACTTTCGATATCATTTTATGTAACCATTATAGGTTACCCACTCTAAGACACATAAAAATGGCACAATAATACAAATCCATGTATGCCTTTTATAAATCATGGAAGGAAGCTCGTTTAACTTGTTCAGCACAAATGTCTGAAATAATAAAGTTATCTTCCTTAGTATCTTTCTCTTACATTTTTTTAAGTATTATGAAACAGGCAAAAACCAGCGTCAGGCACTAGTTGTCACACGAGTGAGTGAGTGATGAAGCACACAATACTGCTTTATCTAAGTTTTTGTTATTTTTTTTGTGTGTACATTGTGGGCCTAAACCTGGTTTAAATAAGTATATTTTCTTTCTTCTTTCTAACAGTAGTAACGTTATTTTCACGTCCGCGCAGGGTTCCCGGCTGACGTACTTCCACTGCTCGCTGCTGGGTTACTTCCTGGGCCTGCTGACGGCCACGGTGTCGGCCGAGGTGTTCAAGGCGGCGCAGCCCGCGCTGCTGTACCTCGTGCCCTTCACGCTGCTGCCGCTGCTCACCATGGCTTATGTTAAAGTAAGAACAATACTTTATAAACGAGACACACTTTAAATAAAGAGTATGCTTGTCCGTACTGAAGCCTGTACCGTTAAATGATTGGTCCAGTACCAAATTATAGCTGAACTAGCTTCTGCCTGCTACTTCGTCCGTGTGGTAGTCAACTATATCATAAAACATATCCCATGGGTATTCTCAAACAATAGTGTGGCTTTCTATTGGTAAAAGATTTTTTTTTCAATTGGATCAAATTTTTCCAGATTTGATTTTTTAGCAGATTGCAATAGGTGTGTGGAACATTAATGATTGATACGAAATTACACATAACCTTGGCTATCGTCACCTCACTATGGAAACTGAAGTAGATGATTCTTTCTTGGCAGACTGGTGCCACAATTCTCACCCGTATTATGTTATTACAGGGGGATCTCAGAAGAATGTGGAGTGAGCCGTTCATAGCTCCGCCGAACGGCAAGGCGGGCGCCGACTTCGATGTGTGACTGCGCGGCCGCGCGCGCGTCGTGTTCTCCGCATAGAGCGAGCCGCCCGCCCGCTCTCACCTCCCGACGATGTACAGTTAGATATGCGACTCTAACTACATAGCTATCTGCGTTTCTGTGTTCTCTCAAGTAACGGTGACCTAGATATTTAGTATTATTCCTCTCAAACGTGTGAATAGCAAGTTGCACTATACATATATATCTGCTAACTTGTAACTAACTGTACATGCACACTGGGCCACATGTGAGTTGATGTGTTTATTATTATAATTATAAAGACATAAGTAAAGTTGTACTTTTTAGGTTAGTCGATACGCTTTGGTTTCGTTAGTTATTGTTAACTTCAAATTACAGCACAGGGTAACTTGCTGTCTATGAGTTAAACTGTGAAGTGATCAGGACCAGTGCGAGAGGTTTTGATAAATTTCGATTAAATTATACTATGACAGTAATACAATTGGTATTTCGAAAATACTCAGTCGTAGCATTTGATGAATTTTATATCGAAAACGTTTATGTTTATGAATAGAATATTTATACTGTATGCCAAAATAATGTAACCCTTTGGATGGGTAACAGTATGTTTAATTGGGTAATGGCAACAGTAACCTAGCTACTGTAAACAGTTTGGCAGTTATAGTTTGTGACTGGAGAACTATTTCTTTATAAATCCAAGGGTTACATAAGGGTGGCTATTTGTTTAAGTTGTCTGTATACACCGTGTAGAGCCGCAGGAACAAATACACAATTTTGTATGTACATCTGGTTGTTAAGATAAGTTAAGATCTTTGTATGAATCTCATTTTTATTTTACATTAATACGTAATCATTTATATGGTAGTTTTTTATTCGAATCCAGATCAAATTTACAATATTATGACATGTTTGTGATATGTCCCAACATTTGATATTATTATTATAATTTGCTTCATGAGTGGTCATCATTAGTTTCCATGATCAAACTTTGTTGTCACTGCCTTAGACTGATGTTTTCAATGAAGATTTTTTCTATATGTTGAATGGAGTATTATAGACAAATGTTAGACTAAAATATTAGAATATAAGCTACTAACTATTGTTGTTATTATTATAACAACTGTATTGTTGTTGTAAATTATTTGATTGAATTTAATAAAAGATGTTAAGACATTACATCGTAAGAGGTATACTTGGTATGTGTGATTTAATTTTTATAACGATTTATAACATTTTTAATTTTGGATTTATTTTAATAGGTTTATTTTGTACTAAGTGGTTATCATTGATAAGTTTACGGTGTGCGAGCTAAATACTATTAACATGGAGCAGTATTCTGACAAAAGTGATGTAATATAATTATTGAGGCTTAATTTTATGAACGTAACAGACAGAGTCACTTATGAATTTGCTGATGTTGTCTATCACATAGATCATAATTTTATTTGAAAATTTCTTGCTTTGTGTTTTCAATGTAAAGTGTAACCAAATAGTTTTGGTGTATTTTATAGATATTTATATAAATAGTCACTGAAGTTTTCTCATTGATGTACATAAATACATAATTACGTGAAATTAATATTAAGATTGATGTTCCATTATTTGCGTCACTGTTTCATCTCATCATTGATCTTGAGACTATTAATGTGTAAATATTTAATGCCCACACAATTCATTACCTGCCAAAACTTGGAAAATTGCATTTAATATTTTTATATGTATCCGTGGGAGTATGTTATATTGCTATAAATACTTAATAAAAATATTAGATGGAAGTATATTAGAATTTTATTTTCGTCTTTATCACAAAACGTAATAGTACTTCAATTTCGTCAATTCGTGCCCTGCGACCTGCGGCAGATGACAGCTGCAGATATTATAGTACATCAAGTGTTGCAGTAAAATATTCCGAAGCCTGCCACATAGCCGTGCTGAGTTTGTCTGGCTTCCTATTCTTTGAACACCATCCTGAGCAAAAGTATCAATATGCACTAAATAGAATGAGGCATTGCTTTGTATCCAATAACTAACTAAGCCATATAAATATTGCTGGTTGCTATTATTTAATACAAGTAGTACATTATTTTTAAGTATCATCAAGTTTTCGCAGTGCACGCCATATAATGACCTAAAGGCACATTTTTGATACCTTGGTTACTTTATTACAATTTAGAAGGCAAGTAAATAAAAAACAAATACAGCCCATGTTACTCGCTGATAATGTATCCTATGGCTTCAGCCATAGGATACATTATCAAGAAGACTTAATCTAGGTATGTTTCGTGGAATTCATTCCACGAAACATACCTAGATTAAGTCTTATCCTGAGAATAAATTTTGAACACTTCCATACTAGAGCTGTCAAACATTAATTTTGTTTTGTGGATTACAGGTAATATATGTATAAGTATATCATCTCATATCTGACTGGTAAAATCATGGAAGGCCTCCTTTTTTGAAGTTGGTTAGTAAACATAAGGAGTGTAGCAATGACACCGGTACGACACTATGTTCAAGTGTTATCTAGCTCAGTTTTAATGTGCCTGTTGTGTAATGTGTATAACTTATCTATGTTCTATTACAAATACATAATAGTAAAAAAAAAAGTTTGTTACTAAGAGTTTTGGTATGAGATAATTATGAGTAGAACAGGTTAGTGTGAACAAAGGGTAATAGAAATGAAATGGAGAGATTTGTTTAAAGTAGTTATTTATTAGCTTCAATAAGTTTGGTTGTGTCTCTTTTCTCAATAAACCTTAACTGTTTCTTCCTCATTCTTTTCAGCTTAGCAGTATTTGTGATAACTTGTACTACTTCAGCTTTACGTTTGTTTTCTTCCGCACGTTGTAAATTCTGTCGCCGCCTTTCCTTTCGATCTATTTCTTTTTGTTTCAATTCTGCTAACATTTGTTTAGATAGTTCTTTTGTTTTCTGTAACTTTTGGCGTAGTGCTTTTTTCTTTTCAAAAGTGTGCCTGAGTCCCTTAGTTTTATTGATGGTAGAAAACCTGAAAGGACAAAGAAAAGTGGTATGCATTGGCTCATAATTATATTGAGTAGGTGAGGGGATAAGGAACATGACTTTTAGGTTATTTTTATAAATACACAAGCAAGCAACAAAGTGTGGAAATTACCTTTCTTTTTTAGACTTCCAAAACTTTCCAGACTTGGGAATGCCTCTTATGGATTCTATTTTACTTGAAGATGTGTCTTGTTCACTGTTGTCTTCATCGCCGCTTTCTGATTTTTCCAAGTTGTCTTGGTTTTTAGCTATGTTTGCTACTATCGCGAGAACTTTATTATGTGTTTCTTCAGCCATGTTTAAGGCCTATGATGAGGTAATTAATGAAGCTCTATACTTAAATACCAGGAACAAGCACACAAGCAAGTATCCACAGCAAAGAGTATAATAACTCTAGTGTCCACCACAATACGAACGAGCTCGCCGGAGCACGTTTAATTTTCTGTCCACAGTTTCTGTCAATTCAACGTCAGTGTCAACAAAGTGTCATGTCATCAGCCCATCTCATAGCTAAAAAGGATTATGCATGGACTATGCTACTAGGGTTGGTGATTCGAAATCGATTAATAGAAGAATCGATTTTTAGGCCCAAAAGATCGATTTTTTAAATCGATATGTAATACTAAATCGATTCTGTGAATCGATGTTTCACCCTTGAAAATCGCCATTCGATTTTTTTTTGTTTTGGTAAATATAATAATAATATTCACAATTAGTTGAATGTATTCGTAATATATTACGGTGTTGTCGATTAAAGGGTTAATTACTCAAAAACTCTCGAGATGGCTGTAGTCTATGATTTTTTGTATTTGTTGATTGATATTGCGTCTTTCATTTATTTACCTAAGCAAACTGTGTCGTAATATTTATAGGCTCAGGATGGCCTATATCAGTAATTTGATCCATCATCCACACGAACCAAAGAGGTAAAGTAGGAAACACTATTTATCGCAGGCAGTTGTGCACCTGAAGTATGATCCTATACTGTACTGGCAAGAACAAAAAAACTCTATTTATCACGACCTTCACTCAATAGCCATGATGTATATGAGTATCGTGGGATCATCTGTTCCTTGTGAACGCCTTTTTTCAATTGCCGGCAACATTGCAAGTGAAGAGCGGAACCGCTTAGATCCGAGTAGACTTGACAAACTATTTTTAAAAAGTTCAGTTTTATAAAAAGTTTAGATATGAAGCATTGGGAGCTTTAACTTTTTCATGTAATAAATACATTTTGAAAATAAATGTCTTCTTTCATACCTGATTAGATTCCCTGAACTAAAAAAATTGATTTTACTGATAAGAGATCTTTTATTATTTTATCTTCCTTGTTTCTCATAAAATGGATTTATATTTTAAATGCAAATTTGAAAAAAAAACGATTTTTTAGAAATCGATCTTTTAGAACTCGATTTTTTTGTGAATCGGTACAACAGCTTTCGATTCAGATCGATTTAAAAATTGATCTTTTTCGAAAAGAATCGCCATCCCTATATACTACTCTCTAATGAGAGCTGCTCTCAATACTCATGTCAATTTTAAAATGATTTGGCAATTTTTAACCGACTTCTAAAAAGGGAGAGGTTCTCAATTCGGATGCATAATTTTTTTTTCTTGAATATTATTCTTTTAGTACTACAATGTGTGCCACGAAAGATGAGACTTGACATATCACGTGATTTGACATGCGCAGTACGCGATTTTAGGTATCTTTAGCGGTATGAGGTCTGAGTGCGGGACGGGACCGGACGTCATAGGGGCGGCGGAAAGAGCGGGGGAGGCGGGGTCAAGTCTCATCTTTCGTGGCACGCATTGTATGTTGTACTTGTACCACAAGACTTCCCTGACTAGAAACCATCAGGAGACCCTTAGACTATCAATGTGGTATCCGTTCAATCTGTGATCTTGGTTAGCTTAATTTCAAACCTGAAGGCCAAATCCCGTAATTAAAAGCATTCAAAATCTAGTCGCAATCTCATCTTAACGATAATCGAGGTCAAGAGCAGGCCTATTTGCCAATAATAATAAAAATATGGGAAAAGCGAAAATACAGGTAGTTTTGACAGATTGAAACTGAGATTAGAATGCGAACGTTCTTAAAATAAACGGTATTTGACCTTTGATCGAGTGATGTACATGATCAGGGGACCTTTTACCACAGGCGCCCCACATAGCGTTCTTCTCACTACGCCCCCTTCCTCGAGTTATTTTGTTGACGCAATAATGTAGAATAGCCATGTCCAATCATACATTTTGATCTGACGCCAAATTTTTCGTCTACGGTTACCTTATCCTTACGATTGGTAAAAATAAAGTTTGTGCTTTGGTAGCACTGACCTCTACTCATATGATAGAGGTCAGTGTTTGGGAGAAAACCAAAGCACAAACTTTATAACTGATGAGGATGACTAGGCAGCATGGTCCCTGACCCTAGCCTGGTCTACAAGGAACAAAAGAGAAAAAAATCTTGGTGATGCTGTCAAAGTCAAATTGGCAAGTTTGTCAAATGTCATGTCAGAGTTTTTGGCGGGATTTCTTCGAGTGAAGTCTATTTGGCTGTTTTAATTATTCGCAAAATTCCTACTGGATATTGTGATGTAAAATTGGTGTAGTTTTGTATCTCAAGTGTCTGCGCAACTGGACAATATGTGTAATCATTGAAACAGACGCGATCCCGGTAAAATGGAGCTTAGAATTTTATTGTAGTTTTGGCTACCTCAGCGAAGTTTACTGGGAAACTTGATTCGATACATTTGCTGCCAAATACTCCTAATACATTAGAATGTGTACACCCATATTCTAATGTCTTGTTAGACTCAAGAAAAATGCTAACTGATAACTAGGCGGCATGGTCTCAGAACTTAGCCGTTAAAAAAAAAAAAAATTGTCAAATGTCAAATAAATAGTGTCAGTTTCTGCGATCAAGTGATTCATTCATTTACATTTTCATAATTTCCTCATCAAATATAGATACATTTCGAAGAAATTATTGTTTCTTGGGCGTAATTATAGTAGTATATGTATAGTCATATATTGGACGTACTTATTTATAGGGGTTTAAAGCAAATATCAACTGGAGAAATCCGGCGGAACTGCAGTGCTTCTATCGAATTTCAGTAAATAAACAGCTTTTACCGTAAAAAATGCCCGTAAGTGTCTGAATATCGTACACTCTGCCCTTAGAGCACAAGCTGACTATATTTTGTGCAATTCTTTACGACTTAAAACAAATTATACTATGAATACTTTTCCTCTTAGGCTTATCACTCAACGTTGACGGACTACACCCAGTCCGTGGGTAATCTGGCTCTACTGCCAATGCGCACATCTTTCAGAGGCCCGGCTCCGATCAGTCCTAAGATTGAATTGGATATTATTGACGAAGCTCTCAACTACTTCAAAGCAAATGTCTTTTTTAGGTTTTATGAGATAAAGGTAAGGGTTTGAGTCACATTCTGCCTAACGTTTCCTAATCCATGTAAATGGACATAAAAAGGGTGTTTTTTTCAGTCTGATGCTGACCGAGTTCTTATTTACCTCACACTGTACATTTCTGAATGTTTGAAACGGCTCCAGAAATGCTCAAACAAGAATCAGGGTCAACAAGAGATGTATATGCTCGCCATATCTAAGTTTGATATACCTGGAGAATATGGATTCCCTCTGAACTCTGTGTATGCTAAGCCTACCAGTGCCCAGGAGGCGGGTATGTTGGAAATTGTTATTAT
Organism: Luperina nickerlii; assembly: GCA_963855955.1. Taxonomy (NCBI): domain Eukaryota; kingdom Metazoa; phylum Arthropoda; class Insecta; order Lepidoptera; family Noctuidae; genus Luperina; species Luperina nickerlii. Next base: position 14,361,052 of record OY979682.1, read on the forward strand.
TTCAATAATATTTAATGAAAAGCAGATAGAAGACAAACAGCTTAGGTTATATTTTTTTAATAATGTAAGGCTTGTTTTGTGATTTCAGATTTGATGAGACAGTATTTACAGCAGATGAGACATGAGACTGGTGCCCGTGTCTGTGAGAAGGTAATTATCCATTTTATCTAACTTATGATTGTTACATATTTTACTGTAACAACCACAAATGTTCTACAATGTTAAACTGTAACATAACTATAACAAACTAACTGATCCGACAGGAGTTGTTATGTCCAAACTTCAATAATTCATACAAAAATCCCATAGAAAACACAATTTTCAGTATTTCCCGAATTTGCCCATTTCTCTTTCTCTGAAAACTATTCGAACTATAACAAACATTTAACTATGAAAAATCCCAAATTGGTTCCGCCTCATAAGTGATGCACCACCAAAAAATAGTGTTGCATTTTTATTTACATTGATTGTTTCTCTCAGGTATTTGCCACAGAAGATGGTAAGCCAAGCAAGTGGTGGCTTTGCTTTGCCAAGAGGAAATTCATGGACAAGTCGCTGTCTGGTCCAGGACAATAACCAGTATTCCCCAAAGTTAGCATTTATTTTATACCTACTCTTTTTCTTTAAATAATATTATGAGATTTAATAATAAAAACATCATTCCAAAATGTTTTATAACACTTCATGATGGTGCATTGATATTTGTATATTTTTTGTGCTACTAATGATACCTGTTATCCCTTAAATTGGCAAATGAATATATTTCTAAAATGTAATATTTTTTTGTTATTTCCTGGTTCATTATGATCCCAGAGAACTGAAAAATATTGTGAAAAAAATTTACTTATTACAGTTTTCGCGAAAATCTATGTACTCCGGAGAGTACATTGCCAACTATAGTATAAAGTATTTCTTCTTATGTTTGTACTACGTAGAGTACGGCGCCAAGGTATCAATTAAACACATCTAAGTTAAATCTTTAGTTTATTAATCATAATAATTTCAAAGTTCTTACTGAACAAAATTTATTGAGTGTGAAATTGACGGAAGCAATTTCTTTTGTTTGTTTCTCCTACCACAAAACACAGATACCTACATTTTGCTCTTTATGCAAAAGACTTTGGTTCTTGGACTTAAAAAACAGCGAAAGTATTCCAATACTGTTTCATTTTGAGTTTTACGAAGCTTGTGTACTCCCTCATCCACCTATGGCGTAAATAAGTTTTTTTCCAGCTGAAATGGTGGAAGGAAGTGTGATTCGTCTTCAGAACTAGAACTTTCATCTGAACATGCATTTTCTTTCGGGATCAAAGCTAATATCTTATGCGATCGTGTCAGGTTCAACCACTGCAGAAAAAGAAAAAAGAACATGCTGTACGACATACAATCCACACCTCAATCGATATTATTTTATATCAAAACAAACAAAAAAGCCAGTTTGCATTTCTTTATGTTCTTGGCAATGTACTTCGTGTATACCGAACTTTATTTTGTGCTCTTTACTAAGTACTTGGCAACGGTATTCACGGAGTACACACAAAGTTTCGAACTCATAAAATGATGATTACGTAATTTACACAATAAATTACGAACGATTGATATTATTTATAATGTCCATAAGCAATTTACAGCCCAATAACCACAAGTCTCATTCAAAAAAGTTTAGAAAAACTTAAAAAACTTATCCGTAACGCAGAGACACCAAACCGCTTCGAAAACTTTTTGAATTTGACAGATAAGTTTCGATGTTACCACATCCTAATATTTTTTTTACCAAAATATACAAGTATTGCAAGCTAAAAAAAACATAAATGTTATTCTTTTTAAGATTATCACTACAATTGCTTTTTTCAAAATGTATGTCTTTGGTGGAGTACACTGCCAATTTAAGGGTTAAACCACTCTATAAATTATGAGTGTGTAGTCTGCACAGACATTTCAATCACAAACAGTATGTTAATATTTAAGACTAATTATTTTGATTATTTCAACATTTAAAGGAATCAATAAAGTTTTTGGAAATACTAAAAATATCTTTTATTTTAAAATAGGTGTAAATATATAATACATAATATAATTTGGTTAAAAACTTGTACAGAGGCTCTAAATTATATGATTAATATCAATTTATAAATACTTTTGATGAGATTGACACTATTTAACTATAAAAGGGTAATGTAACAGTCTTACGCTTACAACTACAGTTACGCATACATTCTATACTGTAAGTTAATTGAGTCCATATTCTTTGATCAGCTGTCCTGCTATCACAAGCCTCTGTATTTCAGAAGTTCCTTCATATATTTCTGTGATCCTTGCATCACGATAGTGTCGTTCTGCTGGCATATCCGAAACATAGCCCATACCACCAAGGATCTAGAATAAAAAGGCAGAAGAATATTAAAAATCCTTGAATTTCTTATGTTATAAATATTAGAAGTTATGTTTACGCAGAAAGTAGAAATTAGATACAGTTGTGGACATATAATTAGGAATGACTACTACCGAAGTCACTTCGATAAACAAGTTGCTGTTATTTTTGTATCAATTTACTGATAGGTAGGTAACAACTTTTAACAACATGGGGTCAGTGGGTCATCTTAGGGCGGATTTTCAGGAGTTGGAGTATACGCTATTATACTACTATACTTTAAAGCCATTATATTTATATAATTATATTATACTATTAAAGCTATTATTTTATGTGGTTCAGAGCTGCTTTCTGTAAGTTGATACAAAAGTGACATCGTAATCAGTTGTTCCTAGTTATTTATCCACAACTGTTTAATGTGCACATTAAATTTTCTACTAAAACCTGTTGGGAGAATTTTTAACATACCTGTATGCACTGATGGGATAAGAATGTTGCTGCCTCAGAAGCTGCCAGTTTGGCCATAGCTGCCTCCTTGGTGTAAGGTTTCTTGTTGTCCTTCAACCAAGCTGCCCTCCATGTTAGCAGTCTTGCTGATTCCAGTTGCAGAGCCATATCAGCTAGCTTGTTCTGAATGGCTTGCAATTTCATGATTGGTTTTCCAAATGCAGTGCGTTTTGATGCATACTCTGCAGCAACATCTAGTGAGGCCTGTTAACAGAAAGTACAAGTGTTTTGTTGGTCAGTAGAACTTTGATCATGAAAAGGTTCCACTTGAAAGTATATTATTTTTCAACAATATTTACCTGTGCTATACCTAAAGCTTGTGATGCAATACCAATTCGCCCAGCATCTAAAGTCATCATGGCTATCTTAAAGCCAAGACCTGGCTGACCTAGGATATTCTCCTTAGGAATTGAACAGTCTTCAAAAATCAGTGAGCAAGTGGATGAACCTCTTATACCTAATTTATCCTCTTTCTTTCCTAATTCTAGACCTTGGATAGGTTTAGGTACAATAAAAGCTGATATTCCTTTGTGTTTTAGACTTTTGTCTGTGGTAGCAAAGACAACAGAGGCTTTGCTCTCATATCCATTAGTGATCCAACATTTTGTACCATTTAGTACCCATTTGTCACCACCATCTTTTGCTGTGGTGGACGCTGCTCCAGCATCAGATCCATTACCAGGTTCAGAAAGAGCAAAACAACCAACAATTTCACCTGAAATAAAATTGTTTTAATGCACTATTTGAATCTAAAATATACATACTTATATTCTTATACATAAAGGTTACAACACAGAGTTTGAAGTCCTTTCACTGCAATCATACACCTAAACAGCTCTTTTAGAAAAACATTTCCTCATGAGCTTCTTTTCTTAGCAGGACATCCAACACTAGTCACCCAAAGTTAGAAGCAAATTGTGGACATGAATACATCTACCACCACCACTCTGTGCAACCATTTGCTTAGACATGAACTGCAGTGGTCTACATTGTTATCCTTTGTCCCAGCCTACACCTACAGACTGTGGTATCTGACCAGACCATGGTCCACTTACTAGTGTTGTAAGTCCCTTGACACCTGCACTTTTGATAATCTCTAGAACTCCACTGCTGCCACAATGATTGTGGCAACTTACTGGGCCTGATGCTAAAAGATGTACTGTTAATAAATTAGAATTATTACTAGGTTTATTTAAGACTAGCAGCGCCCTGCGGTTTCACCCACATAAGTGTCGATCCTGTGGGATAAAAACTATCCTTCTCCGGGATGCAATCTATCTCTGCCAAATTTTATCGAAATCCGTTCAGTGGTTTAGGCGTGAAAAGGTAACATACAGGCAGACAGACAGAGGTACTTTCGAATTTATAATATTATAGTAATAAGTATGGATAGCAACCACATTATAATTGATTCACAAAGATTAAGTCCACAAACCAGTTGTGAAAGGTGTGACAAATTGTTCCTTTTGTTTGTCATTGCCCCAGTGCATCACAGGTCCTAAGTAAAGGGAGTTGTTCACAGACATGATGACACCTGCTGATGCACATCCTCGTGATATCTCTTCTAGAGCTATAGAGTACGCGAGGTAGTCGAGACCGGCGCCGCCGAGTTCCTCCGGCACGGCTATAGCCATAAGTCCCAGTTCACCCATTTTTTTAATAGCATCACCAGGGTACAAATGCTCGCGGTCGAACTTAGCAGCATTAGGCTTTAATTCCCCTTCAGCGAAGTCTCGACATGTTTTGTACAGCATTTGGTAATCTTCAGATAATGCTGAAAGAGAAGCTATGCATCTTGTCTGCCTAACACTTGTTGGAGCTGTAAATAAATCATGAAATAAATTATTAGTTGATAATTTTTTTCAACTTTAACTTACGATTTTTGTAATAAAATTCTTTCTAATACTTACCAAGTGTTTGTACCAATTTAGAAACATTCTTTATCATTTTAGGAAATTATATAAATAACAAAAACAATACAATACAGCTGAAAATCAAAATAAGTCAGGGGACTTTGAACTCGTTCGTTTAGAAATCAAGTCGAAGTCACAGAGCATTTTAAAATACCAATAATCAATAAGTTGCCAAGTAGAGAGGGGAGTAAATTAGGATGGTGTCAATGTCTGAATTCTTATCATCCATTTTTGCATAAAAATAATTTTATATAATTATCTGTTTCATAATTATCAAATGTTTATTAACATGGCTAAAAGGTCTTAGCAAACAGGCCATAAAACTATTATAAAAAAAATAAAATGTTTATTAATAGATGATTTTTAAACATTTATATGAATCGACTAAAAAGTCTATGACAAAAAAGAATATGAATATGACAGACAGCTGATAAATAAACAATAGAGCCAAAAGAAAAAAAAAATGGGAATTGAATTCTTTTTTGTTTGACTTGTGAGTTTTTGACAAAGTCAACTGTCAAACAAAAATAGGAAAAAAATATACAAATTACAATGATAAAATGGAGATATTGTTAAGAATTTTACCAACAAATCCATTAAAAGTAACTGCTTCTAAACTACTTTTATGTCAAGTAGCAAATTATACCAGGTAAAAAACTGACGTGACAGTCATTATCTGCATAACCTATTTAGTCGTTAAACATCTATCCATTATTTTAGATTGGCCGAGGTTGGAAAACTCGAACCACCAAAACCAACAGGCAAATATGATACAGGGCAGTTAATTTTACACAAGGTATTTGGATATCGAGGAGTGATCCTGTTCCCGTGGTTGGCACGGGTGTACGATAGAGATGCCACCAACAAGAAGGAGAGCAAGGACTCCTCGTCCTCTACAGAGGCCTCAGGAGACTCCCTGTCTAACGTTGGCAAGGAAGTCAAAGGCCGCACACATACATTCTATCAAGTCCTGATTGACACCAGGGATGCACCTTACATAGTAAGTATTGTAATTATATAAAGCACCATAATAAATTATTAATGGAATGCTTTTGATAATGTTCTTAAATTAATTAGCCAATAATAAACTTGCATACTTCTGTCTAATTATAATTGCATGTGGCACCTTTAAGTTGATAAATATTGTGAGTTGTTATGGCTAATTGGCAAAGTTCCACTTCCCTTTTGAAATTGTTAGCAACTACTTAGTAACACACTTGTTTGTAGATGGTTCTATTGATGGCCTTGTGTATTCACATATTGATAATTCTAAAAATGTAGTTCAACTAATTCTTGGGTCATAAATTTATAGGATTCATTTTAATTATCTATTTTAAACACTGGATGGTATTGGTTCAAGAAGCAATATAATATGATATGAGTATACTCTTATGTCATTATATAGTAATTTAGCAATATCATTTTTACCTTTTTTATTTTATAAAATAAGATGTATACCTACTAACTGCCTTAATTATTTTGGACTGTGACAACAAACATCGATATGAGACCTGAATGGAAGAGAAAGGTACAATAAAATACATTTTAATTATGTACATGAATGATGTACTTAAATGTATGTTTGTTTGTGGATCAAAACTAACTGTATTAACAAGTTACAAAGATATTGTTCTAATATTGAAGCTTTGTTGTAGCTGCTAATAATATTTTATGTTTTGTTAATTACCTAATCAGTTAAAACAATTATTGTTTTAATAACATTCAGACAATACTAGTACAATCAGTATAGAAAAGTTTAATAACAAAATAAGTTGTACTAAAGGAACATCACTGAGATAAATGTAAGTGCACAATTACTTGTGAAAGAACAATGTTATAATAATAGCCATCAAGATTATATTCATAAAAGGGATGTGGGCTTTTTTTATCTACCACCTTTCATATGGTCCGATATACTACGAATACATGCCATAATTATACATATACAGTGTAAACTCTTTATAACGTTATCCTTTATAACAATAAACTCCCTGTAACGTTGAAGTGAGCCCAACTTGGTTGGTTTGCGTTAAAACCCACATATTGAAACACTCTTTATAGCGATACGCCATTCTCTATTACGAAGAAATGTGTTCATATTTTTAGACAGTAAATATTTATTATCGGTATTATTGTTCCGAAGCTCCCAAACATCGGAGGTCGGTCTAGCTTTTGTTATCCTTAATTGCCTTGAACACGTGCAGTATGACGCTGTTTTCTCGGAAGTGATGGTCTTCGACCAAATATACTGGGTACCTATCGTATTATCAGTCGTAAACCTACTTTGAAACTGTTAACATGGCCAGTAAACGGAAAGCGATTAGTGTTGACGAAAAAGTTTGTGTGATACTTGTTAATTTGGTTGTTTTTTTGTTCACTCCATATAACGATAACTCTCTATAACGACAAAAAATGCTCAGTCCCTTGAGTTTCGTTATAAAGAGTTTACACTGTAATTGTTTATATAATATTTTATGCATATTATTGCAGACTAAACGAAAATATAAACTTTGTCTATTGGATAGGTTGGACCATTTGACCGATTGCCATTGTTTTTAATATGGTGACTTTTACCTAGAAATAGTTTAGTGATGATGATGCTTATATGTGGATACCTAGTATCTTGCGGGCAGTGAGCCGTTACCCGGAATGTTACCATTTTATAAATTTCATGTTTATACCGAGATTCAGAACTGGGTATTGTATACTTATTTGATATCTTTTTCGGTTGTTTTTTTTTATATGTTATCCTTATTATATGCTGCACCGGTTGACATCTATGCTAGCTGTTGCTGAAAACCAGTGCTGGGGCTCTGTTTCGCATAGGGTCTTAGCATTTATGCTGAGCGATGGCTGTTTTGCGTGGATGTGATGCATATTTTCCTGCAACTTGTTATTTTTTTTTTGTGTTTATAATGCACTTTTTCTGCGTCATGTTTACCGTAAATAAACCTATTTTTTTTCTTTCTATTAGTAGTCTTTTTATGCGACTTCGGCAAAGCCAAAAGGAAGGGTTATTTAGTATTATTATATTATGTGCATACATTTCAGCGTGCGCAAACCGAGGCCGTGACCTTCCTTGGCAACCAAGAGTCAAGCAGAAGTTTGTACGCCATCCCCGGACTGGACTATGTGGCACACGACGACATTATCCCCTATACTTCAGTAGAACGAGTCCCACTGCAGCACGAACTGTTTGACAAATTCCTTATGCATAATGCTGACAAAGGTGAGAATACCTTTTTTTATTCCACAGATTTTCTGGCATTTACACTGAAATGCCCTTTTTCATCCGCGTGGCGAAATTCGAAATGTTACTTTTCATATCCACACCAAAAAGTAGCTAAGGATGAAGCTAATAACAAAACATGTCAAACAATAGTTTGAAACTGTTTTCAAACTATTGTTTGACTTTAAACATTTTGAAAACAATGTTTAATTTACATCTGCTACTTGAAGGAGCTATTACATAAATCACAATTTATACTGATTGAAATTGACAGAAGTTAACTATTCAGACCTGTCCTAAGTATTGTAGAGCTACATTGAAGTATTAATGTTTTTTAGATCCACCCTTCATAGCGCAAGAGACTCTGCGCGCCTGGCAGAAGAAGAACCATCCCTGGCTGGAGCTGAGCGACGTGCATCGAGAGACAACCGAAGGTGTTCGCGTCACCGTCATACCATTCTACATGGGCAGCCGCGAGTCACAAAATTCTGCAGTTTATTGGGTAATAAGCCAAGCGTCCGATGGGTTTTCCCATCGCCAAACTTCCATAAAAACTTTCACCCCATTGGTTGAGAGTTTGAATTTTCAAAAATCCCTCCTTTGTACGGTCAGCATCAAAAGTCGATTAACACTTCAGTTTTTTTAATCTTAGTTATTGAGCAAAATGATAACACTTAATTTTTTTTTAATCTCAGTTATTGAGCAAAATATTTGTTGAAAATTGCATCGTACTTCTGCTGCAATTTTGAATGAATATTTTGCTCAATAACTGAGATTAAAAAAACTGAAGTGTTAATCGACTTTTGATGCTGACCGTACTATGGAACTCCTGAGCAAAATATCATGCATTTCATTTTTATGAAGTACTTATTCTTACTGACTCCGTTTTTTAGTGCCTTTCCTTCGAAAGCCAAGATATATTAAGATTTTAGATTTAGATTATAATTTAACTAATATGTTTTTCCCAGTGGCGTTACTGCATCCGCCTTGAGAACCTAGGCTCGCAGGCGGTACAGCTGCGCGAACGTCATTGGCGCATCTTCTCGCTGAGTGGCACGCTGGAGACGGTGCGCGGGCGCGGCGTGGTGGGGCAGGAGCCCGTGCTGGCGCGCCACTCGCCCGCCTTCCAGTACAGCTCGCACGTCAGTCTGCAGGCGCCCAGCGGACACATGTGGTGAGTACTAACAAGCTAACACTTGTGTAGCTTTTCAGACAATGCCATGATTTTTTTGAACTTGATGAAAACAGGATGCAGGTAGCTAGAGCGGATTATAATCCCGAGGACTTGTGGTGATTGAAAATTATGACTAAAGCAGGGCGGTTGGTAAATACTAGAATAAGAATTCGAATGTAAAGAATTTTTACATTCGAATTCTTATTCTTGTACCCAACTATACAAGGTAATCTGCTATACAAACAGGATATATTAGGTGAGAATATTATACAGTTTATGTACTTATCCAATTATATAATCTGCCACCCTGCCCTGCCCTGATCGACAGCTTTTTTATAGTGCAGTCAACAGCACATCCATGGTAACCATTTGACTTTGGCAGTGCGTTAAATTCAGCAGTAAGCAGTTCTTTATAGACTCTATAATAACATTACAGAAGTTAGTTCTGTTAAGGTAGTTAAGTTACAAGACTTAAAATTATTTGAATTTTCTTTCCAGGGGCACATTTAGAATGGAACGGGAAGACGGCTACACATTCGACTGTAGGATTCCCCCGTTTTCGTTGGAAAGCAAACCTGACGAGAGCGTCCCGCCCGCGCCCACGCCGGCCGCGTGACCGCACACAACAATACCGTGGTTCCGAACTTAGCCAACACCACACGACCGAAGTTACACTATACAGGGTTAAAGTTAATTCGCTAAAGAAACTGTAGACGGGATAGGTTTCGATATCTAAACAAAATAAAACATATTCTCTTTGGGGGTGGTCAACGACCGTAGGCAGAAATCGTTATTTTCAAATTGCTTGGCCCTCCACTTCTTGTTGCATACATATTTCAAATGCTTTTATAGAATTGTTAGTGGAGTGGTGTGCAGGTTTAAATCAAACGATAGATTACTCGAAATACTCCATAAAAAAAAATGTTTTTTTTTTTTGTGGTTGTTATAGAGTAGAGTAAGAGTTGTTAGTATTTATAATAATTTACCAAATGCTTTTAAAAATCTTAACTTCATGACATTTAAAAAGAAATTATTTAAGTTCCTATTGCATAAGTTTTACTACTCAACAAATGAGTTCTTAAATGAAAAATTTGATACGAAATTTAAATTAGACGACTAGCTTTTGTGCTACTAATTGAATGGAATTTCGTTTCTATGACATTGTATTAAATACATATATATATATATATATATTTTCTCATTGTATTTAATAATTCTTGACATTATAATTAATAACCCTTGACATTGTATTTGATAGTAGTTAACATTTTCCTTATCCTTGAAATTGTATGGTTTAATTTTGACATTGTTTTAAAACTCTTTTATTTTAATTCTTTGAAATATTTGTACGCTGGAAACAGCAACAATATTCTAACAAATAAATAAATAATTATTATACAATGTCTAAACACGATAAAACAATAAGAGCTAACTTTGTCACAACAAGCGTTTGGTAAAAAATAAAAAAAACAAATCTTTAATTCCTTTTTGTTTTATCTGATTTTAGATATCGATACCCATCCCGTCTGCGGAGTTTCGTTAACTAATTTAATTTGATCTTGAACACATATGCACATACAGTACCCTCACCCTAATTGCGTAACACACTTTCAATGACAATCTGAAGCATTTTGAAGGATATTACTGCTGCTTGCACTGCATTACTTCATATGTTCGAAAAATTTGTCTGCTCAACAGCGTAAAGAACGCAATGAATGTTGTTGAACTATCAAAATGAAAGCCATTGCTACTGTTAGGGTGTTACGCAATCACTCCGCCGGGCGTTTATACGGCACATGAGAGTTAAACAGCCGTGTGACATGAGGACGCTCTTACAAAGCCGAACTTCTTCCAAAACTAGATATGCTATATAAACGCCTATGTCTGTGTGGCGTTGTGGACGTTGGAACCAACATCGAACCTAACAGACTATATTAAGAGATCCCTAGATAATTGACAATCCGCGGTCGAACCTTTCTCAACAGTGCGTAGGGATGTGATGAATAACTTATTGTGATATTCATTCAACAGTCAGTTTAGCCGTTGCTATTTTATAGAGGAATGATGATCCCTGTTAGCTTTATTTATTATGTTGTTGTTGAGCGTAGATTGAAATTCTTTGAAACTACTCATAGCATCTTCTTGTTTTGTATAGAATAAATTCCTTAGTTATTTTAAAATAATTCCTAGATCTGTAATAAATTACAGTATTCTGTTTGAAACGTTTTTCAATTTCTATGGTATATATAAATAAATAAAATTTAAGTGTCTGTTTGGAATGTCAAAATAACAGCTTTTTACTAAATGCATATGATACGGTACAGTGCGTGCCACGCAAGAAGAGACTTGACGAGTGTCAGTAGTGGGGAGCTTGCGCAGGTACAGTCATGTACGAAATAGTTATTAATAATTTGTGTGGCTACCTGTACAGGGATTTTTCGATGACATTTAGATTAAAATTCTACAGAATAATATTATAATATTCAATGATATTATAAAGAAACATACGCCATGTTCATACTGAATGGCGTTCAGATATCGTTGCGTTGTTATATAAGTACTAACTTAAAGGTACGACAGCGATAGATAATACAGAACGTATAAGATAGAAAGAGAAAGCTAGTTTGTATGCATAGCATGCTATTTTGTCTGTCTTTTGTCTGTTTTCCCTGTCACGCAGCAGATTGCCATTCTATTCTCTATTTTGTACACCTTCCTTTGCTTCTTTTGACATATTGTAGGTGTACACGTCGTAAACGTCGTCCTACTATGCCTTCTTAAGATTTTACCTCGAGGCATAATTATATTTCACTTGCATTCGTTTAAAACTACACAACTATAAACAAAGTAGAAAATAAATACAGGTTGCACTCGTCGGTACTTGCGGAGTCAAGCGGTACCTGCGCGGAGTGAAGAGAGCGGCAGGCGACTAACGCGCATGCGCGGTGCCGTGCTCTCCCGCGCTCTTACCGCCGCCCCGATGACGCCCGGTCCCTTCCCGCCTCAGACCTCATACCGCTAAAGAGACCTATAAATCGTCTACTGCGAATATCAAACCACGTGGTTTCTCAAGTCTCTTCTTATGTGGCACGCACTGTACTTATAAAAACAACTTAAAAAAAAACTGTTTGTTCCGGCTAATCTTTTTAAATTCCGATTTTGACGGGACTTCCACTTGCAGATCGCTGATGTAATAAGGAGTAACGCTACTTTTATTTTAGGTAAAGAATAAGGGTTCCACGCAAAAAAATTAAAACCCATGAAATCCAATACGCACGTCAAAGTCGGCGGGCACATCAACACTCGTAATTAAGTAAGGTAGCTTGGGTTATACGCCAGTACATCAAGCTACACGAAACTGTCAAAATTTCCCAATCAACCTACTGTAGCGATAATGTCGAAAATCTATTAAAGAAATTTGACAGATTTTAGTAGCTTGATATGCTTGCGTCTGTACAGTGTTACCCAAATGGAATAAAACGTCTATTATTATCTCGAGACTTTAATAAGTAACTTCAAAAAAATAAGGAAGTAAAATTTTAATTGCACAATACTATACATATATTCAAAGCTGTACAACATAAATAATTAACAGTTTATATAATAATACTCAGTTGCATACAATTACATTATAAAATATTAGGATTAGAAAGTCCTAGCTATTCTAATAAACCCATACATCTCGTATATAACACCAACTCCTAATTTGTCACCTTCATTTCATGTGAACAATCAGATTTAAGATATGGAGCACGTTAACAGGTATGTTATGCTTGTAATAAATACAAAAAGGCACTAGTTTTGCTTAAATTAACATTTGTAATCTTTGGTAGAATCACATGAACGAAGTTCTGAGCAAACCAGCGCGCGATGCGGGTCGCCGATACGTACAGGTGAGTCGCGAGTGGGCTAGTGATTAGAGGCGGCGAAATAGCGCTGCAAGGCTCAATAAAGCTGAAAGTCGATTAGCATAGCAAAGGGAGCGATGTTGCCAGCTCGCGCGCGATTTGAACGTACCGCGTGACGAGCACGCACGTTGCTGGTGTGGCCGGAACTTTAAGCGTCGCACTATAATTTATCACAATGCTTCAAACTTTGGAGTTACACTATCAATGGAAGGTTCCAGATCATCATACTTATTGTACAGCTAATACTTATAATTTAACAACCAACCCCAATATTAACATTTGGAACTAGTTATAACATTAATTTAGTTTCCCATTGCTTCCATTATATTAGTTTGCAAGAATACGCGTTGCTCGAGGCAATTAAGCCTAGTGATTAAGTATTAATTTACTAAATTCAAAACATGTAAGTGTATCAAAATATTGCTTATTGAAATTATTATACAGACACGCGTTTCATACCGTGGGATAACAACTTTATTTACATTTCTACTTTATCTTTTCTATTACGCGCGAATACCGAAGCGTGGCAACACCGAGGTTTAACCGGCTAGAACAAATCTAACATAGATCTGGCTCGCCTATCGCCCGACCATATTTTTTAAGGGAAAACCAAAGTCTTAGGTCAGATTCGAGCAGGACGAACAAGGAAGTGTATAATAACTCGAACAACTAACAGGTCACTCACTAAAGTATTACCCGGCAAAACCTAGATGCCGCCACGCTTCACTTAACCAATCATATAATCTAGTCGCTGCACAAGCGACAAGTTGCAATGTGCCCTGCTCCTCAACAATACGTTACGGCAGCTAGTGATTACCGTGCCAGTTGTATGATGAGGGCGGCGCACATCTCAAAGAACTCCATAGTGTGATGTCCCTGCGGGCCCGTGGGCGAGGGCGGCGGAGGCGGCGCCGGCACGAGGGGCGACGCGGCCTCCTCGTCGGAATCCTCCTTCTCTCCCGATAGTGACTTGAAGTCCAGTAAGTACGACTTGTAATCGACTTGGTATAACTGTAGCGACATCTTAACGTATTTTTCTGTCATCTTGTTTAGTGTGCGTACCCTGTAACGGAAATGAGGTCCGAAAGTCTACAGTTAACCGGTTGCTATACTAAAAACTCTAACCTCCCTTTGCTGCGTCATAGCGGGGGTAAAGAAAAAATCCATCAAAAATTTTAATGCATAATTATATTCAACCAGATCCACAATTCACCGGTTTGATGTCACCAAAGTAACGAATCTGCTTTGCTGCAATGGACGTCGCAAGCGCATATTTGGCGACTAGTAAATTTCACTCACCTTACGTGATACGGATTGATGACTTTCCATTCGTAGTCGAGCGCTTTCATAGCGCGGAATACTTCTAGCATGATGTCGTTAGGCTTGCTTTGAGACCGGATTCCCAAGTGCCATTTTGCCCTGTTAAACAAAAATAATTAAAGACATCTTAAAAATATAAAAAAAAACAACGAAGTGGCGAGGACAATGTTTAAGCATTTTTGTTAAACCATTGTCAATGTTAAAGTATGAAAATAAAGGCTCGTTTTCACGAGGAGAATTTATTCCTCGACTCGAAACAATGCTCGTGTAAGCGCGGTTTAAAACCATTTATATAATTGGACCCTTACTGATGAACATTGAAATGTGTATGTTTCTAGCAACGTGATAAAATGGTCTTAGGATAAGTTTACGCTCAGTTTCGTCTCTGTATGAGACGCTCACTTAGCAAAGTCAAAGTACCTCTTAACGGGTGTCCCTCTGGCCTTGTCCTGCTGCGGGTGCGGATGCGGCGCGATGCGTTCGGGATGCGGGCGCGCAGTCTCCGTCGCCGCGGGAGGAGAGTTACCAGCTTGAAAATAAGTACATATCGTGGGTAAAAGAGCATGGCTATCAGGCGCATGCTTAGCAATGACATGGTGAAGGATGAATGTTTATGGGTAAAAGAGAACAGCTAGTTGATACAAGTCTTGTTATAGGACCAAGGTTCAAGCTCAATAACTTTGTTGTGCTATATCAAATTATTTTATCAACTTCATCAAAATGGGGGATTATCCAAAAGTTTTTTTATTGTTGTTGTTCTCTGTGTAAACTTAAACGCCGTCGATACCACTACTCTGCAAAACACCAGCTATCAGGTAGAAATAAGATTTATGCAGGATTGTTATTAATGCTATATAATTTTTTGTCTGCAGGTGGTATGTAATGAAACTTACTGGCTACATAGAAGTCCTTAATTTCTGCCTTAGCAGCTTCGTCAGCGATCCTTTTATTGTCTATGATCAGATGGTAGGCTATGGCCAACTGATCATGGGGATCTCCACTTAGTAAAGCATTGTGTACTTCATGTTCTTTGACACCGAACTTGTCACATACTTCTGATATTGCCTCTGTGTCTATCACACTGCTGTCCTAAAAAGTGGAAGTATATACAGTAATATCTGTCGGTTAATATAGACAGATGTACGGTTAAGCAACTATGCACAACTTATCATATAACGGAATAGTCATGTAGGGTTGCAAAATGTGTGACACTGCAAATACTGCAGCTGCAGCAATATTGCATATTGCACACACTAGCTATTGATATTTCAAATGCTCTGAGTATTAATAAAGGCATTCAACCAGAGTGCAAAAAAGTTAGATAAACTGTGTGTGCCCTTTTACAGAGGTGTCACAAATCGAAAGTTGTCAATTTTGTAAAAAGGATAAAAACATCCTGCTGTCAGTGCTGTCCTGATACTGCTGATCATACTACAATAACCATTCTGTTTATGTTATGACAATGTGTATCAAAATTCATTATGATTATAGTCATGACAGTGTATTGAGAAGCTGCTGTGATAAGAGAACCGACCAAAGGCCGACCGCGCAGTAGCACCCTCATTGTTTGTTTGGTTATTTCTTTTATTTTAGAATGAAAATGCAGAAAATAAGCATGTTAAGTGGCCACTATTTTACTATTTTCTGTTTTAGTGATTGTAATAAAACTAAATAAAGTAAAACTACCGTTTATAATAATATTAATATATAATCTTGTGGAGCACAACTTAACATGCTTATTTTCTGCATTTTCATTCTAAAATAAAAGAAATAACCAAACAAACGAAGAGGGCGCCTCTAGGCGGTCGGCGTAGCCTTAAAGATTGTGTGTGATGGATGTTGATTCTCTCACACACATGCATTTATGGATATTCTGTACATGTAGACCAAGCTTGGAATAAAATGCAAGAAAAAGCAAACAAATTAACTGCCAAGTATTAGCATAAGCTCACAACACAGGATGGCACTATTGGTCATGTATAGCTCCATCTCTCTCTTACACTGGATTTATGATGGAATTAAACCATCATACATAATATGGCATCAGATTCAAACATAAAAGGATCAAACAACACAGAAAACTAAAACTACTTAGGAACTAGTAAAAAAAAGGATGACGTTTACATACTGTAATTACCTGCTCAACAGGAGATGGGAACAGATATCCTGGCAGGTCTTTTTGGAACCATTCATGTTTCTTTACATCTTCTATGGAGGCCCTCTTCATGGGGTCTACTTGCAGCGTCATGCACAACAGGCTGACCACACTCTTGTTCAGGTACTCAGGTATGGGGAATATGCCAGATTTAATCTTTCTGAACAGTGTTGGCACATGTTCATCATCAAAAGGTAATGTTCCACAGAGTAGCGCATATAATATTACTCCACATGACCAGACATCCACTTCTGGGCCAGCGTACAGTTTGCCAGATATAACCTTGGGAGCAACAATTGTAAAAGATAATCTTACGGTTTTAAAGAAAGGTGAAACAAAGATAAGAGCAGTAGTATTTAGTATAACCGGTTGCTTGCAGCTCATCATATTACTTAAAAACCAGTACCTACTGGTTGAAAATAATTCACACATTAGTAACACAACATTGTTCTTGCTGATGCTTATCATCTTCAGTGAAATATTAAACTTAACAGTAATGACAAGAATGTGCTCTAACCTCAGGCGCAGCATAATTAGGGGATCCACAAGATGTCCTCAAAAATTCTCCATCCATCATCATGTTGGAGAGTCCAAAGTCAGCTATCTTCACGTGCATATTGTGGTCGAGTAGGAGGTTCTCAGGCTTCAGGTCCCTGTGCACAATCATGTGCCGGTGGCAGTAGTCCACTCCCGATATGATCTGCTGGAAGAACCTCCTTGCTTCATGCTCCTGAAGCTTGCCTCTCTTGACTATATAGTCAAACAGTTCACCACCAGATACATATTCCATAATCATGAATATGTCTGTAGGAGTAGAAATCACCTGGAAAAGTTACATGATATTGGTAGCAAGTTTTACTGTATAAAAGTAGTGTTTATAAGATTTTATTCCTATTAATACTTTGATAACTACAATTTATTAACAACAGCACAATGTGCGAGTCAAGTGACTTATTCAAGGTCAAAGAACACATAAACAAACATGCCATACCTGGTACAGTTTGATGATGTGCGGATGTCTGAACAACTTAAGATTTTGTATCTCACGTCTGATCTTTCCGACGACATCGAGGCTCTTGATCTTCTGCCTGTTCAGAATCTTAACGGCTACCTTGTGTTTGGTCAGCTGGTGCTCTCCGATCTTTACCTTTCCGAAGGTGCCCACGCCAAGGGTTGCTCCCAGCGTGTAGTGACCTATCTTTACAATGGGCTGGTTGCCACTGGTTATGACAATTTTCTCAGCCATCTTTCACAAAAATAATAGTAAACACTGAACAACAAAGCCCTTTACATGAGGATATAAAACTATAGTAGTATAACAATTATAAAGTTGTCTTGATTTAATTAAAACATAACAAAAAGTATAGTAAATAAAAATAGGTACGCAGTTCAAGAGGATAAAACACGATAATTTCGTATTTCGACGAGTGGGCAATTTTGAATGAAAATTGAATGAATGAACTATGTCCAAAAATGTCAAATGAAAAAAAAAGTTGAGGTAAAAGACCTTTTACATTTTACCACAAAAGTGCCTTTTGAAATAAAATGGCAACATTTTTGGAATCTTGTCTACGGATTTATGTCTTCGCCACTCCCCCTGCACTCCCCGCTCCCGCCCCGCCCTGTGATTTTTCTGAGTGAGAGCCACTGAGGGCTGCTTTTTTTAAATAAATATCAGCAATTTTCTAAGTTATTTTGATTAATTTGATAGTATTGTGTTCGTCCACTATGGACAAATGTGGGATTTGTCTTAAACCTGCTGTTGTGAGTATCTGTTTACTTGTTTTATGCGTCGTCTCGAATTAAATCGTCAATATTTTTTTGTTTTCTTTGGAGAATGTTATAAAAATAACGTTCCTGGCCATTCGGGCTTCTATAGTTTTCACGAAGCAAGCATTTTGTAACTAATTGAGTTGGAATTTAATAGAAGTATATGCAGAAATGAGAAAAAAGTTGACATTCGAAACCTGCCCGCGTATTTTTTTTCTATTTTTTGTCGGTCCGTCTGTTTTTTTACGTCTGGCTCAGCGCAGTGTAAAAAAACAACAGTGATCCTTTTTTTATGTACTTGAATAGTGAACCTTGGCATACGCAATAGGTACCACAAGCATCTCTGTTTAAATAATAATAGCACTTTAAATATAAATTCACTTATAAAATTTTGTTTGTTTCTGTTTAGGATGGCAAATATTCAACTGGCCCATGGCTACATTAATGTTGAGGGTGTTTACGTTTTATGTTCTGTACTAAAAGAACAAAATGTATTACAAGAAAGATAAGATATATCTATAACATTGTGTATGTTCCAGCAACTGTTTGAGACAGGCAAGGATGGTATATATGCCTGTTTCAAGTGCCAGCCGCTAGTGCCTGAAATAACACTTGGAGAGAATGGCTCCGACCACACAGTGCCCCAGACTAGCAACAGCGAAGAGGTGGTTATTATCAAATACATGTTATCTAATATATTTATCTGTTATTTAATATGCTTGTTAATATGATGCAAAACCTGCTGAGTAATAAATTAGGAACTGTATTACAGTTACACAGAAGCAACAATAATATTTCTAATGTTATTTAATCATTTTGCGGCAGTAGGTTCTTGTTTTGTTAATCAATACTTGTCTTGCATGTACACCTTCTCAATTTAATGCAAGGAAGCAGAAGGGTAAAGGTGTTAATGGGGACAAGATCCTCCTAAAATCATAAAACATTTACTGTTGAATTTATGAGACTTGACAAAATAAACTCCTAAGAGAGAACAGTCCCACAAAGACACATTGTAGATGTAGGTATCCCCTCAATATGTTAAGAAGCGATCGGAAACCATTTTTATTATCTATCTTGCTTGAATGAAATCTATTTGAATCCTCCCACAACTTCTGAGATGAACCCTGGGACTGCTAATAGTAAACTGCTAGTGAATAGTTGTAGCAAGTTTTGTATCCTTTGTCCAGTTCAGTAGAAATTACACTTTCAACTGTAAACTAACTGCACCAAGGTGAAAATAGAGCACTGGGTCCACATTGGCGATATCTCGTTAATAAGGCGCGTTTCGCCGAAATAATGAGAAGATGCGTGTCTGTGCTAATATAGCTGAATCGCTGATTTGTACCCAGTGTTACAGCAAAATTTTTGCACCTTGCAGGAGGGAATTGAATCATCATTGTATTGTGGCCTCTGCCACAAGTCTTTTCAGAAGAACATGCAGTTACAGAACCACTTGCGCAACCACCGCGCCGAGAGACGCTTTGTCTGCACTTACTGCAACAAAGGTGAGATTTTTATCTTATTTTTTAAAAACAAACATTTTGAAAAATTATTCTTCAACATTAATTTCTATAACAGATCTAATACCAGTATTTTACATGGAGCAACTGCCTATCTGACCTCCACAACCCAGTTACTGGGTAATACTTATACCCCTTGGTAAGACTGGTAGTCAGACTTTCGGACTTCTGACTAGGTACCCATAATGATTGTTAAGAATCCACGAATAACAGCCGGGACCAACGGCTTAACGTGCATTCCGAGGCACGGAGAGGTCTCGGTATGTAAAGATGGTCACCCATCCGCAGACCAACTGCGGCAAGCGCAGCTTAACCTGATCGATCGACCTGTGCGGCTGTTATGATTTAGCCACGGGCCCCTCTATAACAGAAGCCGGTATGTGTATAAAATATTCACATACCTAATAAAATCAAAACGAAATCTGTCAAAAGCAAAAATACTAGGTATTATTGAAATAAATGAAAGTCTCTTAAGGAGTCATTGTGCTCAATTACGTCGTCTTTATGAAGCCTGAAATTGCGAAAAAAAATTAGCTGTTCCATACATCTATGTTCGCATAAATCGACAAATGTAGGGCACAGCACAGCTGAGTTTTATTTCTCGTAATAAAAGTTTTTCATAATGGTCGAGCGCCATAACCCCTTAAAAGGTTTTCAGTAATTCCAGTTACACCTTTTATAGATACCCAAATTTTACGGTGCGGCGGAGCCAAAAAGGTGATCTTACTTAAAAGATACCTATTGTTTTTGCGTCAGGTTCACAAAGCTAACACTTCATATATTGTTTCTAGCGTTCTCTCAGTCCAACAACTTGAGGGCGCATCTTCGCATCCACACTAATGAGAGACCATTCAAATGTTCCGAATGTGGGAAGGCATTTACTCAGGTGTGTAATTATTATTTATGGAATAAGCACAGCATTTCCCCAAGATACAAAAAAACTATCTAGTTTGGGGCTCACAGTCACTGGCAACTAACATGATAAGTGAATGTAACCTAGCTGTACGTAATATTTTACGCTATGTACACCCCGATTCAAACTCAAATGGCGGCTCTGAAGTACGCTACTCGCTGCGCAGTACCTCACCCATCACCCCCGCTTACAGGTGAATTTGTTACTGCGCCAGCGACTCGCCTCGTGTTCCGAGCCGCCATAAAGTTTGAATCGGGCTGTACCTGTTTATATTACCTGGATAATATCAATTCTCTATTACTTTTACTGAAAAATTGTTTTATTTGGCGACAGGTTACAAATCTGAACAACCATGTTCGATTGCATACTGGAGAGCGTCCATTCGTGTGTCCGGAGCCGGGGTGCAATAAGGCGTACGCGCAGGCAAGCACATTCGTAATTAATGACTATCATTTGACCTTTCTTTAAGAAATTCATTAGTATGACAGCCCAACTAAACTGAATGACCAATTGGAGTACTTAAATATCAATTTATTGATTGGGATTTCGGTTGTGAAGTCTGAAAACCACTGATTTTTATTCTATATGTGTCAACATACATACAAATAAATAAAAATAAAATTTCACTTCAATTTTTTCAAACACATTTGTAATGTCTAAACAACAGCTTTTTACAATATACTTAGGAAAGTTTATACCAGTACTTATAACAAAGAAAATCTTTAAAAATTTGTCTGTCTATCTATCTGTTTGTTCCGAAAATACTGGACCGATTTTGACGGCAGTTTCACTGGCAGAAAGCTGATGTTATGAGTAACTTAGGCCACTTTAATTTTAGAAAAAGAAATAGTAAAGAGACATTATGGTTTTCCGACATCCACGTGAATGAAGTCGCGGGCACAGTTAGTAATTTATTAATAAATAAAATGTATAAACTGTAGGTAACGAATCTGAATCAGCATCGCAAGCGCCACATGAACGGGCGCCCGGTGGAGGCCACGTACGACTGCACCGTCTGCGGAGAGCAGTTCCAGCAGCGGAACCATATGTATATGCACAGGTAAACTGTACAAGAAATTTAATAATCAGTGAAATATACAACAGCAGTCTTCAGTAACATATTTAAATTTTGAAGAGACCTGGACCATGGTCCCTAATTCCCTGGGCCCTACTGAGGTTATGGAGAAGCTGCAGGCCTGCAATGAATGCCTATCTCTTTTGGCGTTAATTCGCAGAGCTCAATACATTCGGGAATAGGCGATGTAATGCGACTGTAGCATTTTTATTTGAGAGTAAAATAGTCTTGTTACGTTTTATTTTCAGACGAGAAATGCATTCTGAGATAAAGAGTCCGGCGCGTAGCCCTCCGCAGCGCGTGGCGTGCGCGGCGTGCGGCCTGAGCTTCCCCAGCGAGCGCCTGCTGCGGCGCCACGCCGCGCAGCACGCGCCCGCGCTCGCCAAGCACAGCGACGATGACGACCATAGTATGTTTACCTAAATCTTTACTTATTTTGCCTATATCCCCCCACTCTCGGGCAAAAGCCTTCTTTCTACCAATCGTTGCCTTTCTTACGATGTTATGCTTCTTCCTTTTATGAAAAATAAATAATTAGGAATTTTCAACACCTCAGAGCACCCTTACTGCATTTTGTATTCTTTTTTTCCGATACAAATACATATATGTTTGTTTATTATTGTTTGTTTTACATATTGTTTTGTTTTACATATTGTTTATTGTTTTTTACATATTGTTTGTTTATTTAAAAAAAAGCATATAAATAACTTGGATTTAATAACAATATGAGGAAAATGTATGCCCTCAACTATCATCTCTTATGTAAAAATAAAAACACTGGCACTCCGGTAGTGCCGACAGAAGTGAAAACTTGAACAATTACGAGTGTATTTTGTGAATCGTCTTATAAACAAAATGTTATATATCCGTGGTTCAGCGCCATCTCGTCGTTGTTGGATGAACTACGTAGTTAGTACGCGAGGCCCTCGTAGTTCTTCCCGATGTGCATAGATGGCGCTGTCTTACGTTTTACGTCTTACGAATTTTCGATCAGGGTCACGTGACCTGACGCCAGTTTAGAAGTTTTTACCCATTCCAAAAAAAGTACACAGCGCCGCTAAAGAAGTTTTCACTTCAAAAATCGTACATCTTCATTACTAACGTTGTGCGTACTTTTACTTAAAAGGTCGTGAGTACACGTGCGTGTTCTCTTCGTGCGGCAAACGGCTGGCGTCTGCTCGCGAGCACACCGAGCATTTGTTGCGCGAGCATCAGCTGCGAGTGCTCAGCCACACGAGACACCCGCCGCGACGCGGACGACCTCCCAAGGTCGGCTCTACATCCCTAGCTCTAGTAAAGACATTCGTTCTATTGTAAAGGACTACATCCACTCGTACAATACTTCTATTGATGTTTTGTTGTCTGTTTTCAGATGATGAAAGATCCCCTGGAAATCAAAGAAGAGGAATTTGATGAAGTACGTACATTATTTTACTTTATTGATTTATAACCATAATATTAAATAATTTTTGATCGATAGTAACAAGGAATGTACCTGTTTCAGGTAAAAATCACGAAATCATCGCAGCCCCAATACTTGCCCAAGCTGAAAGTGCAGAGTTTATTCCAGTGAGTGGTGGTTAATGTTGACAGTTCGCAACATGCAGGCGATGTTGTGACGTCATGTCGGCGTCTGCGCGGACTGGCGGGTAGGCGAGCCACGGACGAGCACATGCTTCACTTGTACTGTGAACCTTAAATAAATAGCAATAAATTCCATATCTGATTGTCCATAAGCTGCACATTTCGTCTCGTCCACCAGTCTGAGCAGACCATTAGTGTTAGTTACTATGACATGTCGGGACATTGTTGTATTTCTCTAACTTAGGGCCAACTAGTTAAGTGAAGTTAATGCTTTGTACTTAAAGTTTACTTTATGCTTTGTTTTATTGCATATTTATATTAATAAGTACACACATACATACCAATATTGAATTTATATGTATCGGAGGGGATATCAGAGTTAAATCAGTTTTTTTAGAACTTTTTATGTAACTGAAATAATCGATGCATCTATTATTTAGAGTGGGCACGTTATATGCGTGAAATAATTATTAAGTACAGCGAAGTAGTGATAGTAAGACGTTATTATTCGCACGAAGATTCTCATTGGAAGATTAAAACTTTTATTAAATATCAAATTAATAGAAGTTAATAAAAAATCTAAATTTATGATTATAATAATGCTAAGTGATAATAAATAAGTGCAATTTACTGTAACAACTTTATAATATTGTTACATTAGCCTAAGCATTAACTTTCAATATTTTATTTTTGACTCCAAGCCGTAGTGTGTAAGATATCGAGAAATAGAATGATTATATTATTTCAGAAAAATATCATAGGATATGCAATACATGTATTATGTATTTCTTTATTAACCATGCTTTTATTTTTACTAAAAATCTGTTTTATTATAAAGACTGTGATGAGTGGCTTTGAATTTGGTGAGATATTATTTAGCCAATAAAATTTTGTTTTCCGACGAAATGTATTCAAATCGAAAGAAGTATTTTTCCAGTATTATAAATTATACTTATATTTTTTTGGAATTTTGGTTTAAGCATTAATAATTATGGATTACATGTTTTTTCCTTTTTTATAAATTGCACGCTTTATTGTGACACTGTTTGTTGAATTTGATAAGTTTGTTCGACTGAAATTGATTATAAATTGTCTTTGAATTGTTTTAATGAGGGTAGTTAATTGAAATTATTTGCCGATAAGCGTATGGCAGCCATAGCGATATGACGAGGATATGTTTAGCGAGATAAAGCAATTAGTATAAAATTATTTAAGAAGCAAATATTTTAAAAAGTACCCCAATTAATGGCCCCTGAGCTATTTGCGGTCAATAGAAGATATTTACAACACGGAGGTCGAGGTCATGAGATTTCCTCGCTAGCTATGGTAGAGATAAGCTTATCGTAGATCATCAGACGCACGTCATCAATAACCCGTGTATCAGCAGTAAACAGAAAGGACGCGGCACTGTTTTGGTCTTCACGTTTTGAGCATTGTCCTTTTACTAAAATACCATAGTAAATATTCTGTCGTGTCGACACAGAATATACAGGGTAACAGGGACGCCGACGCGCAGCCTGGTACAGTCAGCAACAAAAGTCGATTAACACTTCAGTTTTTTTAATCTCAGGTATTGAACAAAATATTTGTTAAAAATTGCATTGTACTTCTGCTGCAATTTTGAACAAATATTTTGCTCAATACCTACTGAGATTAAAAAAACGGAAGTGTTAATCGACTTTTGTTACTGACCGTACCATGGATTCAGTATAATGATCCCGAACGACGAATGAATTAATAAAATAAAAAAATCTGCTGTTCCATTGAAAAGTGCAATACCTACGCGGCCAAAATGTATGGAACAGTTCATTATTTTATTATCTAATAACCAGCAAAAATTTTTAATCAGTATCATGTAGTGAATTTCCATGGTAACAGGTTGCAAGTCGACGTCCCTGCCGCCCTGTATAAGAATACCTCTTTCCGTGGTAAAAATATAAGTCAGCATGTTGGTAGTGGGACGGACTGCCCGAAGTAAGCTGGACGTACATTTAGGTATCGTGACTTGTGAAGGACTTTTATAAATCTGGAAGTGTCCACAGATATATGGGTTATTGAAAACGTCCGATAGAGATATAGTTGCGTTAGGATAAGGTGCAAATGTTCCTATGAGTGTGTCAGAAAGTTCGATTATTGTCGATGGATATATGCCGCGTGTTGTATAGTCGACCATTTCAATATGTTTAGCCTTGTTAAGTGTCAGCATGTCGGAGATTTTTCTATTAACATACAAATAATTATCGGTAATAAAATATGCAACCATATTGATGTCTTTTATTTATTTTAAACATAAGTTACTTTTAGCTTCAGCTCGAAGGCTCCCAAACACTAACACCTTTAGTTTCTTGAACGTAGGCCGTCTACTTGCAAATGTAAGTTTGTAATCGCAAAAAAAATATGTGGTAAAAATATAAACATCCGAAAGAACCTCTTCCTTTTTTTTAAGTCGGTTAAAAACAAATTAACGTATATGGGACTTTTTCCTTTAATTAATTGTGCTGTGAGACCTTGCTTTTTGCCTACTCAAATGATGCCAGGTCAACGGTAAGTACCCTTTATAGGTTTTGATTTATTTGCGAGTATCAAAATATATCTCATAATGGCTGTATTTTTTTTCAATTATCAGCAGATTCGGACAAGCTTAGGCATCGGTATGAGTCAAGTGCACAAAATCCTCCGTGAACATTTAGCGGTCAGGAAGCTTTGTGCCCGGTGGATACCTCATCATTTGACAGAGGCCTTAAAACTCCGTCGTCGTGTTGATTGGTGTCGTGACGTGAAATGGTTCAAAGATTTAACGGAGGCGACTCAAATGATGTGTTCGACATACTTACGGGTGACGAAAGCTGGATTTATTGTTATGATCCTGAAACTAAGAGAGTCTGTTGTCTGGGTGTTTCCTTCCGAGGAGTTGCCAACTAAAGTGAAGAGAGGTCGAACCGTTGGAAAAAAGATGGTGGCCTCGTTCTTCGGAAGGACAGGTCATTACGCAACAATTGTTTTAGAGGATCGAAAAACAGTTTTGTGTGCGATTTTTATTTATTTCCGAAAATAAAAGAAAAACTTCCGAGGAAAACGTTTTATGGACGCCGAGGAAGCAGTGGCTGCGTTCCAAAATGCCGTCGAAGAGACCCCTAAGGACGAGTGGTCAAAGTGTTTCTCAGTGGTTCCATCGGATGCAGCGATGTATTGATGTAAATGGACACTATTTTGAAAAGATATAATAAAACTAGTAACTTGCTAGTTTGTTCAGTTTTTGATTTTCTAAGAACTTTCAGTGTCACCCTCGTACCTACATGTGGACATACAAACACAAAAACCGGACCGGCTTATTTATCATAAAATCTTCTTAAATTTTAATGAAATAACAATAAAATTGAAAATCAGTCTTCTCTTTATTAAGTAGGTACCTAATTATTCAATACTCATTACATTACAATATATAATGTCAATAATTGCAATAGTAGCTTAGCAGTAACTACTATTGCGAATTGGTCAAATGTAAAAAGCCTAAAAAAAGCCGGACAGGCCGGGCACCGTCTGATTTGGCCGGACACGCAACCAAAAAGCCTGACTCTGTCCGGCTTTATGCGGACGCCTGGCAACCCTAATCTTATCTGATTACGGTAATAGTGATGCAAAGATAAATACTAATATACGTTGTTGTGATAAAAGTAGATACGTAATCTCGGGGTTTACGTATAAAACTAGTTACATAGTTTGTAGTTTCCTCCTGCTTCGGACGAGTTGTTTAACTGCTATAAAAGGAGGTGCAAAGGTTAGTTCCTACTCAATTAATCTCCAAATGGTACACTGCATCAGCTATAATACTAGTAGATTGTCATCTGCGTGCATGAGTTTTTCCCGGCAACCGCAAGCGGGACTGAAGTCATTTCTCAGT
This sequence comes from Luperina nickerlii, assembly GCA_963855955.1. NCBI lineage: Eukaryota > Metazoa > Arthropoda > Insecta > Lepidoptera > Noctuidae > Luperina > Luperina nickerlii. The sequence continues at coordinate 14,388,392 of OY979682.1, forward strand.
TGCCCGGAGTTTGGATTTCATATGGTCGCATGCATCAGGCGCGCCTCCGATTACGTGAGACTTGATTGTAGGTAAGGCGCTGTAAATTTTTGACGTAAGACAATTTTAACCACTTTATGACCCCACTCCCCCCTACGTAATAAAAATTAAGATTTAGATATACCCCTTCCCCCCTTTCAATCTTGGGTAAAATATTATAATAAGTATCCAAAATTGCAAAGAAAAAATAGCAAAAATTTAAATACGCGTTGGTATAAATTGTGTTTAAAAAAAGTAGGTACCGTTTCAATATGTAGGTACCTATCGGTAACGGTAACATTATGATTTAGCTTACTTTTGTGGTCTTATGTAAGAATAATATAGACCCCTCCCATCCCAATGTAAGACAAATAAGACTTGTTCGGACCCCTTCCCCCTCAAAGTCTTACGTAATAAATGAACAGCCCCTAACCAGTGAATGGACCTAAGTACTAAGTACACTACAATATATAAATAAATAAGTACACTACAATAGGCTATACCACTGACCTGTATTATACTGTATGATTATGAATTTATGCGTACTTGTATAATAGAGGTCAGTGGCTATACACCACTGCTATAATACCACTTTGGGCAATATTTTATTTTTTAATTTTGCCAATGATGTTACTGGTAAAAAGAGGTAGGTATACGTGCTTCGCATGTGGCGCGTCAAAACTTGTTTGGTTAGCCAAGTTATTTACATATTGTTTTGTATCTTTAAGCTTCCGAAAACAAGGTCATGTTTGTTATGGTGTCTGGCATTGACGCATGAAGACTTCTTAGTGTTATGTGTCCATATATATAGTTTTTTGATATGATGCTAGGCAACCATTATTGTTGACTGTCTGTATGACTTTTTGAAATAAAAGTGTAACATAAATGTAGTAAAAACATTTATAAGACTATTTAGTACGTTTAGATCCGCGAGTGAATTAAACTAATCCTTTAGCTAGAATAGGCCGCTCTATTTGAAGTGTTAATCCAAAGTGTTGGTGCTCTCGCTCATTAGCTTCTGTAAACCTCTGGAAAGGTATTTTTTTGTTTTACCTGACAGTTGACAATGTTATCCTACATCCACGTGTCATCTGGGTAACATTGTGTGGCATTGTGTCGTTTTTGAAGATCAAATGTTAGGTATCGGTAGGATCTGTAGCGCTATTAAGTTCTTTTGGCGTGTGGCTAAAATCGGTACTAACGGTTGTTTAATACATTTCAAGTTATATTTCACAAAACAAATGCACAGAGTACTTTTTGATAGACAACAAATATTTACCAACAGCGCAACGTGAAACGTCAACGTCATTCGAGCGCCAAAACGTTCTTTAGCACTTTTTACATAATGATAATTTTTTTCGGCAGCCATTACGATGGCTGCCAAAGATTACGAATGATTTTGGAAGATTTTTATTGATTGAACCGTACAACGTTGCCGAGTATACTATTTTTACATTTTTACACTTGACACTGGCTAAATTGTGGTGGTTTTTCCGCAAAAGCCATTAAACGAAGAGAAGAAGAAGAAGAAGATAATAACATGAGCGCTATGTTACAATGAACCTAGGAGCAGAGTATGGAGCGCTGGCGCACGGCGACTGCTGTGGTGACGGGAGCTAACGGCGGCGTCGGGGGCGCTGTGTGCGTTGGCTTGGCGAATGCCGGAATTACTGTCATCGCGGTCGATGTGCACTTAGATCGTATTCCTGTAAGTTGAACTGTTGTTGTGAGGTCAGTTGCTATGCTTACATTTAGTCATGAAAGTATTTTTATCACTGGTCCTTCCCTTCGTTAGTCTAATGGTCACAGACACGCGACCGCTTTGGCATGGAGACCTGGGTTCAATCTCCAGGTCGGGCAATTTAATTGGCCCTGGGTGATGGGTGGGTTTTGTACCTCTTCCTACCACCTAATAGGTCATTACCTATAATACCATCATAGGGAAAACTTAAGTTACAGTCGCCGGCACGTAACTTGGCAAGGTTTTCACATAGTGGGAGTAAGTTAGCGCATGTTTTATTGTTTGTCATTATACTATGGTTATTACCATAGATTATTTTTAAACATGTCTGTTTACAAGAAAGTCAAAGAAAGGAAAAACACATCTAACGATTCTTGCCAAGTTACGTGCCGGGAACTGTATCAAAGATATGAAATTTATGTAATACTATGTATCCAGGGGAAAGTCCAGAGTAAGGTTACCGTAGCTCGTAATTTCTGTTCGCTCGCTCGCGAAAAATCGCTGTTCACAATACTTAGTGCTTGGCCAGATTGCAAACGCGGGCACGGTGCGGGCGCGGTGCGGCGTACTTAAACATAAGAAATTCATTTGAGCGTCCATAGTGGTAACTCGGGTGCGGTGTGCGGCGCGGGCTGCTTGACGCAGGGAGCGCGCGGGAGCGATGGCCGTCAGAGTCGTTCGGGGGTATCGCACGATCTCCTACGAGGCGGCTTGCGTACTGGCTGGATCCCCGCCCTGGGACCTGGAGGCGAAAGTACTGGCGTCGCTGTACCGGTGGCGCGAGGAAGCGCGGGCGCGAGGCGAAAGGCTGACGCAGCGCCATATGGAGCTGCGTCGGTCTCAGCTTTGCGAGGTCCTGGTGGCGGAATGGCAGGACAGGCTCTCACGCCCTACCACCGGCCTCGGCACTATCGAGGCGGTCCGGCCGGTACTCGAGCGCTGGCTCGGGACGAGGCACGGCTCCCTGTCGTTTCGGGTGACGCAGGTGCTCTCGGGGCATGGTTGCTTCGGAAAGTACCTGTGTCACATAAGCAGGGAGCCGGACGCCCGGTGTCACCACTGCGTCGACTGCCGGGAGGACACGGCGTGGCATCGCTGTGCAGAGTGTGCCGCTTGGGAGGAGCCGCGCTGTGCTCTCATCTCAGATGTAGGCAGTGACCTCTCGCTGCCGGCCGTGGTCGATTCGATGGTCGGCAGCGAAGAGTCCTGGGACGCGGTGGTTTCCTTCTGCGAAACAGAAGTAGGCTGCGGAAAGGGAGAGGGAGATGTCGTCCACTCACCCGGCCCGCAGCAGGCGCACCGGGCGTCGGCGGAGGGCGGACAACGCCCTCTTCCAGCCCCCCTAAATGGGTCCAGGGGCGACGGACTCGGGGACGTCCGTCGCCCCCCACACATCAGGACCCGAGGTGGTGGCGCGTAGTGTTCCACGCGCGCCCCTCTTTGACGTCGCGGGGGGAGTCAAACACCTCACTCCCCGCCCTGATCAGACGAGGCCCGCGGAGGCGGGCCGGCACCAGTCGGGGGTTGCGGAAGGATCGTACTTTCCCGCGATTCCGGCGTAGGTGTGAGATGGGACACCGGGGTGGTTTTTAGTCAGTAAGAGTCTGACAGACCCCGCCGCCCGCCCCAGGGCGGCGGACATCCATGAAGATTTTCCACCCCGGAAACAAAAAAAAAAGGGAGCGCGCGGGCAACTCACACAAGTGTCCACCGTATTAAAAATTTAAACCATTTATACCCAAGGGTTCCGAAAATACATATTTCCTTTTTGTCTTTTACTTACGAAATTTCTACCTTTTATTACAAATTTGATTGTAGTTTCAACAAAAATCATTAATCTTTCATTTTGATTTCTGTTAATTACTGCTGAATACTAGAGCTACCACGATAAATTATGATTTTTTATGTAAATTCAGCTCTTTTGAAGAAAAAGTTGGTTCTTCTCTAATTTTAACCCAAATTTTTAACACACCATCAAGCAAGAGCGATTTTTGTAAAAAAAAACGTACCACATTGTCAGTGCCCATGTATTTAATAATATGCCTACTAAATGCCGATTTCAAAATGATAATTATCATTATAACAGATCCAATAATTTAACAAAAAGATATTCAATTTTATTTGAAGAAAAGAAGATTTTTTTTTAAACAATTTTTTTTTAACTTTATTGCGTTAATACTTACGATATTTGCTGAAAAATGCACTACAGTGTCAATGCCCATTTGTTTAAAAAAAAAACTACTATAACAGAGTTATGTAGACCTAACTTGTTACTTCAGGTATTTGAACAAAGAATTTAAAAAAAAAAACAAATCACTTTATTTATCATTTATTATTAATCTTTGTCATGATTACAATCATTAAAATTAAACGAAATGTTCAAAATGGCCCCCATTCGCAGCAATACACGCTCTGCAACGTCGAATATAAACGACCGTTTAAGTCGTCGGGCAAACCCGCTCTTTCGCTGACTTTTCTAGCTGCTGCCTGGATTCTAGTCCTCAATTGTTCAATACTTGTGATTTCTTTGCTATAGACTTTTTCTTTTAGGCAACCCCAATAAAAGAAATCTAGGGGATTTAGATCTGGCGAGCGTGGTGGCCACAATATTGGACCTAAGCGTGCGCCTTATGATCATCGAAGATCTTTTCGCCCTTCTTTTTTATCGACCAGTCGGGAGTATTTTATAACAATAAAACCACACCTCATACAACCTCATACTCAGATCGGAGATGTTTATTTCGAATTTTTCGAGGACACTTATACTTTGCGTGGTTACGTAGTCTATAGAATATAATAACGTTAACATTCCGCCCACCAAGGACCTAGTCCTTTCAAGCCGCCCACCATGACATAAGTGACACTAAATATATGGAAAACTTCAGCTTGGTACTAAAGTCCTTGAGAGTTCGGAGACTACAATGTTCATATAACCTTAATATAAATACCGTAAAAAGACATAGTTCGGGTTTTCAACAGTATAACATATTCCATGTGCTTACTTTTACATTTCTAAAATTAGTATCTGAGTGGACTGTATATATAACATAACAAAAAAATTAAGCAAAAAAACAATAAGATTACACGTTTATCATTCATCGTCGACAGGCAAAATGCATAGCTTAGAAGTTGGACGTTTGACTCGGGTGCCCTTACACTGAAGGGTAACTGGGCATTTTCATTTTTAAAGACCACCCCCGCATTTTGACTGTCCCTCGTATTAAATTAATTATTATATGATTTCGGTAGGATAATTATCAAAATGATTTTAATCCTGAGGATACCGCTACATCCTTAGCTTAAGATAGTAACATAATATTTTAACACTTAGTCAAGAAAATAATAATAAAATAGATTACTTTTCGAAATTACCCCCTATATTTCACTGTCCACGACCAACTATTGACTAAACTTGTATTTTTTTTCAACATTTTTATTCCACTTGGGGTAATGTTTTTTCACTTAATTAGAAGCATACAATATAAACTAACAATTATGCAAATAAAAAATCTGCTTTTTAAGTAATTTATACTTTTTTTTAAATAAATTGAAACACCCATTTTATCGGCATTCCGACAGTGTCCGTTTAGTTACCGTGTTTTTGCCTTTCCAAATTTTCCGAGTGGTATCGAAATATTTTTTAAATGCAACATTGTTCGTATAATGTCGAATCTGTGTTAGAGTGTCGGCCATTTCGTCCAGACAGCGTCAGTGAGGTTGCATCAGCCGTGTGACAAGAGTGTGTGCTAAAACATGTCCGGGTTAGTTACTACAATTTTACCTTTATAAATCTAAACTTGTAGCTAACAGATCGTTTTAATATTTTCTTAATTAGATTATGAAGTGATTTGCAAAGAAATACATACTATCTAAGAATTAGTTAAATTACAAGAAATAATTTTATTTATGAAAGTAGTTGTCCATCATTTCGGTTTCGTTACTTTGCTTATAGTAACGTACAAGCCGAACATCAAAAGTAACGAAACCGAATCATAAAGCTGTGGTTATAACTAAATATTTTTTGAAGTGAAAACTTCTTTAGCGACGTTGTACACTTTTTTTGTAATGGGTAGAAAATGTTAAACTCGCGTCAGGACACGTGATCCTGATCGAAAATTCGTAAGACAGATGGAGAGTAGACAGCCGGCGCGGCGCGGCGTAGGAAAGGAAGTATCCACACCTCTCTTTCTACGGCGCGGTGAAAATGTATGCCTGCGCCTGCTGTTTCGTTGAGGCGGCGCCGGCGCAGGGAGCTTGCGCGAATGTTCGTGTGTGTTCTTAATTTTAATAATTCATTTATTAATTAATATAATTCTTTAATAATTAATAAAAAAATTATCGATTATCTCATTAAAATAATAAGGTAATGTTTAAAATTTATTGTAATTTAAGAACAAATTCAATTTTTGATAATCTTTAAGGACTTTGTAGACACTGCCTTATGTTTCGGTTTCGTTACTGTCCTCGAAACCACACATATAATAATTTTAATTTTAAAATAATTTCCCAAACGTTCTGTAATTTATAATTTGGTATGCGAAAGTACGCAAGATTTTCTTTTGTATGCATATTTTAGATTTTTGCTATTTGAATTATTTTAATAAAAAATAAGAAAATGAATGTTGGTTTCACACACAATGGTAACGAAATTGGTTGCAAATCTTTTTTGTAATATTATTTTAAGCCTAACATGCCAAATTAAATTGATTTTTAGAAGAATGTTATTTGTTTAATCGGATAAAAATAAGTAAGACAACAAACAAATGTCTTTTAATTTCCTTTTTCACATTTCAATTTGGTAACGAAATGGATATTATTTTATGACTCAAGTTAACGTTTCATATGCTTTTAGTCTGAAATTGCAGGATTTTAATATAACATAACATCTTTTTAGATAACTTGATAGTTGTTTTATTATTATAAAAAATAAAATAATAAGAAAATCACAATTTATTGTTACACTCAATATTAAGAACGGGTGGCACTTAGAAATGAAAATGCCCAACTACGCGCACTAAATTGTCCTTGCCAGGGTGTAATTCGACTACCTTCCCGTATAACCACTTAGCAGGTGGTAAATTGTCTTCTTTTATGAAGACAACATCACCAACCTTCGGATCACGCGTACGTTTAGCCCACTTGTGTCGTTGAAAAAACATAGTTAAATACTCCTGAGACCAACGTTTCCAGAAAGATTGAGGCATTCTTTGGGTCAATTACCAACGTCTCAAGCAACTAACTGCCGCGTGCTCATACTTATAATCTGGTGCTGTTACCAGTGGCTGACCGACCAGGAAATGTCCTGGCGTCAATGGATTTGAGTCTGACGAGTTCACACTAGACTGTGATATAGGTCTGGAATTCAGACACGCCTCAATTTGGTATAAGACGGTACTCAGCTCCTCAAAAGTTAGTGTCGATTCGCCAATCACCCGTTTGAGGTGATGCTTGGTGCTTTTGATCCCAGCCTCCCATAGGCCTCCAAAGTTAGGAGAATGAGGCGGGATGAAATGCCATTCGGTTCCATTATTTGCCAATATAGGCGAATTTCTCGGGGAAGAGATGCGCATTCATCGCGAATCTTTTGACGCCCCTACAAAGTTGGTGCCATTGTCGCTGTAAAGATGGCTACAATGACCCCGTCTAGCTACAAAACGTTTAAATGTAGCAAGAAAGCTTTGAGAGGTCATATCAGAGACCGCATCTATATGCACAGCACGGGTTGCCATGCATACGAACAGACATATGTAGCCTTTGTAGGACTTATGCCCACGACCCCTTGCTGTTCTTATTTGAATCGGTCCCGCGTAGTCGACACCTGAATGTAGAAAAGGCTTACTTGGAGTCACTCTGCAAGATGGTAATTTTTTTTTTTTTGTGGATGGGAAATCGTCAAATGACTCCTCCCGCTCTGGGTGGAGCGGAAGGGGCAAGATGGTAATTGACCCATCAATTGGGTTTTTGTTACGGCTGCATGACGAACACACGGTACGCATTCGCGGATGTGAGCTTTGATCAAACTCTTTCCACGAATAACCCAATATTTTGACCGAAGAAAATTAAGTGTTAATTGGGGTCCGCCATGCAGTACACGCTCATGAGCATCTGATATAAGCAATCTTGTCAAATGGGATTGATGAGGAACTATGATGGGATGCTTCATATCATCACTTAGTTGCGCATTTTGGATCCTGCCTCCTACTCTCATCAAGTCCTTATCATCCAAGAAAGGATTCAAAGAAGACAAACCGCTGCTTTTGGTGACGTCTCTCCCGGCTTGTATTGCCTTTATTTCTGCCTCAAACCAAACCGTTTGACTTTGCTTGAGACAGCAATGCATGGTGTCCGCAATCTCAGAAGCTGTAAGGTAAGGTGGCAACTTTGTCCGTGATTCTCTGGCAATCTTTATTTTCATGAATCGTCTGCAATAGGTGAGAGTCCTGATCAAACTTTTCTATCAGCTTAAATTATGTTCTACTGAAAACTATGAGTCTCTAATCAATCACTCTAATTCTCATATGCTCGCTCTTGCATTCTATGTCGACGTAGGCTCCTATGTCTATGTAAAGGGTTTAAAGTAACCTAACCAAACCTAAGCTCGGGGTGCCCTTCGCTCGTTCATAAATATGTTTTCAGAAACTTAGTATTTTTTTCGGAAGTTTAGTAAGTATTTTTGTTTGGAAATTAATTTATTATTTGAAAGTACAGATTATTTTTCGTAGAATTGTAATTTGAGATCATTTTTGTTAGTTAAATTCAAAATTTTTTTTCGGTAGTATTGTGTTAATTTTTCGGTATTTCATTTTTAACACAGCTAAGTTAGTATTACGTTCAACCACAGATCGCCGGAAGTTAATTTGTTTTTCGGAAGCAATATTATTTTCCTCCATTTTTTTTTTATTTTATTTGTAATGGGTTAATTAAAACCCAATTTGGGTTGGGTTTATTTAATATCAGATTAATTATTCGATTCTATGTTTTTGTCAAAAATAAAGTTTGTTTCTATTTACATAATAGGAACTGCAGGCAGATGCCACAAATGGGAAAATAATTCAAAGACATTGCGATATCACAAGCCCTAAGGAGGTGACGGAGACTTTCAAGTGGGTTAACGAGGAGTTTGATGGTGTACACATTCTGGTCAATTGTGCCGGTGTGCTGTACCAAGGACATATCACTGGTACGTAATTGTTGCTCACTTTATTACGTAACTATGTTAAGTAGTTACCACCATCTTCATCATTATGAACCACAGCCCAATAACGCAACGCAAACACAACCTAATGCAAATGCTACGCAAACACCATATTTTTGTTCCGTACCAAAATGGTAAAAAGGAACCCTTATGGTGCGACTCAGTCTGTCTGTGTGTCCGTTCGTCCGTCTGTCACAGCTGGATATCTCAAGAACTACTAATGCTATCAACTGAAATTTATAATAGTTTTAGATGACGTTGAACTATTTTGCAAATAAGAAAGAAATAAAAATATATATTTAATTGTTTGCAACAGGGACTGAAAGGGGGTCTGAAAAATTCGAAGTGAAGCTACTAGGGCATGTGGGGTATCATATGAAAGAGTGCGTTTGCACATTCTCAAACACTTTTTCTTTTTTTATAGGTTGCATAGTTTTCGACTTTCGATGAAAAATTTAAAAAATAGCGTTTCCCCCCTTAAACCGAAGTTTGCATAGAGAAAAACCTGAAATTATTCTATGATAGAAGTTTATGTAAAGATAACAGGAAAAATAGAACGATATCTCTAAATAGCACACTTTTTAAGAAATCATCAAAAAAAGTTAAGTACATTATTTTTCAGAAATCATCAAAAATAGTTACATATTTTTCAGAAATCATCAAAAAAAGTTACATAATTTTTCAGAAATCATCAAAAAAAGTTATATTAGTTCCACTATCGGTCAAGATATGGCGCTGACCAAAAACTGCAATATTCTACACCGCAGCGTGCAGTGTTAAAATTCTCTGACGAATATTAGGCCTTTCCGATGAAAATTTAAAAACATGATGGTACGGAACCCTCTGTGCGCAAGTCCGACTCGCTCTTGCCTGTGTTTTTTTTTTGTTTAGTGTCTGTGCTTACTAACATAGTCGTACGTTTTACTAACAATCTTGAGTCTTGGTTACTATAATAAAGAAATTCTATTATTATTACTAACATAGGTAGGTACCTACATAATTATGTTAGTGTAGTCTAAGTATTAGAAAGTCTGTGATCGACAGTTTTTGCATCTTTTCTACTTGCAGACGTGGGCAGTAACACATTGAGCGACGATGCAATTATTACATCTATCGACGTGAACTTGAAGGGCATGATCTTTTGCACTCGCCACGCCATCGCCTCCATGAGACAATATAAGATAGATGGCCACATTATCAATATTAACAGGTAGGCATTCAAAGATACCGTTATCAATGTAGGCACCTTACCTTAAGCAGGGTGGTCCCCGTTTGTAAAAGTGTACTTACAGTTGTCGGTTCCTACCTACATGCTAATTATGTCCTATTATTGAGGACGACCACTGGGCAAAGATCCAAACCCTGGGCTGATATTTTGCACTTCTTAGAAAGAGTTAGGACCTCCACAAGCGCGTTATTAAAGGTCGATAATATCGTTATTTATTAATTGTTTTGTTTATTCCAGTATTGCTGGTCACTACATTCCTTGGGCGGATAATATGAACGTGTACGCGACCACGAAGCACGCGGTCACTGCGTTCACGGCGTCTCTCAATACGGAACTGGCTGCATTTAAAAACAAAATAAAAACTACGGTACGTTAGAAAAAATAGGTTCTTGAAGGCAGTGGTGTGGCAGTCGGTTCACGAGTGTAGTGTATGCTACAGCTCGGGTGGCTTAAACCGTTGAGCAAATATGTCTTTTTAAAAGACTTGCCCCACGTCCTAACCAAAAATATCGCACGCGCGTCGCATATAATTAGTACATAATGTAATAAGAAGTCACGGGCTAAAGCTAGTATTCATATAAAAGAGGGCAGCTATCACATACTCGTACGACAATCGCTTTTGGTTGTCTTTGTCGCGTTGACAGAAGGCGCCTTCCGGTTAGTAGATAACATAATATGTACGCGACGGTCGCGTATTTGCGCGAACGATCATTTTGGTTACGGCGCGGGGGAACAAAATGAACGTGATGATAATTTTGTTTAGACGAGAATTTTTTTTGACACATCATACGCGGCTACATAATAATTATTATAAAACAAAGTCCCCCGCCGCTTCTACCTGCTTGAACGCGATAAACCCAAAAACTACCGAACGGATTTTCATATGGTTTTCACCAAAGGACGGAGTGATTCATAAGGGAGGTTTATGTGTATAATACATAATGGTTTTTTGAAAATTTGCTGAAATATGAAGATGATTGCTACAGATATCGAAAAAAAATCATGCTGACTTTTACTGGCGTGCGTCGCGTAATAATTGCTGCATAGAATGAAATTTATAAGGATTCTTTAAATCCCGGACCTACGTACGATATTTTCCGACATACACGCGGGCGAAGCAGCCCCGGATCTACGATTTTTTTGAACCGGGGCAAAACCTTGATAGTGGCGCCCCCTCCCTTCAGTGTTTGAGAAAAACTTGCAAATTGTTAATTTCCACTACGATAACATATGATTTCACTAATAAATTACTTATTTTATTAACGCTGATTACTCGCAAACGCAATCAACCACCATAAACAAACAGTGTTGTCACTTGACGTTCAACTGTTTGAATTTGTTCGGCTCGGCTCGTATAGATATGTGACAGGGATTCCCCTTGGCCGAAAGATCACGGACACTACGCACGCGTTCAAAAATTTACTTGATCTGATAAGATGCTTTCATAAAACACTTAGTATGTGTTCAAAAACTAACTGGGCGTATGGAAATAAAAAAGTTTGTTTTTCAAACATATTATAATATTAAGATTCGATTACTTGTTAAAAACCTATGAGATTGTAGGAAAAGAGGCTTCATTTGTTCGATATTTCGAATTCTTGTCTCAAGGATTTGGCGCCCCCATGAAACTGCCGCCCGGGGCAAGTGCCCCGGTTTGCCCCCCCCCCCTAGATCCGGGGCTGGGGCGAAGCGGCAGGCAAAAGTTAGTGAAATATAAAGCATTGTGACCACAAATCTCTAGTTTATCTACACAGGTTTTTGCGGCAACTAAGATTTTTCGTAGTACCTACGAAAAATCTCAGTTGCCGCAAAAACCAAGTTGCATTGCCACTTCCGTACTTAAATTAAATTGCACGCGATATCATTCGTGCTCTTCCTCCTTTCTCAACCAACCGGTTGGTTGTTAATAGGTACCTATAGCTTACTTGTTTTTGCAACCTTCTGGTTGGCCTTCACTTTGAAAGTTACGTTAAACTTTGTTTTCATTTCAATGTTCTTTAGAGCATATCTCCAGGCTTGGTGAGCACTTCAATGGCTAGCCACGTGGAACAGATGAAGATGCCAGCGCTGCAGCCACCAGATGTAGCGGATGCTGTTTTGTACGTGCTCTCCACGCCGCCGCACATCAATGTAAGCTTTTATTGTTTCACCTGTGATACTTTTCACTCTCCTGTACTTGATGCTGGTGTCTAGTCAATGGCTAGCTACGTGGAACAGATGAAGATGCCAGTGTGCCGCCTGTGTGCTTACACAGCGTGCAGGTGTGTTGCACTTATGGTACTTGTTGCTATCATGTTTTAGATAGGGGCTGACGAAATGGCAAACAATTCGCTGAGAAATAGTGCGACTCAAAAATACCTACACTTATACATTACATATTTCGTTTCAGATTAGTGAATTGACTATAACTCCAGTAATGGAGAAGCGGCTGTAAAGAGTTTAAGAACAAAGGTGCTGTCTGCAAATTGTACAATATTATCGGTGTTGGATATTATGTATATTACAATTAATTTAATTCTAATTGTTAAAAAAATGTACTTACCTACTGTTAAAATTTGTTGTTGAACTATTATTATGTTGTCTATTATAACGTTTTTTTATTAGAACCGCCATCTGTCTCCATCATCAAATCACCTTAGATGATTATGAGACTAAGGCTATAATTACATCCCAATATTTTATTATCAGGTATTTCAACTTGATCCAGACTTGGAAAGTTCGAGAAAAATCGATTACGAGATTGGTTTAATTTCTGATATGTTATGACGCAATAATTCGATCTGACTTTGGACAGCTTTGTTTAATTTTTAACAGAGATATCTTTAAATATATGCCTAGCCCAAAGTAAATAGAAGGTCAAAGGCGAAGGAACGTGACGTGGTCTACTTGCATTGACTTTATATCATAATTATCGAAGCATTCAATTTTTTTATCAGTTAAGTTAATCGTATCAAATTCCATTTGTGAAGGATTTTTCAGTTATTTTTTTTTGTCTGTGCTAAAATACCAATCAATCCATTTCGAATCCAATACCAATCTCTTTGATTATATAGTATGTAATGCAGCGAAAAAAAGAAAAACACGGACTGTCTTCGCCGGACAGTTAACTGTTAATTGTATGAAATGGTGAAGGATTTTTCAGTTATTTTTTTTTTGTCTGTGCTAAAATACTAATCAATCCAATCTCAATCTCTTTGATTATATCTACGTAGTGCAGCGAAAAAAAGAAAAACACGGACTGTCTTCGCCATATGATTCATAATGTTATCCTTTTATGATTCTGCCAAAGTGGCCTTTTTAGGCCGGGGTGTTTGCATGAAGGATTCAGACTGCTAAAGTTCGTATGACAGTTGTTGACAATGTATCTTTTAGATACGTAAATATAAAGAATTGATAGGTACTGAATTCATGCGATAAGTAGACCAATGAACCAACAGGAAGGACATGACATGACCAAAGTTGTGTTTCCAGATTAGTGTGTGACACAAGTTAAGTACTTTATTCTGTTATACTATAAGCAAATAATAACTAATACCTAATTAATTAATAAAAATAACAAAATTAAATCCTATCTTAACTAAAACTATACTATTAGGAGAAACGCCATGACAGATAGCATTTGGCGACGTCACCTGACGGCTAGTTTATAAAAGCGCTGTTCAGTGAGTAGATCGGTCATTTCGTCGTTGGCTCTCGTACGGGAAGGTTGTCAGGTGATCGACGCTATTTACTAGCTGTCTTTCTTTTGCCTTGTTATTATCTTATTGTGTGCATTTAAATTAACGGTTGTTTGCTTATGTGATTTTAGTTGTGTTTATTTTGATTAATTTAATGTTAAAATAATGAGTAAAAGCTGCGTGATTATTTCTTTTTTTTTATTATTGTCTACTTCTGGTTCCTAAAATCAGAAGTGGGATTGGCCTAAACCCACTTTAAAATAAAAAATCCGTTGAACAAGCAAAACAACCGTTAATTCAAAAATCTATCATGCCTCGACTATCTCGTTCGCGCAGTGGTTCAAATGAAACACCACCGCATAGATCGGATGGGAAGCGGAGTAAATCGCGTCGACGCCACCGTGGGTCTCGGTCGCGTCGTGTCCGGTCTTGTGGTTGTGATAATTCCGTGAGACAGGCGTTGGGTGCGATTAAGAGCTATAGAGGAAAGCACCGCGAGCATTTCACGTACACCTTTGCCGTCTTATCATGGAAACCAGGTGATGGTGCGCCAGCCGCAGCAAAAGTACTTGCTGATACGCTTGTAACCGCAGAATTATTATGATCCCGCTATCCACAACTTTGGGGTGTGGTGTGATGGGGTGGAACGTGTGCTGCAAGCAGCAACGGCGAGTGGATGTTTGCGTCGTACAACTACGCTCAGGCACGTTAGAACAAAGGTGAGCTGTATTGTTTTGTTACGATTCTGGTACTGAGTGCTCATTGGTGGAAGCGAGTTGTGCAGCCGAGTTAAGTGCCAAATGAGTTAATAGTGTTGTTGCGTTGAATGGTATTGGTTAAACGCGTTTATTCAGCACGGAACAAATCATAAGAAGCGTTGCGAATAGCGAGCTTGAGATTTTATTACATTTCTATACGACATTTACTTGCAAAGTAGTGTTTTGGGTAGGCTATTTTGTGTTATTGGAAAATGAAGAGTGAAATCAGATTATCAGACTAATCTGGATCAGAAGTTCAGAGGTCCATTTAAGGTAGTGGAAGTTTTGACAAGTGATCGCTATACGTCATAAGCTTTGGATTCTAGCCGGACTTACAAATGTGCTCTCGAAACGAGTTAAACGTGGAAGACGGTGAGGATAGTTCCTCCACCGAGTAGTAGAGCACATGCCATGGCTGGGTCGTACTGTGCGTGCTTGTCTGTAGTTGTAACTGCAACTCGCTTGTGAGTTGTTTAGGGAGCGATGGGCAGCTGGTGGTGCAGCGGGGACCAGGGTCTCAAAGGAGACTATTGTTGTGTTGGTTTTCTAATGACCTGGGAGTCGTAGACTCTATGGGAAGTGATGTGTATTGGTCGTATCACTTGAGGTGATGACTATATGGGTGGCACGAGTGTCACTAGCTGCTGCGGCAACCGGGCCAAGAGCGTTGTATGTGATCTACTCGTGGGTTGATGCAATTCCTGAACAACTATTACTAGGGCTTAGAGGAATCTTTTGTTATCAATGATTGTTATTGTTTTTATTAAATGTGGTCAGAATTAGCCGAGTGGAACATGCACTACTGTTGATTTTTCGATTACAGGTTAACACACAAGGACGTGTGCAAGCAGAATGACAGATAGTGGACAGCGTTGCATTCTTTGGATCTCCTGTACGAATAATCGCTGATCAAGGACGGTGCTTTTCGAGCGAGGAGTTTCACGACTTTGCCAAGGAAACAGTGGATTGCAACTACTACAGCCATTAAGCCAGCTACAGATCTATTGTCTACCGAATTTGGCGAGTCGTTTTCATTATGTTTTGACTCTGGTACCGAGTGCTTCCCTGGTAAACAACAACAAAAAAAAAAACGGTTACATTGTTAGGTATAGCCCAATCTAGTTAACAATGCAATTTTTAAATACGCTCACGATGGGTTACGTATGGTGCCAGTAGGTCATGTACCAGTCGAAGTAGATTGTGATCACAGTGGTAATGAGCTATGAGCAAGCCTAAGTAGTGGGAACCACGCGAGTAGGGGTTCTTTATCGGCCGTAGTAAAAAGTGTGTAGTCGCAGAGTGATGCACATGGATCCATGCGCTAGATGTGTGAGAGACATGCGATTGCTGGTCGGCCAGAGCGCCGTGGCGTTAGAGTGGTTTACTCGTCTGTTGGTTTCCAGGTGTCCAAGGCTCTTAGTGAAAAATGTGATTGTTGCAATGTGGATAACGATGGCATATGGCTCTGGTTAATGTTTTTTTTTGCTATGATTGATTAAAGTTTGATTATGGCTCTGGTTGAATCAAGTACGTTCATGAGGCTAAGGCATATGCCATGGCACAGGCAAAGGGATCAGAGTATTACTGACGAATTTGAGGAAAGCCAAGTAAAAGTCTTGTTGATGAAACAGAGTAGAGATTAAGTCGAGTGATAGTGGTGAATCTTAGTTCGGCTGGTCGGGGACCGTACCAGTAGTTATTACAAAGTCGTAGCCCGGTAGAAATCGGTGTCTCTTGAGGCAACTCAAGTAGTCCGTGGGTGCGCTATGCGTGTTTAACTCTGGCGAAGGTCGGGTCTTGTAGAGACCATAGAGTCAGTGGGACTAGGAATTCAGGAGAATTCAAAGGAACAAACATGATGTTTGTTGTAGGGGCTTAATGAAAAGCCACGGGCGACGAATAAGATTCCTGTTGTGTTTTGTTATGTCGTATGTTTCAGATATTCAATAATGCATACTTGGTGTGTAGCAGGAGACTAAAAGCTTAGTCTGAATGGCTACTGGTCACACATTTTATATGTGTATTGGACATTGGTCCTGCAGACACATTTTATATGTGTATTGGACATTAGTCCTGCAGACACATTTTATATGTGTATTGGACATTAGTCCTGCAGACACATTTTATATGTGTATTGGGCATTAGTCCTGCAGACACATTTTATATGTGTATTGGACATTAGTCCTGCAGAGACATTTTATATGTGTATTGGACATTAGTCCTGCAGACACATTTTATAATGTGTATTGGACGTTGGTCCTGCAGACACATTTTATATGTGTATTGGACATTAGTCCTGCAGACACATTTTATATGTGTATTGGACGTTGGTCCTGCAGACACATTTTATATGTGTATTGGACATTAGTCCTGCAGACACATTTTATATGTGTATTGGACGTTGGTCCTGCAGATACATGGTGTATGTGCCTTGGACGACAGTCCTACACAAACACCAATGTGTGAAATTGTTCTGGTACACTCTAACATTATAGGAGAGAAGAATGATAGAAATGAAATTTATGTTCGATGAAGTGTGATTGGATGATGAAAGATTAGAAGTACAATAAGAAATATTAGTGTGTTTCAGACCGAATGAGGGCCTTGAAAGAGAGATGAATGAAAGAATAGGAATTCTGTCATTTAACATGAATGCTAATAACGTTTTTATTTTTGTCAGACACTGATGACGATGACATTAATGACGCAGGAGCAGGACCATCTTCAGCTCCGTCTGAGAACTCCGTAGCCCAAGCTGACTGCAACAGAGGCATCAGCGAAGATGTGCCCGAGGACGGTGCACGGTCAGGAGAGGCCGTATTAGGAGAAACGCCATGACAGATATCATTTGGCGACGTCACCTGACGGCTAGTTTATAAAAGCGCTGTTCAGTGAGTAGATCGGTCATTTCGTCGTTGTCTCTCGTACGGGAAGGTTGTCAGGTGATCGACGCTATTTACTAGCTGTCTTTCTTTTGCCTTGTTATTATCTTATTGTGTGCATTTAAATTAACGGTTGTTTGCTTATGTGATTTTAGTTTTTTTTTATTTTGATTAATTTAATGTTAAAAAAATGAGTAAAAGCTGCGTGATTATTTCTTTTTTTTATTATTTTCTACTTCTGGTTCCTAAAAATACAGTAACTAAAATATAGCGTCGAAAAATTCATCCGCATCGCTGTCGACCCGTAATGAATTATAATTATTATTATTTTTATAACACATTTGCTCGTAAAGGGTCTCTTATTTCACCAATTTCAATATCGTAATGTATCTCATTACGTACTTGTGCGGTAATGTAATGTAAATCGCAGGGTTTATCAAGATGCTCCGTCAAAACGAAACTTTTTTAAATCTTAGCAAAGAGTTTTTATTTCAGAAAAGTAGTCAACATTTTATGAATAAAATTAACTTTGGGAGATAAAATATAATAAATAAACATTTAATTCTTTAATTTAATTAATTTTGACAATAAATTACAACCATTAATATCTGTAACATAAACAATAATCAATTTTACTAATAGCTCAAATTTTCATAACTGCTTTAATTAAAGATTTATTCGTTTAAGAAAGTCCGAGTTTTATTTATTTCCTCGCAAATATGCTATAAAACGTCGTATGACATACGTGCGCTTTGATAATTACAGCCTCTGCTTTCTTTTAGCCCTCGCCTACGGCTCGGGCAAGCAATATCGCCTCGGCTGTAATTTACAACTTACCGCACTTATATCATAATGTACTATTATTAGCTATTATCAAACTTCATACAATCTTTTACGATTATCTAGCGCTTGTTTATTCTTGGTTTTCGATCCAATTCTGCCTCTTGATTCTCATGTTAAAGGTTTTCAGTTCGATCACAATTCAATTCATTCTGTGTTGCAAAGTTGTAGTGAGAGGTCAAGTCGGAATTTAAAATTCAAGGCAAGCAAGTTAACGGTTGGACACTATTTATAAATAAATGTAAGTACTAACTGTAGTATTTATTACTATTTTGTAATTTTTTTCTAAGTATAATTCGTAAAATAAACCACGAACATTAGAATATACAGTGTTACATTGGACTTTTAATTTAATGATTGTTACATTGTTATGACATCGAGGGTGATCTTTCGACTTATTTTTTGGTTTAAGTAGGTAATGGTGGATTACGGTTCACTCCCCCTTACCGACAGGAGGCCAGTGTTCCAGTAGTGGGAACATTATAGGCTGTTTATGCCTTTGCTAAAACAAGGCATTGGGGGGACGCTTTGTGCGATGCTGGTAGAGGTGAAGATTAAAGACCCTATTGATTTAATAGATACTGGGGGCCTAAAAAGGCCACTGGCAGAATCATAAAAGGGTAACATTATGAATCATAATATGATGAAGACAGTCCGTCTTTATCTTTTTTTAACCGACTTCAAAAAAAGAGGAGCTAGGTTCTCAATTCGGATGTTTTTCGACGTAGGTATAACCAAAGAGATTGGGATTGGATTTGGATTGGATTGATTGGTATTTTAGCACGGACAAAAAAAAATAACTGAAAATCCTTCACCAATGGGATTTGATACGATTAACTTAACAATTAACTGTCCATTATGATTTATAATGTTATCCTTTTATGATTCGACCAAAGCGGCCTTTTTAGGCCCCCTGGACGTATTACGTGTTAACAACGTCGGCAATATTTTTGTTGACATAGGTACTATATGGCAAATAATTTAATTTAATGTTTTGTGTTTCGTAATGTTAATTACTTACTACTTATTGTTTAGAATGAAGTTCTTTTAACTGTACAGACAGACAGCTGTATGCTGCTGGGGAATGTGTTGCGCCACTTTTTCTTCCTAGCTAAAGCACTCTGATGAAGTGGCGAAGGGCGGGCCTTTTGAGGGACTGTCTTATTTAATGTTGACGTTCAAAGAGACAAAGAGTGCTGATTCTCAGCCTAAATAAATTACTGTTGATTTTGATTGTGACGGCTGCAAGTGTTGATATCACTAGAGTTGAGCGTCGCCGAGTGTATTCACATGGACCAGGTGAAATGCTTACGGTATGAAGTCTGCAATGTAAAAACATTGAATGAACGTGTTGGTATGGTACAGCATGGATCGCTGGATCGGCAAGACAGCTGTGGTGACAGGCGCGAGCTCGGGCATCGGGGCAGCCATCTGTGTGGAGCTGGCCAATGCTGGCATCAACGTCGTCGGCCTTGCCAGGAGGACTGGACCTATTGAGGTGAGACTTTACTGTAAACACCTACTCATGAGTAACTAATGAAATCAAGCCATAGAAACTCAGGTCATGTAATATTTTTCATGAAATTCTTAAAACTTTCGATTCATAATAAATTGCAAAGAATCAGCTTGTCATGGCAATCCTTTTAGGCATTTTTACCATTGACAGCGATGCTGACGCCCCAATTGATGCTCAATGAGCTGCTCCCCTTTTTATATACCTACATATATATATATATATATTTTTAGTTAACCTATGTTGTCCACACACACGTCCCATTTCTGGGCAAAGGTCTCCCCTTTTTATATACATAATATAATTATTATATACTAGCTGCGCCCCGCGGTTTTACCTGCATAAGTCTCTATCCCGTGGGAATATCGGAATAAGAAGAATGTCCTAACCCAGGTCAAGGGCTAGCCATGTGCCAAATTTCAACCAAATCCATTCAGCTGTTACAGCGTGAAAGAGTAACAAACAAAATTACTTTCGCATTTATAATATTAAAAAGTTAGGAGTAGGATTTTAGTGTTAGCTTCTATAATGTATCTTGCGTTAGAGTCTTAGAGTTTTCTATCACAATTAAAATCTGCAAGCGGTAGATAGTTGTGTAATACTTTATGATCTTATAATGATAAGTTAATATTGACTACAATAGCTATTCCTACGTTATATAAGTGTCTCTAGGAAACGGTTCGACGAACACAATCATTTAAACGGGGCTCACTCACTCACTTTCAGTTGATTGTTGGTTTACATAACACTTTCTTCTCTAACGACACAGTGAAAGCAAAAGAGATAACACTGTCTTTTCGTGACTAAAATAACTTCGCAAGTAATTTAAACCAGAAGGTATTACCCAAAGACATTTAAATAGTTTTTTTACCTAAGTTTTACATGACCTAATATCTAAATTATCCAATTTAAGTGGCACGACTGGACCCGCTATATTATGATCTAATATAATTCCCAACGATTCGATTCTGATGCGATTTGTCCGATTTATCATTAGGGTTTCATAAGAACCGCTGCTTTTTGTCGTGCTGTAGGATTTACAGACTGATAATGACTGACTTTATGAACAGGAATTGAAATTGCAAGTGACGGGCAATGGCACGATCACAGCCCGGAAGTGCGACGTGTCCAGCGCGGAGGAAGTGGCGGCAACATTCAAATGGGTCGACGACAGCTTCGGCTGCGTTCACATCATGGTCAACAACGCGGGGGTGTTACTGCAAGGGGGTATCACAGGTAGGTTGCAGATACAGGGTGGGGGCGACAGTAAAACTGTACTGTTGACAGCACGTCAGTGGTAACTCTTTGAGCTGGCCTAGTAGGTAGGTAGTTAGGGTGTTTCAATAGTATAAATTGTTTATACTGGTTTTGTTTCATAGTATATAGTACTAGCTTCTGCCCGCGACTTCGTCCGCGTGAAATTTCTTGTTACTCCGACCCACCCCGTCTCGCATCGCATCGCCTGCCCGCGCTTTTTGCTTAGCGTTCTTTCTGACTTTTTTCTTTTTGCTCGGCTCCTAAAGGTTATAGCGTGATGTTAAATAGCCTATAGCCTTCCTCAAGAATTGGGCTATCAAATGCAAAAATAATTTTTCAAATCCGACTGGTACTTCCAGAGATTATCGCGTTCAACCAAACAAACTCTTCAGCTTTATAATATTAGTATAGATTATAATATTAGTATAGATATGTGATCTAAATGCACCTGGGAGGGATCGTATCGGTTTTCTTTTCTGATTAATCGATTACCTATATATAAGGTCCCATTAAAATATGTAGATGGACTACTTTTAGAAATCATTCAGACCTCCAAAATAATGACGATGGTAAAAAAATTATATAAGAAAAACGCACAGATACTTACAATAAAAATAATCAGCTAACGAAAATACACTAATGTGCCGGCAATTTATTATTTTAGGTCAAAATAAAATCACTTTAAGTAATCAGTGGTTTTTTTTTTATTTGGATATCTTTGGTTAGACGAACTGAGCGCTATGTTATTTGTTCATCTATTTTAATGGGACCCCGTATTTATCCGATTTTGGTGAACTCGTGAATTTACCGACAAGGATAAGTTTAGACAGCACGTAACGTAGCACCAACCCAGTTAAAACTTTCAAGAATTGAGTTATACTATAACGTAACTTATTGCCTACTTCTCAAGGTTATTTATTGAATCAATTTAATTTCACTGCATGTTCAGCTTGATTGGAACCTTTTTCTCACTTCGATTAATTTATCCGTCTACAGCAATTCCAAAGTCGGTCTTTGTCACAATTTTTTCAATGTTTCATCTATTTCAGATGTAGGCAACGACATGCTAAGCGAGAAGGACGTGCTGTCGGTCATTGACATCAACTTGAAAGGCCCCATTCTTTGCGCGAGGCACGCCATCACCTCTATGAGGAGCAATGACTTCGACGGGCATGTTGTTAATATCAACAGGTAAATTTGTATACTGGTTCCGTTAACGATTCTGCCATTAAAATGTTTGCATTAATTTTGGAGTTTCATATCTAGTGCTTGCATCTCGCATTAGACATGAATCGACTGCAGTCTAGCTTTGTTGATTTGCTAAAAAAACAGTGGCGGAATAAGTCTGTCGAGTGCCCGGGGCGGCAAAACCAAATTCTCCAATCAAGAAATGAACGTCGAAATATTTAACACGCTACCTCGAAAAGGTTAGATATTCTTTTGACTATATAGTTATATAGAAATAGGAGATACTTTGTCGACAACAGAAAAGCTAGAGTATGAGACAAATAGAGGATGGTAAAGCAAGCGAAATAATTAGTAGCAAAAATTGGAATTACTTTGTCAACCTGTAGAGGTTAGTACCTAGTAATATTTTTGCAATTTTTTTTCGTATGTTATAGTAGGGGAGACCGAGGTGTTTTGACACAGAGGTGATTTGAAACAGCACTGATTTCGCAGAATTTAAAACTGTTAGCGAGCTAGTACCGACACAAATCAGCCGCTCCCCACCACCCGCCGGGCCCCGCAGTTCGCGTGCGTGCCTCTGACGCTCGGTTGTGTCGTTGTGGCTTCCACGTCGCAAAAATCGTGAAAAGTAAGTTTTAAACGTTTTTTTAAGATACCTGTATTTTGATAATGCGTTTGTATTTTAGCTTGGGTTTTATATGTTTCGAAAGCTCATTATCTAACGATTGAAACCATGGCGCTGGTAAAACTAATTTCTTTGTGTTTTGCTTCTGTATTTTTGTTTGTATAAAGATTGGGTGGATTTTTCTCACTAAGGGGATTTGAAACAGACTGTTTCAACTCACCTCGCTTAAGTTTCATATTGGTAATCGATTGGTAATACGGTGTGGTTTATCCTTTTTTTTGCTAATTTTGTTTCAGTATGCCTACTGATTATAAATGGAAGACTGATAGAGGTATGGCAAGTCGCGAAATTTACGATCTCGCCGTAGAAGAAGTTACATTGCGTCAGAAAAGTCTGCGTGATGCTTCGAGCTATAACCTCAACCACACTTCACTCTACAGGTATATTAAAAAAAAGACGGCTTATGAAGCTAATGAAACGACGACTCCTCCGTCAGTTGGATATCCCGAAAAGACTGTCTTTTCATCTTCAGAGGAGAACATACTTCGTGACTATCTCTTAAGCTGCGCTGCTGCTAACTTCGGCCTAGGCACTCAGGCCGACAAAATTTGACGAACACTCTTTCCCAGAAACCAGACTATACTTTTCCGAAGGATTTTGACGCGCTGAATTCGAATCTGGCCTCAAAATTGCTCTATCACGTCAGGGTTTCGAGATATCCTAACCTAAAAGTGCAAAAAATACCGTTTTTTCTCATTTTTGAGGTTATATAGCACGGCCGATACAATTTTCTTTTAAAAAGACTAGTCTTCCTCTTTAAAATGACGTTGAGTTTACTCAAATATCTTTGGTTTTTTGCTGAGAAATTGCATTTTGAAATTTTCCAATAGACTCTATGTGTATGAATTCTCAAACGTAGAACAATCCACGTACACGAAAATTTCAATGCGATATCTCAGCGAAAAAAAAAGATATTTGAGTAAACTCAACGTCATTTTAAAGAGGAAGACTAGTCCTTTGAGATGCTATTAATAATTTTTGATAGAAAATAGGACCGGCCGTGCTACATACCTTCAAAAATGAGAAAAAACGGTATTTTTTGCACTTTTAGGTTGGGATATCTCGAAACCCTGACGTGATAGAGCAATTTTGAGGCCAGATTCGAATTCAGCGCGTCAAAATCCTTCGGAAAAGTATAGTCTGGTTTCTGGGTAAAAAATTTGTAATTTGTCTGGATAAAAAAGTTCTTATTAAGAAATATTAATATATTTCTTAATAAGAACTTTTTTTATCACAATCAGGCCGACTGAAAATTGATAATAATTGAGTCGGTAATATTTAGTTTTGTAAGAATATAATTGTAGATTCTAAACTTGTTGCTTTAATTAATATTATAATTTGTTAATTATGATCGCGTATCATAATACTTTATTTCTGTTTGTTTCTTGAGAATTTAATAAGAAGAGATGATTATTTGTTCATGATTTTATTAATAGTTCAATACGATATATTGTAAAATATGTTAGAATGTTTTATTTCAATAAATACCTGCAAATTAGCTCGTCGTTTCTACTTTACAACCCTTAATAATATACTCATATATCAAGTGTTTCAACTCACCTCGACCCCTGTTTAAACTTACCTCGGTATGAGTGGAGTTGAAACAAAATGACTTGTTACATTCGAGTTCATTTTTCACCGCCAAAATTATACTTACACGTTATTTGTGACAGGTATTTGAAAGTGTAAGAAATAAACTATCGATTGGCACTTAACTCATACGATTAGTGTTTTTAGATTTTTGTATATGAATTAAAATGTCAAAATTGTTTCAACTCACCTCGGTCTCCCCTACCCCATCCCGGGGTATATAGGTAAGGTTTTCTTTTAACTATTCGTATATAAATAGGAAGTTACTTTATCGACTTACTCAGAGATGTCTGGGAGATAAGGGAATGTAGGTTGTAAGAGTGAGCGAAGCCAGATCGAAAATGTAAGCACTCTACGTTTATATATAGCATGCGTAGCGGGCGCCCAACTACAAACTGCTTTATAAATACTGAATATAGTTTGATCTTGTTTGGGATTTCATTAAAAAGTGTTTCTCGTTTTTTGGGGACCCCCAGGAGCGGGGATCATTGATTATTTTATTTAATATTTATTTACATATTACTTGGGCACTTTATTAAACGTCTGAAGAGGTGCACGGTTCCAATTAGTAGTTTCCTAAAAGAGTCGCAAAAACTCTACGGTCACCTCTTTTAAAAATAATTGACTTTTATAGTTTTCAAATAATAGCGTTAATAGGTATGTGAGGACAGTTTATGCCTCATGTGTTTAACAAAATAGAAAATAGCTAACAAATCGAAACATCTATGAGGACTACAACATTCTCACAAACACAAAATAGAAAATAAATAAAAGATAAATAAAATAATTTATTATTTGCCTACAATTTGCATTAATCTCGTATAATATTGTCGCGTGATTGTGTAACAGGTACTATTGTATTAATTAACAATTAGACACTGCTGTATTGTGTCCCGTGTTTGCAGTATCGCGGGTCACTACGTGCCGATGTCGTCCAAGTTCAACGTGTACACCAGCACTAAGTACGGCATCACCGGCTTCAGCGCTGGGCTCCTCAATGAACTGGCTGATCATAAGAACAAGATCAAAGTTACCGTAAGTTGATAGTGTAATTAGGTTTACATTGGCAGCAAACCTCGAATCGACAAACGTTCTTACCGCTGAACCAGTTACATCGGACAGTGGAGGGCGGAATCGGGTTGGACGTTTTGCATAACTTGGAACAGGCACATGTACGTCCAGTAGTAGACTATGCTGGTTCGACTCATTGTTATACCTATATAAATGAGGCCTTTGGTTGCAAGTTATATGTATCACTGTGACTACTGTTATGTGCTGTGAGAAGTTAGTTAATCGTTAAGGTCAGGGCCGTCTTTACCCGGGGGTGCAAGGGGTGCGCGGCTCCCAGGCGCAAGGTCTTAGGGGGCGCAAGCCGATCAGGTCATTACTAAACACTCATTATAACCAGAAACGCTCCAACGCTGTAACCGCACGTCACCGCCTCGAAAAAATTCCTTGGAAAAAATTGGTGGAAATCATCTTAAAAATGGAACACAAAAATTACGTATAATTTCTTTTTGTTTTCAAGGGGGGTGCAAGCTAATTTTCGCACCCCGGCGCCGAATATGGTTAAGACGGCCCTGGTTAAGGTGTATTTTTGTCGATAAACGCGTAAATGTTCTTTTTCCCTTCAAGTTCGCTGCAGTACATAATAAGCTTTCTTCAAAAAAAGGTCAGACGCGAATTTGTTATCAAAAATCTTACCTATTATTTAAGGCAGGGCAGACGTTACATAATAAGTTTGCGAGAGAAGACCACCTGTTTATAAATGTTTTGATCGTCAGAGCGTATCCCCGGGGTTGGTGGCCACAGGTATGGACGTGGCGGCGGCCGAGGAGCAGCAGCGCATGCCGGCGCTGCGCCCCAGGGACGTGGCTGATGCCGTGCTCTACGTGCTTTCCACGCCTCCTACTGTCAACGTTAGTATTGCATATATGCACACAGTATTGTCATGAAAACATGCTATCGCGAATCTGGTGAGGGTGGAAAGTTGAAAGAATCGAGTTCTGATATAATTAAGTTAGCTGTTGTTATGTTTATTTGTTCTCGATACATTAAGTAATTTTAACGCTTCCAAAAATCAGGACCAAGATTGCGTTATACTCATAAATAACCAAATGAAAGAAACTGCATGCATTAGGTTATCTACTCAAGGTTATATTAACAATCAATCGTGGCCAATGATAATTTATTCCTTAACGAGAACTCTACAATAGTCTTATTGTGTTTTTAAATTATTCCAACTCGTTCGAAATCCTTCGTTTATTCTAGTTTTGAACGTTGCGACACTAGAATAAACAATACGACGGTATGAATCCCGACATGTAAACCAAGGAAAATAAGTGACGACAAATAAAATTCATCTTTTCAGATAAACGAGCTTACAATAACACCAGTGACAGAAAGAAGGTTATAATTAAAAAATATTTATTGACTACAAATGGCACAACACTACTATATCTATTACTATAAAATAAGTGACTTATTTTTAAATTATTGATTATTATTATTACTAATATATTAATTAATACTAAACTATTGACCAGGTACTACCATAATGTTGCTAAAGTCTTTAATTATTGTATGCCTAATAAATAATAAGAAATTTGAAAAAAAAAAACACTAGGAATGCACTATAATTAAGATTAAGACGAGGCATTTGAGAAGGAAGACGACGCGAGGCCGATTATGCTGGCACCGAACTGCACCAGTGCACGGAAGACGTCTATCTTCAGGATCCACAGGGGAGACGACGACGACTGCGATGATGACTGCGACTGCACATAAAATAAGAACATTATATAACGATATAGTACATTAAGTATCGAAGATTTGGCTATTGCATCTTAAATAATCATAAATAAGTAGTTACATCTAAAATTCGTTAGCATGACGGCACATTCAAAATACTTACTTTAAGTTATCTGCAACGGAATCAAATAAATGAACTATATTAAGTATTTTTGTGTTTATTATTACTTTAGCATCTTACTAAAATGGCTTTATGGTATACATACAGTTCTATTTAGTAAACTAATCAATGTATAACGATAACATGCTTAAACTAAAAACTTTTACCATAGGCAAAGAAGCAAAGGCGCAAGTGGTTTTATAAATTCTACGGAGTCATGAAGCCACCTTTGACCTTATTAACTACCCTACAATACAGGTACATATATTGATTTTTCCACGAGCTACAGTAGGTATTATGAATTCTTCTCAAACTAGAAGTGTTTTGTTTTATCGCCGCCAACCGCTGCCTCCGGAGCTTGTTTTGGACATTTCTCCGAGTAGGCCCATTAGTAGACTTGCAATGAATCCTGCCGAGTCTGCCATCTTCATTCCTCCATTCTCCTCATCAGACACTGATGCATCCGGATCTCCACCCTGTGACAGTCCATGTTTTAATGCAATTCCACTAATATGTGGATTTTTGAACAGAACTTTATTATTAGATTGGCTCTTACTGCGCTTGTCCCTTTCACTAATGTTGATATGAACTTTCCAAAGAAGGCACCGTTATTTTTCTGGAATACATACACATTACATAAAGAAACTGCATAAAAATTAAGCACTGAAAATAAATAAAAACGGAACATTATAACGTACCGCTCCACCTCCAGTGATAGTGTCAAGGGATGTCAGAAGATAACTTCCAATGATCTCTCCAGGGTTCTGGTTACCATCAGACTTAAAGAAAATACGTCAGTCAGTATAAGATCTTATCGTTTTACGAGTAGTAAAGAATACAAGTATTTTGAAATATGTTAGTTCTACACTCACCAGCAAGCCAACAAAAAGTCCTAATCCAGTTGCTATAATGGCATTTATGTCAACGCCATCTCCCTGAAAATGCTCGTTTATTAGTGAATCCTATAACTATAGAAATATATAAACTAGTCCATAACTTTTGATAAATTGTCTAACTTACGCTCAAGCTGGCGACGATACCACCTACTGTCGCTAATAAAGTTCCCAAATCCGATTCACCATCCTGTTGAAAATGTCTGTTTTAATCTGATATTCGATGGATGTAACAATTACTTTGATTCCCAACTTACGCCACTCAATCCAGCAAGTAGGCCTAAAATGCCACCTCCCTGACCGTCCCCTCCAGGTACATCATCATAATCGGAATCATTATCATCATCATCATCATCGTCATCGTCGTCTCCATTATTACCATTCGAAGCGGAGTCTTGTTTAGATCCACCATCTTCATTACTCTGTTTCTCAACGCTTTCTTCTGCACCATTATCTTCGTCGGAATCTTCAGAATCGCTATCATTACTATCACTATCATCAGTCTCATCTATTTCCAGTTTTTGAATGGGAGGAGGTTTCAAATCTAAAGTGTAGTCGATGTCTATCTCATTGTCTCCAATGTCCTGACGTTTCTGTATCACCTTTGTTTGATTGCGGTTGTTACGTATGAGGTCTTGTATTAACTTCTTTACTATTATATTGTTGTTTTTTACCTGTAAGTTGAATGATGTTGTTAACTAGATAATATTTATTCCTCATTACTACTCTTCATCCGTGCATAGAAAGTGTCAAAGATTTTGTGAAATGAATATCAAACTTACCTTTGGTGCAAAAAGCTTCTGTGTAATCAAATCCGTGAGAGTGCATCACAAAAAATAACTTAAGTACAAACAACTTCAATTTTAACAACCTTGTTTTAATCACTACGCAAAATAAAAGCAAAAAGTCTTGACTGTGTTGACGTGAACTTTACCGATCAACCATGTAGTGCGTTAAAGTGCAAGAATGCATAAGATTGCGAAGTAAGTTCGCGTGGATAATTTATACCAACACCTAGAAATGCCAGTTCAACTTATTGTTTTGCAGGTAGAAGATATGTTTATTTGAATGAATAATCATAAACAAAATTTAGCATGCACTTAGATTTTTGTGTTTGATATAATCATTACTGAAGTAGGTATTGCGTGGTAATTTGCCTGCCATATTGCTAGCTTTCAGGGATTACATACACCTCACTGTACGTCGGGGCTCTTAGACTGGGCCACCACTGCTCACTAATACATTCAGTAGTCGACCTTAAATGTCCCATGCATATGACCTCAAGTCTGGATATTACCTGTGAAACCGCGTTACCCTAGGCGGGACGTGCATTAATGGGATCAAGAATAATTAATCTAAATTCTTCTTGATCATCTTCACTTAGCTAATTAGCTAATAGTGTAGTGCAGGTGAAAATATAAAGAAAAACCAAAAGTGTGCTGCTGGTCTTCGAGAATAAATTTGACTAATGTCAAAGGTCTTGGATAAACAAGGGAAACTTACAAAAGATCCACCAGACCCAGCCGAGGCAGGGAACAGTGCGCTGCCCAAGTTGAGCAGACTGAAGAGATTGCTGCCACCACCGGTCGATGGGGGCTCGTTCTGTGCGCTGTGGCCGAAGTCGTCGTCATCATCGTCATCGTCATCATCGTCATCGTCGCTCTTGTCTGCGTCTATGGACACTGTGGTTGTGGAGCTGGTCTTCGAATCGTCGGCTGAAAGTTTCTCGCTGATTTCTTTCTGTAATAGAAAATTAGTACCTAAGTTCAAGACTGTTTTCCGTTGAAAGGCGAGCGTTAAAATACAAACTATTGTATTCCTTTTTATTCTTGATGAATTTGATTTTGACGAGAAGAAGCCAATAATAAATAAATTGAATGTTTGTCGGACATGACTGACATTCTTAATTTAGAAAGGACCTGCTGCCCACTTAAACTGCAACAGGTAATTTAAATCAGTTATCGCAACTAGTTTTAAACTAACCAAACTGCTTTAACTGTCTGATCTTAACAAGAATTTAAAAAAATACAAACAGAATGGAATCCAATTCTATCAGAGTTCTTTATATAGTAAGCGAAGTAGTTTTAAAGTTTGTACTTACCGATCCTTTAGCAGCAGCAGCGGTCGACGTCGATTCCTTAGCAGTGTTAAACGATGCTTCCTTTCGATCAAGCTGATTGTCAGCAAATACTTTCTTCAACCGGAACCCGCTAGCTGGCACGCTGAATGCGTTGGCCATCAAAGAAAGGACCAGGAACATAGCAAGACTTCGACCGCGCGCCATTGTGATCACCAACTCACTAGGTACACTGCAATCACTACCCCAACGTCACAATTTAAATATTTATTTTGCCAATTAAATAGTCATTTTACTGACCAACAAGAATGTTGCAAAACTAGTTCTAATTAATAAATAATGGAACACTCAATTGTGAAATTAACAGTTACATTGTTATATTAACTAATGAACCTGTCTAGGTAGGTTTTCAGAATAGGTACGTGACTTATGGAAATTATTGTGATAGTTATCACAATAATTTCCATGAACAGTTGTTCATGATAAAGAATAGACCGGTGGTCTCTTTAATAGCTTTACATCAATATGTAAAAGATCCAGCAACCCAATGGAAGTAACACTTGATGCAGAAAGGTGCACTTTATAGTACGTTACCTAAAGTGCCTTCATTAATATGTAGCAGTTACATTTACCTAGATTCTAAACGTGAGTAAGAAACGACCATCATAACATCTAGTGTACATTTTTGCTTTCTATATATGGACCATAACGGACGCTACAAAATTCGTGACGTAGATTTTTTACACTGGTGCACAGAGCATCACTAATACTGGCACAGATGTAGGCCGTAGGGCCATGTATGTAATAGAAAAATATGTGACACAGTACCTTTCTGACTAGATGTGGTCGAATCAGTTAACATTCGCTTATTGGTTTGTTACACGCTGCAGGGAATAACTTATAACAAACCGGGTTCCTGTCACACCGCTACAGGCTGATGTTTTTTTTTAAATCGCACATCACATGCATGTTCAACAACTCATACAGTGCTGAAGGAGGGAGGGGAAGACCAAAGAAAAATCGATAGATTAAGTGAAGGATGATTAGAATGAAAATGAAATGAATTATGGCGTGGCGACGGTTGACAGGGGAGAATGGAAGGGAGCACACATTTTGTGCCGACCCAAGTGGAACAAAGGCTGGCGCATGAAGACTTATAATTGAATTAGTCCTGAAACAGGTTATACCGTTTATTCCCAAGTGGATTCCCGGACATGCTTTTCCGCGTATCCACTTTAGGGTGGATTTTTTGGGATGGATAAACAGAATTTCATCTGATACTATGCTATGATCACATAATATTGGCATAGTAAGCTGTATAACTAACTGCAAACAAATACCATCTAAATCACGAAAGTACCTAAGTATTTGTTAGTAAACCATATAAAACGTCCCAAGGTTGGTCGTTTTACATAGGTATCTAAAACAAAAGGGGTTCTAGCATATTACCTTGAAGCAAAACTTAGTATTTTGTAGCTTCTACTGTCGTGAGCAATTTGTAGTAACCCGACTAAACCTGCCCTATCTCTCACATCGGTGGGTTTAATATTTAAAAGTTTAATTCTAAGTCTTGAATGTGCGTGTGGTGTGAGGGCCACTTTGTTAAAACTTCTTAAAAATGTGCTTAGGATTTAGTGAACATTCCCAAAGAATTGTGAAAGTTGGAATCAGATTTTGTGAAAGTCAAATAACCGAGTTATGGACTGTGAAGTTGGGCCCTCAGTTCTCACATAGAGGATTGAGGGCCCACCTGAACCTGATTAACTATGGACACTACAGAAAAAGTATTTATGCCAAAATGTAAGCTAATGCCAAACAAAATTTGTGAAAACAAGATATTATCGCAAAACACTGTCCTACTTTGTATATCTTCGTACAAAATGGGCCCTCAATTCTCATACACGTAAAAGTTTATTACGCAAATAAAATTAAATCATTAACTTACAGCTACTGTTTCAAATCCTATATGCCACTAAATAAATTGTGAAAAATTGTGAAAGCAAGAACAGGTCACCACTTTTTGTTGTTTGAAAGTTTATGACATTGATAAAATTCGGGCCCTCAGTCCTCCATTTCTTTTGCTTTCGTTTTATTACGCTTATCGTATGAATGATAAGACAAATACAAAATTGTCTCTTTTTGTGAATAAAATTGTGCAACAAATTCAATACCAGAAAGAAATTAAAAGACCCTTTATTGTATAAGAAAATCGAGTTTTATTTTCATTCTCTGAATTAGGAAATAGGGTGACCACAATTTCTTTTAGATTGCAGTAAAGATAAGTAAATGTAGAGTCATAGGTGTTAATAAACTTTCTTCGATTTTTCGCTTATTATCGTCATAGCATTTGAAATGACTATTAATTAATACATGACATTTGTAATGACCAATATTATCAGCGAAAGGTGGATGAACGAATTCAATTGCTTCGATAAGTTCGTACACCTTTGATTTTATTCTTCGTATGTGAGGTATATCCTGAAGACAATACTCACCAGTACCGTAAAAAAATATTATTATTTTTATTCTTCACTAGAATAAAAATAATAATATTTTTTTAATACGCAAACATATCTTCGGTCAAGACACTCACTCGTCTTCGGTCAAGATATCATACATTTAAGGTAAGTTTGTTTTGATACATAAGTACTCATAATTTTATAAGTACCTAATTGTTTAATAAAATTTCCTTTAAGTTGGACTGTAGCGCTGTGATAACTGTTCAAGAATAACTATTATATTTATATGTATATTATAATTTATTAAATTTTAGTTATTAACATGAATGATCCACTAACTTTCTATCTATCTATTATCATAATAACGTTGTTGTTGTCCTCCTCTGGAACAACACTTTTTTTCGGGATGAAAGGTTCAGTGGTTTAGGCGTGAAAAGCTAACAAACTGTCTTACTTGTGGTTCTAACGTAGCAGTCAACTACGAATTATATTTCGTCATTGCATTTGATTTAAACGGTACTGGTGAGTATTGCCTTCAGGATATACCTATACCACATACCACATACGAAGAATAAAATCAAAGGTGTACGAACTTATCGAAGCAATTGAATTCGTTCATCCACCTTTCGCTGATAATATTGGTCATTACAAATGTCATGTATTAATTAATAGTCATTTCAAATGCTATGACGATAATAAGCGAAAAATCGAAGAAAGTTTATTAACACCTATGACTCTACATTTACTTATCTTTACTGCAATCTAAAAGAAATTGTGGTCACCCTATTTCCTAATCCAGAGAATGAAAATAAAACTCGATTTTCTTATACAATAAAGGGTCTTTTAATTTCTTTCTGGTATTGAATTTGTTGCACAATTTTATTCACAAAAAGAGACAATTTTGTATTTGTCTTATCATTCATACGATAAGCGTAATAAAACGAAAGCAAAAGAAATGGAGGACTGAGGGCCCGAATTTTATCAATGTCATAAACTTTCAAACAACAAAAAGTGGTGACCTGTTCTTGCTTTCACAATTTTTCACAATTTATTTAGTGGCATATAGGATTTGAAACAGTAGCTGTAAGTTAATGATTTAATTTTATTTGCGTAATAAACTTTTACGTGTATGAGAATTGAGGGCCCATTTTGTACGAAGATATACAAAGTAGGACAGTGTTTTGCGATAATATCTTGTTTTCACAAATTTTGTTTGGCATTAGCTTACATTTTGGCATAAATACTTTTTCTGTAGTGTCCATAGTTAATCAGGTTCAGGTGGGCCCTCAATCCTCTATGTGAGAACTGAGGGCCCAACTTCACAGTCCATAACTCGGTTATTTGACTTTCACAAAATCTGATTCCAACTTTCACAATTCTTTGGGAATGTTCACTAAATCCTAAGCACATTTTTAAGGAGTTTTAACAAAGTGGCCCTCACACCACACGCACATAGTCTTGATGGTGCAAGATGAATTATTTGTTTAATCCTAAGTTAGTTGTTAGCTCCGAGTTATTTAGTTTTATAACCCATAAACGCGCAAGTGGGGCTTAGGAGCTTTTGTGGGTTTGTGCTATCATACTTTTAAAGTTAAAGCTGGCTCATCGAACTCTTACAGCCTTGCAAACATCAAATCTTTTTGGTTCTTCTGGTTATCACTACTAGTAGTTCATCTTTCAGGTAGCAATTTTTCGTGATTGAATTTGCATGATTTTTTGTAAGATTTAGTTAAATCTTACAAAAAATCATGTCAATAATCAATCACAAACTTTCGCCTTTATAATATTAGTGTGATTGCCTACACCAAAGGGCAACAGCCTGTACATAGGGGCGGGGTGTCGCCCAGTTGAAGGTCTGTCTGAACATCGACATTAGCGTTGGTCGCCGACCGCTGCGCTTGCGCCACTCGAGTTGCCAAACGATCGCGACGCACTTCCCTCTGGCCCTCCGGCCTCCGGTCTCCGTAAACATACACTGTACGTGTTATACACTTCCTCACATCTCGTATCCCGTGTAATCTATTCTTATGTTGCATCAGATATTGTTGCGAATGGATTAGAATAGAATCATCTGTTGCACAACAAAAATAATGCAGTGGAACGGAAACAAATGGTTTGGGTTTTTCACGTTCATAACGTTCAAAATGATGATTATGACAACCAACTTGTATGGAAGATAAATTTAGACGAGACGAAAAAGGGTGTCGGTCGTTTGACGTTTGTAAAAGTTCAAATCCATCCCAGTTTTCGATTTTATGGAATTGCTTTTACTGACTATTTAAAAGGGCTTATTCCGTTTATCCACCCCAAAAAATCCACCCTAAGGTGGGTACTCGGAAACGCATGTCCGAGAATTCACCCTACGCCTAGTTGGATAAACGATATTCGCTTGCAGATACAGAGAGGCAGGGAAATCTACGCGCAGCCATGGATTCAATACACGATTCTGAACCGCGTTGAAATTTTCACCGGTTATTAAAATCTGCCACCCTGTATTACAAACCGTGCGCCCGATGAGATTTTCCACCAGCAAAAATGTCTGAAGAAATTTCATACAAGTTTCATCCTCTATTTAACCCCTTCAGGGGTAGAATTTTTGTACCTTCGTTATAAAAGCAAATGTATATTTACTATAATAAGTAATAATAATAAGTATAATTAGGTACTTATTATTTTATAATAATAAAATCTATTGTGCGGATATCATAACTTCCCTGAAGCGATTTAGATACCATATTTATGCTGATGACGTACAAGTCTATATCTACTTTAAGCCTAGTGACTATGACATTGCGATTAAGGATCTAAACGATGATCTTGAAAGGATAGCATGTTGGGCTGAAAATAATGGTTTGGTACTTAACCCCACTAAAACCAAATACATGTTTGGAACTAAGAACCAAATTAGTGCTGTGCCGGCAACACTTAATGTTACCCTGCTGGGTGAGTCGACCAGCCGAGTCAGTGAGGCACGTAATCTGGGTTTCAACCTGGACACTGGGTTGAGATACGAAGCGCACGTGGCAGAGTCAGTGCGCATTTGTTTTTATAACCGTCTTAAGGTCTTCTATAAAATAAGGCCTTATTTGTCAGAGGAACTGCGGATCCAGCTGGCTGAGTCTTTCGTGCTGTCAAATCTGAACTAAGCGGACGTACTTATTGGCCCTCGACTAATAAATAGCAAGACTGATCGACGGATCCAGAGGATGCAAAACGCCTGCGCGCGATTCTGCTTCTCAATCCCGCCAATAAGTCACGTAACGCCATTTTTAAATA
Source organism: Luperina nickerlii (assembly GCA_963855955.1). Lineage (NCBI taxonomy): Eukaryota > Metazoa > Arthropoda > Insecta > Lepidoptera > Noctuidae > Luperina > Luperina nickerlii. The sequence continues at coordinate 14,424,580 of OY979682.1, forward strand.
AACACTCAATCCTCAAGATGTAATCACGTCGTAAGTTGTTTTTGGCATATGCCTACTTTTGGAATCGTAAAGTACAAGCAGCCGTCCTATCTGTACAATAAACTAAGCTGGATCGCTAGTAGAAGAGAATGCGCAAGTAGACAGTGCTCGTAGCAACTCGCCACTCAATCACACAAGACAGCTGCTTTCAGAGGAAGTTTTAGGTATGCTGCATCTTAATGCTGGAACAACATTCCCCCGCCGATAAGGAAACTTAAATTTCTTGGTACCTTCAGAGTTCGACTACGGCAGTTTCTTATCACCTCGCAGAAGAATCTAGGGATGACTGCTTCGAACACGTCCATTATATAACTGGCTGTCATGTCCTTCCCGAATCAATCCGTCTATTTAGCGTATCACGTGGTTACAACCTGTGAGCAAAGGTATAGTAATTGAGAGGTTTGTGGATCTTTTGTTGGATAATAGTTATAATACTTTCACATGTTATTTACCTATATTTATTTATTGCAAACGCATTTAATTTTAAGTTTATCCTAGCCAAATTGTTTTATTTTATTCGCACCTACGTCACTATAATTATAATATTATTCATTTACACATTATACACTGCAGAAATACTAAAAAAAAACTCAAAAACACTGAAGAAAAACTAAAGAAAAACTAAACTTTATAAATAATCTAAGAATCAAGTATGTAATCAAAACACAATATTAACACGCCTACGAACAAGAACGTTTCCCAATGCAAAACTTACTGTAGAATACATAAATAAAGTGTCGGGTATACTTAAAAAACTTCACTCTGCACTTAACACCTGTCACAACACCAATTTATCTCGTCTCCTCAACGTCCGTGTGTCACAGCAGGGATCCAGCAGAATATCAGCGTCAGGTACATTTGCCTGACACATGCTGAGCTGGACTCCCATTTGGTGCAACCTTGAGACGCACACCGCACTGTGTATGTTTCGTTATTAATTTATTTTAAGTATTCGTCATAGTGTCACTTTTATTTCGATGTTTTTCATTTTGTTTTTTTTTTTATCGGCACCTTGTTTTTATATTATAATCATGTGGGTAATTTGGTTATCATCTAATATTGTACATGTGTTGTACATACTTTTGTGTGTTGTGCTGCCTTTTCGTGTGCACCAAACAAATGGTTTATCTATCTAATTAAGAGGGCGCCGACCAAACGCCGACCGCGCAGTGGCGCCCTCATCGTTTGTTTGGTTATTTCTTTTATTTTAGAATGCAAATGCAGAAAATAAGCACGTTAAGAGGGAAGCGCTAAGGTAGCCTGCGAAATTCAAATTTTCTTACGTTTTTTGCAATTCGCGGCCGTAACAAATATGTATTTACAGAATTATAATCATTAAAGTCATCAACACAACTCTCTAAGACCACGTAACTCCAAAGAATGATGATTTCATGAAACAGTTATTCTTTGGACTTACGTGGTCTTAGAGAGTTGTGTTGATGACTTTAATGATTATAATTATGTAAATACATATTTGTTACGGCCGTGAATCATATATTAATCAATGTACAACTTAATACTGGCCAGCAAATTGCAAAAAACCTAAAAAAAAATTGAATTTCGCGGGCTACCCTGGCGCTTTCGCCTTAAGTTGTGCTCTACAAGATTATATACGTTAATATTATTATAAACGGTAGTTTTACATTGTTTAGTTTATTATAATCATTAAAACGGATAATGGTGGCCACTATTTTCTTATTATCGGACTAGCTGTACCCGCGACTTCGTCCGCGTGTAATAGTGACTTGGCAGCATATTTTGAATTACATATACCGTCGTTTGGGTAGCTAAAAATTTACTTTACAGTAATGCTTCTCTGTATAAGATATTTGACGTATGGCCATCGGGCATGAAAGCATACAGGCTCCTAGGATTTTTAACCCGTGACAGAGCCACACAGTTGTATGTGACCGTGCGAGAAACAGCTGACACTTAGATCTACACCCACAACTTTCAGCGTCTGACCTTGGGCTTTATTAATTGTCATCGCAAAACATACTATAGGCTGACTGGAAACTGGACTCGTTTAAAACTAAATGGAAAATTGTTTGGAATAAGAGGAATCCGAGGAATGAAAACACTTTCACCTTTTCCACACCCTGTTAAAATCTATGCTTCTATCAGATTTCGTTGTAAATTGGTCACTTTCAACCTGGTGCCATTGCAAAGTTTTGGCGGGCTTAAAATTCTAAGAAGCATTATGGGTACGCCTACTTTTAATTTTATTTTATGTGTGGTAGTCCAGGAGCATTGAGGGATTCTAAAAGTTCTACTGGGTAGCTTGTAGATTCTCCTTCTTCCATGACTCTGTTAATGGAGATATACTCAACATAATCCCCCGGAACATAGCTCAAAATTTCAGCGTTTATTGTTGCTGCTTGGTCGTTATACGTGCGTTCGCTACGAATAACTGAATCCTTATGGCAGCGGCGAGTTTTTTTTTTTAACTATGGCATCCCGTAGTTGACCTTGAGAGGTCGTGACTACTTAACCGGACTATCCTGTGGCTGCCTTGAGAGAACTCAAAGCCTCCAGCCAGGGGCTTAAATTAACTAAGTATACTAAGTGACTACACGCTAAGGGCACCCCCTGTGGGGTACGAACCTCGGCTTAGGGCATCGCTGGGTAGAGGGCAGCAAGTTGAGATAGGCTGGATCGATTTTTGATTATTTAAGAACGATGGGTCGGCTTTTCCTAATTGACTACTCTGAGAAGAAAGGCCGAAACAAACTCAGATGTCACAGTCGGGAATTTAAATCTACAGGCTCAGCTGCGGCGCGGGCTGACACAACATCGAGCAAGGGTCGGTGGGGAGGGCACGCCACGATAGCGGCGGTAAGACCCCTCTTTGAGGAGTGGCTAGAGAGGCGTCATGGCGCCCTCACCTACGGCCTGACGCAGTTCCTCACCGGACACGGAAGTTTTGGGAGGTTACTGCACATAATCAGGCGGGAGGAAACGCCCGGGTGTCACCATTGCCAGGATAGCCCAAAGGACACGGTAAAGCATACGGTGGAGGTCTGCCCCGCTTGGGCGGAGCACCGACGTGTCCTCGTTGAGGCGATCGGCAGCGGCGGCGACCTCTCGCGTCCGGGCCTGTTTCAAGCCATGGTCCGGGGCGAGAGAGAGTGGGGGGCAGTCGCCTCCTTCTGCGAAGCAGTCATGCTAGCGAAGCAGGCGGCGAGACGGCTGAGAGAGAGAGCCTCCCTTCCCACCGCCGCGGGAGACGCTCCGGGCGTCGGGAGCCGCGCGACGACTCCCGGCCACCGTAGGCGCGGGCCTGCGGGCAGTGAGTAATGGGTAAGCTCACCGTCCGATCAGGACCAGGCCTGTGCCGGACGGCGCGTACGTATTCCACGCACGCCTCAAAGAGATGTCAGCATCATTCGGAGGGGCCCGTGAGGGCCGAAGCCTGCCGGGTCAGCGGGATTGTCCGAAAGGGTTACCGCTGCTGGCCCGGAACAGAAAGGGCTAAGGAAGGAACACTGCCAGTGGGTTTTAGTCAGTAAGAGTCTGACACTCCCTTCCGCTCCACCCAGAGCGGGAGGGGTCATTTGACGATATCCCATACTGAAAAAAAAAAGCGTCGGTGGAGCGGGCATGGCAGCGGCGTGGCTCTCAGCGAGCTTTATATGGCCACGGACGCGCAGGCGCGAGGCGTGTCGTGTACGTACTCTGATAGAAAACCTTAACAAATGTTCGCCGTGATTCTTTAAATTGACATAACTTTTTTATTTATGAACCGATTGACATGAAATAAACACTAAATGTTAAGTGAAGCTTACTACAATATATTAGTGAAAACCGCATCTGAATCGAATAAGCCGTTTCTGATATTAGCGTGCACAAACACACAGACAAACAGACAAAAAAAAATGTAATTACGATTTCGGATTCGGCATCGATATAATAACAACTCCTGCTACTTTTTTTTTATATATTTCTATTGTACAGACACCACTTTTCTACAATTTTATTATATGTATAGATTAGCGCGGTGTTTACGGCGCGGCGATGATGAGCATTGCTGTTTCCGGTTGGTGTGGCTCCGGCATTAGTGTGTTACGCAATCACCCCGCTGCACGCTGTCTTTGTAACAGATCCTTACCGAGTAGGGAATATTTCCGGGATTCTTGGTCGGCTAGGGTTTGAGCGATAAAATAAAACATTCAAGATTAATCAATGTATTTATTATCTAGTTTTACGCATAATTACATCGCAATAATACATGAATATTCACGAGTACCTAGATTAAGCGTATTTATATATAAGATTGTAAATGCATATTATAACGAATTATTGCTCGTTTATAGGTAACATTAGGTACAGTTATACAGTATAGACAGTTATCATGATTTTCATATAATCATTTTAAAACATTGAACACGATTCATTGATTCAAGCGTAGGAAAGTGATAGGAATTTAATATAAAGAATATCATTACATATTCCATACAAATACATACTATACATAATTATCTCCCTTCTCTTCCCGTTCTTGTCGTAAAGGACACGTCGAAGGGGGCTGCATCAACAGCAAAATACAATTCATATACTCTATCCATTTAAATACATAATTACATATTAGAATAAAGTTCATATAACATATAAAATACATTCATTGCAAAATAAAATAATAGATGGACGTCATAAATTATCATAACATTATAATTGTTTATTTGTTTCTTTGTCGCTCTTGTAGGTATATTTTATAATGATACAGTTAAGTACACATACATAGTTTAAATGCCAAGATGTACACAGTTTAAAACAATGATGATGTCAGATGTGTAATCACGTCATATATACATTCTAAAATAAAAATTTATTCTATTAGTCTTGATGCAAAATAAATGTGACTTAGATATGGGTATTATTAATAGTAATTTTAAATCAATTTAACCAAATATATAATTATTGACTAGTTTTTCACTAATTAATTTCGATTATCTACCAAACATTCACAACCCGTCGTCGTCATACTTTCTCTTTCTCGAAATGCAATATTCGATAGGATTCAATCCTGCTATTCAAACGATAAGGTACCACAACAATACCTATTAGATAATATAGTATGTATGTACATTTGACTCTTCACTAATAGTAATTTTCCTCCCTGCATAAATAACTTGTTATACTTCCTTCCAATAGTACCTACTGTTATTGTATATACTCTTAGGAGAACAATGCTCACTCCAAGCTTACTTCTTTCTGGCACTCGACAAACTATAAAACAGTCAGGTACTTGTAGTTTCCATTCACTCGGTCCCTACGGAGGCATCAGTTCGTGGAGGTCGCAACCTCTCCATGAGCGGTATGGCAACACCGGCCAGCTCGTCCCACGAGGCGAGGCGGCGGCACGGGTCACACAGGCACTCCTCCACATCCCCCTCCTCGAAGCCCAAATCCTCGCCGGTGACGTCACCATCTTCGAGCTCGACGCTGCCCTTACGAATGAGACGCTTTGGGCCGGCAGCGTAGCAGGAAGGGTCGCACTCTGATGCGTAGTTGTTGTTCTCCATATCAAATGTTACCTGGGGGGAAAACAGTGTAGCGTTAAGAGCTGTCAAGTAATTATGCACCTTATGCGGTGCAACTATTATCTGTGAAATTGACTTGCCTTGTTAATGATTATGATACGGGCCCTGAAGGTTGTATATTAATCTGCATTCGCGATTTATTTGCCAAAATGCAAACAATATGAGTTTATGGAAAGATAACTTTAAATCCTACACAATAAAGCTCAGTTTACACTACAACTTCAAACATTTTTATAACTTTATCAATAGTGCTAGTCACTCTGAAATCAACTTAATTACCATTAAAATAAGGTTGATATTTGTTTAACATGAAATAATATTAATTTGAAACATAAGTTTGAATAGACTTTACGTATTTGTGTGTTACAACGAACTACCAAGTAAATCTTTTCGAAAGAGGTTCGAAAGAGGCTGACTTGGCTGGAATAGAGTTTGGTGCCTTTATACTTAATTTGTATAAGAAACTTATTAAAGTAATGTTATTTAACTTCTAAAGTAAACAATTAGTTGGTAAAGAAAACAATTGTATACTCACATGGTGTTTGACGATACTTTGATCACCGGCGCATCGATCTCCCATTTTAGATGCTTCGCAGGCAGCGAACGCTGATTCATCATCTATAACAATGATGGTTCATTAAAATAGATTCTAACAAAAAAATAAATCCAAAAAGACTATTTTGACCCCGACGTGATTTGAACACGCAACCTTCTGATCTGGAGTCAGACGCGCTACCGTTGCGCCACGGAGTCGATTGAAATCGAATGTGAAATAGAGGAACTATTCACATAGATATAACCAATTGGCAAGGTAACTTGTTGATAATGTACTTTACTGATAGTGATAGAAATACCATGCATTCAATAAAGATAAACATTGGTGGATGTGTCACCCATTATGTTTATTTTTATTGCGTTTAAAAATATAGTTTTGCTGCCAATTACCTACAATGTTTTATGCTAATGTATCATTTTTATGCAGCAAGTGCAGGTGTCGCATGCCGATAGTAATTATACATATTATGTAGGTATGTAATTCAATTCGAATTGGATTTTATGTAGATACTGTAAGTAACGAGCACTCGAAATAAAAATGGCACTCCGGTAGTGCCGACAGAAGTGAAAACTTGAACAATTACGAGTAAGTGTATTTTGTGAATCGTCTTATAAACAAAACACGCGTGTTAAGGTGTGTTCCTTATTTTATAGGGTTTTTTGCAAATCAGGTATGATGACCAAAGTGACTGGTTTATTCTTCTCGTGAAAGGAATTTATTCAGATTTACAAATAAGCACACAGGATAGACTTCAGTTCGTGGTGTTGGTCGCGGCAGTGGTAAGAGAAGCAAGCCGCTCGCATAGAGCTCGTCGTCAGTTATATATCCGTGGTTCAGCGCCATCTCGTCGTTGTTGGATGAACTACGTAGTTAGTACGCGAGGCCCTCGTAGTTCTTCCCGATGTGCATAGATGGCGCTGTCTTACGTTTTACGTCTTACGAATTTTCGATCAGGGTCACGTGACCTGACGCGAATTTAGAAGTTTTTACCCATTCCAAAAAAAGTACACAGCGCCGCTAAAGAAGTTTTCACTTCAAAAAACAGATTTCTAGATCCATAGGTACCTACATTATATTAATATTATTACAAAAATGGGGATCTTGACGTGTAAAAGTGTTTGTGCAAACCTACTTACAAAAATAAAATCATTTACAATTAAAATGAAAATTAAAGCGGAAATTAAAAACATATTAGATGACTGATTTAACAAGGGAGCTCCAAAGCGGATATGAGATCCTATACTTAATTGAAACCCGTCACGTCCGCGGAGTTTCGCTTGCTAATTTAATTTAACCCTGTTTAACGGTCTATTAATATTCTTCCGACAAAAATTGTTAGAAAATCATTTACATAGTTTACCATTCAGTCAGTAAGAAAGAAATCAACTCGAAATGAGTTTGTTGCAAAATCCTTTAGTAGTAGTAGTAGTCTATAATTAGTAAAATAAAAAAAATTGAATTTGTAACTCTATATTGTCTATATGTTTTGCGTATTTCTTGTTTCTATGTTTTATATTGCAGCTGTTTGTTGTTCCTCTTGAATAATAATAATAAAAAAAAACTTAAGAAGATAGAATTTAATCGAACTATTTATTTTTAGTTACAGTAGTGCGATTCTGTAACCATCTCACCGTGAAAACTTAGGTGAAGTGAGCGTGGAGTGAACTGTCAATAGTGTCAATTTCTAGCAAAAACAAACTCACTTCACCTAAGTTTTCACGGTGAGATTTTTACAGAATCGACCGACTGTTTGTAGAAGTAAGTAGTTATCAAGAATTTTATTTAAGTCCGCTGAGCTGGTTGGTTTATTTTTATAAATATCCCGAACTTATTTTATTTATTTTTTTAACTTCTCGCACCCATAAAAGGTACAAAGGCGGACTATGGACTAACTTATGGACTCATTCATTCCAAATAGCACTCATACTTTAACCAATTCTACGGTTCATCAGGGTAGTATAGCCATGTGCTAAAAAAATATGTAGTTTAAATAAAACTAAAAGGTGCAGCGCAGACGACAGACTATCCGTGACGGACTTTTTAGTATGTGAAAATAGAACCTATGCAATTATATGCAGTAACGCACACGACGCGCAAAAAGTCCGGCGCACAAAAAATCCGTGTAATTCGGGCAGACCGCACCGCGCCGCTCCGCACAAAAAGTCTGTGAAAAAAATAGAACGTTTGCTTCAACGCGCGCTAACGCAGACGGCGCACACTTTAGTCGGCAATCTGCATTTGCTAGGGGTGGACGTAACGCACGCGATCTATTATCATGGCACCAGAGGTCGATGTAACGATGTTAATTTAAGAAGAGAAGACCAATACACCTCCTCATTGTTGTTTCTGAATGAGTCAAAGTAGGTCTTAAAATAAATAGCAACTCATCAAATGTAGTAAAAGACATTTTATAAAATTTGAAAAAAAAATCCGGATGTTGTTTCAGAATTGAATGTTTAGTATGGAACTGTCCCTTCAGTAATCTTTCCAAAAGTATAGGATGTACCCAAAATTGTCTATTTCTTCTTCTTTTTCTGTACTTCATGTACAAAATTAATACTTCTCGATCTCTGCACGATTTCCATAGCGTCTACGTCCCTACAGCTCTGCCGACAGAATGATCGAAGATGTGCGTCGTGTGCGTTGAGTCTGTGAAAAATCCGCGACAGACTTTTTGCGCGCCATGCAGACTTTTTGTGTGCCGCAGACTCGATCGCACAAAAAGTCTGCCGTCTGCGCTGCACCAAAAACACGCTTTTAGCGCGCACTAAAAATAATTAAACTAACCTAAATTGAATTCTAAAAGCATGGAGCGCACTTATAATTAATTCAAAGAGCGCTCCACGCTTTTAGAATTAAATTTAGTCTTTTTGTTTTTTTAACTACATTTTTTTTTAATTTTCGTCTAGTATATTCTTCATTAAGTTAAGTATAAAGTCAACGAAGCTATGATGATTAGGCTACTAGCAAACTTGAGGGGTTTACAAGTTGCCCTTATATAAAGTTTCACTATCCACCTCCTGGTTCCATCATAAGACCCTTGACACCAAGTGCAATTCGTGGACTCGCGAAAACGAAACATATGACCCCAAACTCGAAGGTTTACTTGTAGCCCCTAAAGAGCTTCACTATCCACCTCCTGGCTCCATCATCAGACTCTCGACACCAAGTGCAATACGTTGGACTCGCGAAAACGAAACATGACCCCAAACTCGAGGGGATCACTAGTAGCCACTAAAGAGTTCACCTATCCACCTCCTGGCTCTATCATCAGATCAGCTCCAAGATACCAAATTATAGTTTTGTTTTCCGAACTACATATACACACAAAGTTTCATTTTGATACGACAATTAGAAGTATGATAAAATTGAGTTCTAAGATTTTGTTATAATAATAATAGTTACAAGTAATAGTTACAAGTGAAGCTCATAAAAGCGTGTTACAAATGACGAACTTCCATACAAACTTTAATACCATTACCCATTTAGGGGGTGAATTTTCAGAAACCCTTCTTTACAAATCACTTTCGTTGTATAGGTAAGGAACTCTTGTCCAAAATTTCATGCTTCTAGACCCAGCGGCATATGCTGTGCGTAATTGTCTGTAAGTGTATGAATGAATTGAAGATTTTGATTTAGAAGAAAATTTAAAAGCGCCTTACCAATAAATACAGCTAACGCTTCAGATACGAGATGCGCGTGAATGGGCGAGAGCGGCGCGTGGCCGTGCGCGTGCGCATTCCAAAGGGCGCGCGCCAGTAGCGGAGCGGGCGCGGCGTCGCGGCGCTGGGCCGCTGCGGCCAGCGCGCGCGCCGCCAGCGCCGCGGCCGCCGCGCGCTCTGCGCCCGCGCCGCACACGTTGACGAGGACTCCTGCCGCCGCACAGCGCACGCTGCACTCCTCTGATACACAAATATATTTATAGATATAATACTATTGAGTGTCACTATCAAGTATTGTGTCGTTGAGCGATACTTAAGTTGAGCTACGATTGAGATCCTTAACTTGAAATATGCGTGCACTGACTGACAGATCCGTCCAAATCGGTGTAGTTTCAAAAACTCCTTCTCACCCCCTAATTGCGAACTGGACCAATTGCGAACTAGACCAATCGCGAACTGGACCAATTACGGACATTTTGCGAATTGAACACAATGCGCCCAAAGGGTTCTTTCCTCAAAATACCATAGACAGTAATCTGTATGGTCCTCACATGATCTGTCTAAGATAATGTCAGGGCCTCTGAGTTTGTTTAGGTGTAACTTTTCAGAGTAATCGGTTTGAGAACACTGACCTCATAATAAATAAATAATAATATTTTAAATTCGTCTAGTTTTCAAATATTATTATTTCTTTAGACTTGTAAATGTGTTTTGCAACCAATTTATAAATAATATAATAATTATTATTTATTCATTTTATGCACTAAGAAAGGGTTCGAGTTCCGTACCACAACAACTGCAAATATACTCTAATGTCATGTATTCGGTGTCAAACTCACCATGTTGTAAGAAAGGCTCGAGCCTGTCGAGTACACCCTCGAGCACGATGAGCTGCGCGGTGCGCGTGGCGCGCGACACGTTGCCGAGCGCGCGCACCGCCTCGCACGCCGCGGGCCCGCTGCCGCGCAGCCAGCGACACGTCGCTACACAATAAACACGTATGACATTACTTGAACCATTTGAGAGGAGACAACCAGCCGAACTATGCTGTAATAATCTAATCGTTAAAATTTAGGTGAAGTGACATATTATTCCATTTGATGCTAGGGATTGCCATTTTTGACAGCTCACTTCATATTTTTCAAGGTGAGACTTTTACATAATAAATCGGCAGATAAGGATTCAGGTCGTAGCATTTCGTTGCGTTGTCGTAGCTCTGGCAAACGCCAGCGTAGCAACGACGCAGCATTGACGTAGTAATTGCTAGTGCCAGGCGTAGCGACGTAGCGCTGGCAAGCGCCGACGTAGTATGTCGTAGCACAGGCTTAGCGCTTGCGCTTCGTTGATGTAACGCTAGCTGGGGCGCCAGCGTAGCAACGACACAGCATTGACGTAGTAATTTCTAGCGCCAGCTGCAGCGTAAAGACGGCGTAGCGTTTTCGTAGCGCTTGCTAACGCCAGCGTTTCGTTGATGTAACGCTAGCTGGCGCCAGCGCAGCGATAACATATCACTTTCGTAACGTTGTCGTAACGCTGGCTAGCATCATGTACCTTTGCATATGTTATCGAGGGGCAGGTGCAGGGGGTCGGGCGGGTCGGGCGGCTCGCGGTAGAATGTAATGTTATTGAGCGTGGCCAGCGCCGCCGTCGCCAGCTCCTCGCCGCGCTCCGCTGATGCCGTTTGCTCTTCCAACAAATTGTCCTGAACATAATTGTAGGTTCAAAAATTGTCGGACAAAACGAAACAGAATGCTTTCATAGTTCAGGAAATTAAATCAGTTTATTGAAAATCATGTATTACAGATGTTGGACTATGATTAAAAGTTTCAAATAAATTACAATACACATTACATTTTACAAAACCTAGTACGAATGAATAGAATAGAAATAATTATTGTTTATTATTGTTGTAGCTATCGAATTATATATTTATTATAAGTAAGCAAGTAGCGTAGAGCATTACCGTGTTCTCTATGATTTTCTCAGCGAGTTGTAGACAAGCCAACAGGGCGTTCACGATCCGCTCGGCGTACAAGTCCGCTAGACCGCGCCCCACACGTTCTGCCAAACACAGGTTGGCGACTACGCGTACAGTCTGCAAAATATAAAGTTCAGTCAGTTTAGTTAGAGACAGCTCGCTGCCTTTGATATAATTAATCATTTGACCGCTACAGTCATGTATAGATGACAAACCAATATGTGCCCAGCACGCCACGGTTCGACTACATGACAGACTTTGACGCCGAGGGCACGATTTTGATTTTTTGACATGTGGCGGTTAAAAGGTTAAAAACGAAATTTTGCACTTTTAAAAATTGAAGACAGAAAACTTGTTGCTGTTTGCAGGAGCGATGGTAACAATAATATTATTGCCTTGTGTCCGATTGTATGGACAAATATTATACCAATTTATATGAAATGTGATACAGAAATGGAACTTTAAATTTAGTTAATTACCTTGATAAGAACATCTTCATTGGAACCATCTGATTCGCCCAAATCTGAACCTATAATGAGTTCAACATATAATATTAAATAAACAATATTGTAGTCCTCCAGTGAATTATGGTTGTGTTGCTCACCTACTAAATGTAGATCTGGATCGGACTCCACATCTATCGGTTCTTGTGGGTTCCGTTTGCTGTACAATTCTAATATTGTGAGGAGAACATCTATCGCACCCTCTTCGTTGTAAATCTGTAAGGAACACAGAAATGTAAATCAACGTGCGTTTTCAGATTTGATTTCAGGATCTAATTTAGGAATTATTTTAAAGGTTGTTCATGGTACAGGTTGTTATTAAATACTGAGTTTAAGTTTAGGATCTGTAAAAGTTAAAAGACAAAAACGTAAAAATTAGGTCTTTTCACATTTGCTATGTGACGTTGATGACTTCCGAGCTGGTTAAATAGACAAAACTATAGCTGGTTGGCTGGCTGGCTGGCTGGAAAGGCCGCACATTTGGTGTTCCGTCGCTTCCACGGACAACTTCCACAGGACAGCAAAAAGTCAAGCAAGTGCAAAGTGAAGTGTTCCTAGGATGTCTGTAAGCCAAGTTATTAACACGAATTTGTATGATAAAAAAATACGTTAAGGTGGTATCTATGGGCCTGTATCTTCTAAATGAAATGGATTATTATTTCTTAAAAGAAAGTGAAGGTTCTAACATCGTTCCTGACGCGTTCATCAGCGGAGGCCATATTCCCGAGCGTGTACGCCAACCGCACCGCCAGCGGGGCGCGGGGCGCGCACGCGGCCAGCGCGCGCACCAGCGCTCGCGCCGCGCCGCCTGCGCCGCACAGCCACGCACAACACTCCGCAGAGCCTGACACCACACTGTCAAACAGATAGGTTTCATCGCGTTTCTTGTTATCTTTTTTCTACCAGATTTGATCACGAAATCATAGATATCACGTTGATGGGTGTTTTTTGGAAGTAATCATTTTTCTTGATGAGAAGATGGCTAGATAGTTTAAACAAGATGCAGCAAAGTAATACTCTGCTAATAACTTTCTTAAACCAAAACTCAGCTAGAGAGGTAATGAACTATTGGCATTACCTAAGACACCTAGCGACGTTAGTAAGCACGTCTCGATCCGTGTGCAGTGCGAGCGCATTTACGAGCTCAGGCAGTGCACCACTGGCTAGGAACTCGTTCGCGAACTGGTCCACAGCTCCCGCCAGACTGCGCAGCGCACCTGTCACCTGGTAAAGAGCGTGCGTGCCTTGCTCGCCTAGGGAACGAGGGGACTCCGCTTTCTGAAATACAAGGTCTGATTAGTTGACAAGGGCTGATAACAATAGCACCAGGTAGTCTTACCAACCGTTTGCACCGAGCATGTCATAGATGCACAGGTTACAGCAGCTGTCACAGACAACACTGTAAAGGTTCGAGATTGCTTTGTCAAGCAGAACGTTCACCGTAGTTGACAAAAAATGAGTCAAAATATCTATTTAAAAATATAAGTTTTGAAGGTTTGGTTCCTTGGGTTCTTGGAGGCGCGGGGTTGTACTCACGGCGTTGTTGAGTATCTTGAGGTGCAGCGCGGCGAGGTGCGCGGCGCCGGCGCGGTGTGCGCGCGCTGCCAGGCGTGGCTCCAGCGCCAGTACGCGCAGCGCCGCACACCCGTATACACAGCACGAGCTCTCGGATACCGGCTCCGCCCGACCGCAGCCTTCCACCAGCAACTCTTGATATACATGAGACAGCATAGTGATGATTACCAGTGATCAGCAGATGAATATGATGACCACTGATCAGCGGGGTAATTGCGTAATACATATAAAATGGCAATTGATCGCGGTGCCTTTCATTTTGACATCTATTGTTATAATCTATGTAGGTTTGAAAAATTTGTCTGCTCAACAACAATAACGGAAATAACGCTATTAACGTGACTGGACTGTCAAAATGAACGGCATTGCAACCAGACTCTTGTACTTACCTAACAAATTAGTGTTCCTAAAGAAGTGGTCGTTTTTATCATTTTTAGCAATCTTGAAAACGAGCTTGCAAGCTGCCGCCAAGTGCGTGCCGGTCACTCGCATCTAGGAACATAGACGAAATAAGTAAGAGCACGTAGTAGTAGAACTCAACACACTAGCAGTTAGGAACGCGCATGTCTTCTTTTATGTATATGCCTCAATGAGCACGTACCGTGAGCATTGCGCGTGCTACGGCGACGAGCACGCGTTCGTCGTCGCTATCTGCTTGCACGTACAGGGAGCGTAGCAGCAAGTCTCGTAGACTGCCGCCAGGGGTCGATGCTTGCAAGGTTACAATCACTGTGTCGAGGAGCTGTAGCGTGCGATGAGGGTCGTGACACCGCTGTGACAAAGCTTCTGAGAGCTCCAAGATGGTCATACTGTTGATAAATAATATGATGTAGCTAATGCATACATGATATAATATTTATTCCTCAAGCAAGAACAATCTGCTGATGTTTACAGAATATGCAAATGCATGATGGCTTCCTTTCTTGCTTGTTGCTTAAAAAAATAAACAGTATTAGTATTTTTGCTTTTATTATTGCTTTGGGACGAGTTATCATATTTATTTATTTATTAAATTCTTCAAGCACATAATGTACCTACAGAGGCGGACTTAATGCCATACGCATTTTCTACCAGTCAAATAGTCATATTATTCCCAACTACTGAAAATCTTGTAAGTCATTAGTATACCCTAAAAGTCCTCCAGACCGTATTTCGGCCACGGCGGCCACTCTCAACGGAGACTAGCCTTTGGCGAGGGAGATATTATAGCGCTCAAGTATGTTCTCAGACACAGGTGCATTCCCTCTTCCCTCACTCTCGTAGTTCGATAGGACGGCAATCCGATACGACCGGAGAGAAATCAGGCGCAGGACCAACAACTTAACGTGCTTTCCGAGGCACGGGGTAACCTACAGTGGCGAGCAAGCAGTAAAACGCCGCTTAAATAAAGGTCGATATGTCCCAAAAATATGATTCTACTGTTTAAAAGCTGCAAAAAAATGAAAAAACAGCGCTTCCGTACTTGTCCAAGCTGTCAGCTGAAGTGTTTGGCAACTGCACGGCCAGGTGTTTGACGCCGATGTCGGACCGGCTCAGGCCCGCGCCGCTCGCCGCGTCGCACGACGCCGCCTTGCCTAGTGCAAACTGCTTGCGTTTCACTGCCACTTCCGGAGTTAATGCTATGGAATATGGTAGGTAGTAAAAATATTAGTTAAATACAAAACAAAGCGGATATACCAGCAAGGTTGATGCGCAAGTAGAACTTCTAAGTAGGTACTTTGTCTTTTCATTTTGTGTTAATACTGAGGTCAAAATGAAAAAAAAAACATTACACTTTAGCACTTCACTGAGCATTATTCCCGACACTGTCGCACAGCTGTCAAACTACAAGTGCAAGATAGAGACGGAAGGAAACATCTAAGCCAAAGCACGTGCTAAGTAAGTTTTATTAATTTAAGAAACGTTTGTCTGAGTGTCAGACTTTATCTGTTCGTGGGTAAAACTGGTGCTTCCACGGAGCAAGCTTGTTGTGGAAGTAAACTTACGCAATAAAACTTATGAGCTACTAACTTATAGGGTTTTAACTAAAGAAACAGGAAATATGGTGGTCATGTGAAAAGGTATATTCTTACATTTTGTAACATTATCGGCGAGCATTGCGCTACTGATGTAGCTAGGCTCTGTGTCGCCCAGTGGTCGAGTGACTGAGATCGCTCGGCCTAAATGTTCATCCGGTTTTAAATCTGAAAGTACACATTATGTTCCTAGCTTTAAAGTTTAACTTTTTTTTTAGCAAAGTTCAGGGTTTATTGAAGATTGTAAAGCAGAATTGGAACACCTTCTGTTCACGAGTTAACTGTCACTTGAAATTCCATATGCATTTATTTATTTAAGAATGTAGTTTTACATATAATTTGATGTTTACAATTTTATAAGTTCTGTACATTCGACCACAACATTTATGGTGAATGACACTAATATTATAAAGGCGAAAGTTTGCGAGTGTGTTTGTATGTTTGTTACTTCTTCACGCACAAATGACTGAACAGATTTCAATTAAATTTGGCATAGGTACAGATAGTTTATAACCAGGATTAACAAATAGAATACTTTTTATCCCGACATTCTGACGGGATCGACACTTATGCGGGCGAAACCGGGGGGCGCATCTAATATTATATAAATGTCGTTCTCTTTTCTTGCTATTAAGTAAGCCACTATTGAATTCAACGTACGCCCACAAAACATTTATGTTCGTGAACCTACGAACGTTTACATTTTGAAGAGGTAACTCTACAATAACTCTTACAACTTTCAAACATATGGCTATTGCCCCATAATAGGTAACTTTGATTATTTGAGTAGTCTTTTCTTTAAATCATATTTTATAAACATGGACATGGTAGACAAACCTTCGCCATGAACTTGCCCGGTGGTATTCCGGCGATGCAGTGGCTTGCTGCGGCCGCTGAGGTGCGGCAGCTTGGTGAACCCGCCCCAGACTTCTCCCGCCGCCGCAGGGCGAGTCTCCTTACGAATCTGCACCAAACCAAGTAAAGCTCATGATGGAAATTAATTTTTATTTCTTTGTTTTCGAACGCTCAATGAATATTAATTTTCAAATGCAAGCGTAGTGATCATTTTTACACTCGGCGTTTTTATAGAAAAATGAGCTTTCACATACCCACTACCCACGCGCATTGAAAAATTTCTGTGAAAAGTTATACACGTGGCAAAGTAGGAGTATGGAGAAGTTCGTCTGGCAGAGCGATTATGGATCATTCACGTAAACAAAACCATTACTTAATATACACAAATTGAAAAGTAATTTATTTTACTATTTTTATTTAGGTAAGCAGTTAGAGTTTCAATAAATACAATGAATGATGCCTATTCATTGTTTTCCATCACGAGTTCAAAGTCAAGATCGAAGGAATAATACAGAGTAATCACAATATAATTTTAACAAAATGAAATTACCGCAGGCTTTTTCCGTGTGTGATGTGTATCAGCGAGCATTTCGTTCAGCGTGTCCTCATCTAGATGTGCGATGCGCGCGTCCATGGTTGACAGTGTGTCCTCGCTGCTCTCCGACAGACTCAGGAACTTGAAGCTAGGGGACGCGGAGTTGTGATCATCAGGTGTGGTGCGCAAAATTTCATTCAAAAGAGTATCCAAGTCTTTGTCACCGTTAATGACACTAACAGTTAATTATCACGTAGGCCTAAGTCATTCTTTTAAGAGGAACCGGGACCACCCCTATGTACTGATGGTGATTACCGGGACGGTTTTAGTGAGGTAAAAATCCCACACTCCCCGACCTCCCTACCCGGAGGTCGTGCCTTTTGAAGGTTTCCCCCCGTCAACAAAAAAAAAAGGTCCAAGTCATATAGACGTTCGTGATTGCACTCGACGTTTTTATACAAATAGAACTTATGCTTTCATATACACAAAAGCGTTAACAACGTTGAAAATTTTCTATGAAAAGCTTCAAACGCGTCGTGCATAAACGTCATTTTGTTAAGACGAGCAAGCCACGTATCACGTGCTGTTATCTTCTTAGATACGTATGTCTAATCCTAACCTGAGTCAAAAGTAGAACACGAGACAAGTAAACATACTCATAAGAGCTGGGTGGTCTGGGTTCTTTCTTGTTGGCGTCGAACAGCGATCGTTGCGGCTCGCGCGGCGTGTAGGGGCGGCGTGTGCGCAGCGGACGCAGACCGCCGCCGCCCGCGCCACTGCCGCTTGATGTACCGCCCATCTCTGGATCATCAAATAAACGTTACTCGATTATACTCAGATACAGCTCATTGATACGGCTAACCTTTTGCCAACTATATTGGAGTCGGCTTCCAGTCTAACCGGATGAAGCTGAACACCAGCATATTGCATGGTGTGACTGCCAATCGACCTCCACCATCCAGTTACTGGGCAATACCCTTTTGGTAAGACTGGTTATCAGACTTTCGGGCTGCTGACTACCCGTAACTGGCAAATGACAGCCGGAATCAACGGCTTACCGTGCTTTCCGAGGCTGGTGTGATGATGTGTGGTGGTGTGATGAATGGTCACCAATCCGCGGACCGACCTCGGCAAGTGTAGCCCAACCTTCGATCGATTCGTACGGCTGTTATTATTTAGCCACGAGCTGGATGACAGCTGTATATTCCGATACAGCTGTCATCAAGGTAGCTTATTTAAATCATGATCATGCATTGAAAATGCTTTACCTACCTAACATTAAAAACTTAAAAGTTAAATCAAAATTAAACAAATATTCGTTAATTTTAATTGAAGCAATTTAATAGTTTTCCGAAAATAAACTTCTCATTAGAATAGGTAATTATGGTTATAATCTCTCGTTTTTCCAATAACCTTAAAACGAGTAAATTTATGTATGTACCTAGGCACAATTCCAACGAGTGATCTACAGGAAATGCTACAGTATTTCTATACTAGGAACAATTATAACGTCACTATGTCTCACCTAAATATCTAAAATTCTATCGAAAAGATCGCGGGAACGCTTTTAGGCGCAAACAATTGTTGACGATCGTCGTGCAGGCCATTGGTATAATGAAACCAGCAGTCGCTTTGATACAATTTAAAAATAATTAAGCTTACAAGAATCCAATCTGTTTTTACCCGACCTGTTTCAAAAATAGAGCTTTTTTACTGTTTTATAGCAGAATTAATAATATTCCTAGAAACGTTTAAGATTTTTGTATGTTTCATAATGTGTTTTACGTCTCTACAAAAATTGCTGGAATCTTTTGCTTTGCTTCTCACTACAAGCTCCTCGCTTGTACTAAAAAATAAATTCTTAATTGCCTCTCAATCAAGTGATTAAGAAAATATTAAAATACTACCCTTCAACATACTGCGACAATGACCTTCTGTTTGAGTAGTGCTATATTAAAGCATTTGATTTAAAATCTCCACCGTTATGTGAAATATTAATGTAAGAATGGCGTGCGAAGGAGTTCACCGTGGCAACGGAGCCGGTAACAGAATAACAAGCCAAAGTGACCGCGTGACCTCGCCGATCAACCACCTCGAGAAACAACACAAAGAAAGCTCCAACTGTAAGCATATAGCTGTATCGGTTGGTGAAACAAAACGAAAATCAAGACTTCAGCCAATGAAAAACGACGAACACTATGTAAACTTATGAACATTGCGGTGAAGACATCGTTCTAGATACGATAAGAGTTTCAATTGTTCTAGTTTTATGATATTTTTCGAGAACCGAAACTGAATAAGTTTAAAATGTCCCTAAATAGTAGGTAGGTGTTATATTAAGGAGAGTTACAAAAACTGTTCGAATAAGTAGATTTTGTTGGATACTCTGGATATCCATAACTAACTAACACATAATTATGTCCACCTCTGTACTATTGTGAGCATAAAAGTTTTAATAACTGCCTATACCAACTTAGGGGAAAAAGAGTAATAAAAACAAGTTGGAAAAATGACTGCCTTAGAATAAGTAAAAGTTAAACAAAGAGAATTAACTGTGATATTAAGTTTCAATGTCGTAAAAGAAAATGACGGAAATCCGACAGTATTGTCGACTATATGTGAATGCTAAACTTTATTGAAAGCCGTAGAGATAACCTGTTTTATTATGTATGACGTCAAACGTGGCGAAGCGAAACTGTATTTTCGAAAAGCTGTTAACGTATCGTGACTGTTCAACGTTAGCTCACCTTGCGATCGACAAGGTGAGGGCACCGCTGGTTGTCGCACCCAATTAACCCCACCATCACAATCGATGTGCGAAAAACGATAGCGATTTGGTTAATTCTACGATACTGCATCGATTAAACGACTTTGATGAATGGTTACTAGTTATCAATTTATCTTTAAAAGCTCTCTAAAATAGATAATTTGAAGGAGGATAAAATTTGATACTTTCGTACTTTTCACAGTTCTTCACAGAAGAGTAAAAGTAACAGGACAGCTAAAGAAAATCTTTATCATTGCCAGTTTATTATATCAACCTTTTGTGTGGGTGATGTAAAAAAAAGCGCGCAATTTGCGCGCCACTTTTGTTATCGACTCGGAGCTCGACCTGGCTGAAGCGTAATTGCGTGACACACTAACAGTAGATACCAATGGCTTTCATTTTGACAGTTCGGCTTATTTCCAGGAGCTCCAAATCTATTGTTCTCCAAACAATTTCACTCCATACATTGATTCCCAAGAGCTCCATAATTGTATTAGTTAAAATAATAAAATGCTAAGATTGTTTCCATTGCTTTTTTAATTTGGAGTCGCCGGGAATAAAATTATGGAGCGCCTGGGAATAAGGCGACAGTTCTATAGTTATTTAAGTTTTTGAGCGGAAAATATTTTTGAACATAAGAAGCAATGTATTAGCAATATATGTATATGTGTGTTACACAATTAGGGTGCTGACAATAGAAGTTTAACAGTAGGACGACCAAAACAAATTTTCTGTAAAAAAGCCTTTCTTAAGGCGAAAGCGCCAGGGTAGCCCGCGAAATTCAATTTTTTTTTAGGTTTTTTGCAATTTGCTGGTCAGTATTAAGTTCAAGGTCAAATAACTGTTTCATGAAATCATCATTCTTTGGACTTACGTGGTCTTAGAGAGTTGTGTTGATGACTTTAATGATTATAATTCTGTAAATACATATTTGTTACGGCCGCGAATCATATGTTGATCGACGTACAACTTAATACTGACCAGCAAATTGCAAAAAACGTAAGAAAATTTGAATTTCGCGGGCTACCTTAGCGCTTCCCCCTAAACCATCGCTAGCAAGGACCTATGACCAAAAGGTACATTAAGGTCATAGCACACGTATCAAACCGGAAAGGGATCGCCACCGTATCAACTCGAGCCGTTCAGTATTCTTTATACGGATCTCCTTAATGCAACGCACACTAATCGGAATCGTAACGTAATCGCCTTGCCTCTGGACAAGCTCACGAACGGCGGTGCGGTGCGTTACGGCTCATCGTCCCCGCGCTTACGTCTCTCCGTACCCAAGCTTACCTACGTCTCTTCGTCCACCCTTGCCCCTCTCACCCCTCCGGCCTGCCTGCTGCACCATCAACCAGCGGTCGGCGAGCCGTAAGCGTGGCGTCGCCTAGCTGTAGCCGGGTCGACGTAGCGGAGCTTCTGATCCGCTTTGGTTACGTGCTTACGTTAGGTTGACGCCTGTTTGACGGCGAGGCGAAAGGCGATACGGTGCCGATCCCTTTCCGATTTGATACGTGTGCTATGACCACGAATTGTATTTGTTTGCAGATTCACAGATTGTAGCGTTGTCTCGAAGTTAGTATAGCATTGCTGAATGGTTTCATCAGTGATTGCTAAAATCTTATCGGTCAGGGCTTGGGTGAACTTTGGGTGCCAGTTTGGTTTATTTACCTATGTAAATTTGAACAGTAAATTATTGTTTTCCTTACCGCCGTATATGGCAGCACGTGCTTCACTGATGATCTCTGCAGACGTTTTTCGCCGCAGTGGCGCATAGAAGGGTGCGCCCGCGCCGCGTCGAGCACCTCGCTCGTTCATTATCTACCCTGTATCAAGGAAAAACGTTGAACAACAGATCGGTATGTACTCTCCAAGACTCAAGTTACTTAAGATCAAACACGTAGGTAAATATGGTGCTTAAACCACATTCTATGATCCCCGGTATCGGTATTAAGGACATAAGAATACCTGTAAGCACTTTTAAACAAATACCACGAAAGGATGAATCAACCAATCAACCTATTACACGTATACTTCCATGGAACAGTTATTACATTACACCAACCTATTCTTGGCATTAATTTTTTAATACCTACTGATTATCATTAAAATCTACATAATTTTAATCGACAAAAGTGCACTGTTACAATTAGACGGAAACATAATAAACCTTTTATGATAAGGGGTTTTAATGTAATTGAATCCTGCAATAACTTATTAGTCACTAGCTTCCGCCCGCGGCTTCGTCCGCGAGGTATGTCGATAAAAACTATCCTAGGATAGTTTTATGTCCTTCCCCGGGATGCAATCTATCTCTCTGCCAAATTTTATCGAAATCAGTTCAGTGGTTTCGGCGTGAAAAGGTAACATACAGACAGACAGACAGAGTTACTTTCGAATTTATAATATTAGTATGGATTACATTATCGATACTATGAAATACACGTAAAGCCTTGTGAAATATAGGGCAATGTGAATAAATAATGTTTGTCTTGTCAATCTAGTCCATCGGGTAGTTAACACGACGACCCACATACGAACCATATTGTGTTAATTGGATTAAATAAAATGACACCCTACCTGTATAGGCTGACGATTTAGTTACCTGCAAACGCAAGAAATAATCAAGTACCTACCAGGACGGCACATCCAAACGGCTCTCTTTAGAGCCAGAGCTCAGGGCTAACAGAGGCATAAACTTTTGACAATCTCAAGGCCGCCACTGATACCGCAATTGACATGAACACTATAAGGCATATCAACTTCCATTGGTAAATCGTTCAGAATGAGAGGTAGAAACGTAGAAGCACTCGCATATAAATTCTAGGTGACTAAATCTACAGCTTGTAGGTACAGGGTAGGTATAGATACGTAGATTAACCACAAAGAAATCATACCGCTTCATAGATATCGCCTAGCATTTTACAGAATATGAATTCCTGCACCTCTTCATGTAGTATTTAATTTATTATAGTTTTTAACCTTGAAAAAATATATGTAGATACTTTCGTCGTTCATTGTTTTAGAAAACAAATTCATGAAATAGCACGAATATCTAGCCAACTTATGTGGAATGCTATCTTCAAGTCGAATCACAAGAAAAAGAACGATGCACGATATTTGAGTGTAGGTACGAACCAAACCCTTTGGTATTTATATGAGTACTTATAGCGAATACAACATTTGCGAGCGATGTTTACGAGCTAGGTGTCTATGGTTCAATTTATTTTTTTAATCTTTGTTATTTTTTTTTTCACCTTTTTTGTTGTTTTTAATACCTGTATTGTGTCTTATGTTGCACTGAATAAACGTTTTATCTATCTATCTATCTATTTCTAGTTTACGAACAGACAACTACTCCAACGCCCAATATGCTCAGAAACTTCGACGGGTATGATCCGCTCGAAGGGAACTTTTGGAAAATCCTTTTAAAAGTTTTTCAATTGAAAAAGTAGGTATAACTTAATCTGCCTAGCTTTTTCCATGCAGTTGAATACCAATATTTTACATGGAGCGACTGCCTATCTCACCTCCACAACACAATTACGGGGTATAATACCCCTTGGTAAGATTGGTTTTCAGGTTTTCGGGCTTCTGGCTACCCGTAACGACTATCAAAGATCTACGAATGACAGCCGGGACCAACGGCCTAAAGTGCTTTCCGAAGCACGGAGGGGTCTCGGTATGTAATGCATGGTTACCCATCCACAAGCCGACCGCGGCAAGCGTCGCTTAACCTTCGATCGGTCCGTGCGCCTGTTATCATTTAGCCACGAGCCAAGTTTTTCTTTCCTGTAGAAAGTTTTCAAATGAAAAGGTAGGTACATATAACTAACCACTGTCAAAAGTTTGATTTCTAAATTCTACGCATTTTACTTTGAAAACACGCAACTACCGTAATATTCGCGGAAATGGGTTTAAATAACCAAAACTTTTATAATAATGCGAAAATATAACTTATACCCGCTAACGGCGTTTAATGTGCTTTCGGGGATGTAGGTATTAATATCGACACGCAACTCAGATATTTATACATCGTGAAAACAACGACGCTTCGCGGAAAACTTGGGTCTTCCAGTTTTTCTTTCCTAAACCTTTCAGTTCACCATACAAGTTTATAATGTTTCCAACAATCGAAAAGTAAATATAAATAAGGAGATTTAATTATCCGTTATTCGTGCAAGGTATGGCTAATAGTTGAGATGTTACATTGTATTAAGGTATAAGATAAAACAGAATGTATATCAAACATAGTAATGTCTTTAAATTACTTTACTCTGTAAGTTGAAACTTTATTCTTAAGCAATTTAAGTTTAGCTACTAGGAAATTTGGAAAATTACAAATATGACTCACAACACAACTAAAAATTTACGTAAAAGTTATCCAAATTGTAAATTATGTAAACTTCTAGCAAACATACATAATAAGTACACTGCATTGCAAAAAAATAAAAGTGGATATTTACTTACCTTAATACACCACTCTAGTACCCAAAAACAAATTCGTAGTCGTAGAGCTTCGTAGCGAGCTACGCGGGCGGCCCGCTACGCTTGCTACAATCTACTGCTACGGTGCTACGCGTCCCCGCTACTCCCTATCCCGACAACTCGAGCCACTTCGCAGCAAAGGGGGCGAATTCAAACAACATTATAAATCTTATTCATATTGTTGTCATAGTTAATTCAGGTTTATTGTTAATAATTAAGTAAACCATAAAAATACCAAATTAGGAATGCTAATAAATTCTGGTGTATTTTTATTATTCTTGGAGATAGAATTACGCTATATTTGCACGAATGATGAAATAAAAAACTTTCAATAGGTAATCGCCGAAGCACTAGTATATGAATTCTTCTTAGCTTCAGCGTAATTGTAGCAAATTTACAGCGCCTGTTCATTCTGAGGCAAGTAGGTATTTTTAAGCTTGTAAAAAAACTTATTTCATATCTTTTATTACAGATCTTGCAATAATATCGGAGTTCAGGACTCACGATGCGCAAATACCAAATTATCGCTATCCACGAGTTTAGATGGAAAATTACCAACAAATATTATATTTTATTAATTAAGTACATCGCCTTATTTATCTTATCACAGGCTTTTACGATATTGATGATTTATTATTTTATTCAACCTTGAAGTCTAGAGGGTGTTAATACGCGTTGAGTATTGGTGATAAGCTTATTATATATAAACCTTCCCCTGTTTATCACCAACTAAACACACACACAAAACATGTCTTATCTGCGTACATGAAAGTTCCTCTAGGATACGCGTAAAACCGCGGTCAACTGAACTGTTAGTCATACATAATTTATTCTCGCAGGTCATTGCGCTGCTGTTTGGCGCGTTATTGAATTGTAGTCGGCTTGTGAGCTGTTATTTTACTGTGCATAAGAAGGTGCTTCGAACGGATCACCCTAGCAGGTTTAGAGATATGAACAGTATAAATAAAAGTGTTCATCTTACGGAGTGCAGGTCGTCATCAGCAGTCAATCAAGTTGTAACCTTGTTATGATTATGAAACGATCGCTTAACGTCAGGTTGAATAGTGCTCAAATACGGGCCTACCTAAACCATAAGCAAAAATATTATTATATGGCTTAAATTATGCAGCTATTAAAAAACTACTCATAAATCCAACTATGCAATGCAAATTATTGCAACAAGTAATACAAACTTCAAGAAAATGTATCACTTACCTAAAGTCATTTCGAATGCCTTCTTGTTTCCGCCCAGACCACTTCTAGATAATCTTACTTACTTATTAGTAAATTAAACGAATTTAAAGATGAACTGTTTACAAATGCCCTGAAAATCGATCGGAAAACATGGACTTTTCCTATTCGTTGCCAAGGATACCGGGATCAAAACATTTCCTTACTGAGGCGCCAATAGAAATTGATGCGCGGTATAGCACCTGCTACTACTTCAACGGTAAGTTTATTGCACTTTTAAGTGTTAAGAAAGGCTTAACAGAAAGCTAAGAGATACTAGGCGAAATGTATTTGTCGGTGGGTGGGTTAGGTATGGTAAGTAATCCTTATTTTTCTTATTTAATTAAAAGTTGTATATCTTGCTGTTTATGCTCTCTTCATAATTCAATACTTTAATACCTACATACATAATCTATTCACTATATAAATTAAAGTCGCTTTTGGTGTGTTTCAGTCTGTGTGGCCGCGTTGTTCCTTCTTGAACTACACAACGGGTCAACGGATCTTATTGCGGTTTTCACCATCTGCATCGTTTAAATACCTATTTATTAAACTTATAAAATTGTCTGTCAGTTCAAGTATGTTCGTAAAGACGGGTAATCTCTGGAAATACCTACCGATCCTATTGCGACAAAGCTTTTCACTGATAGAAAGCTACTTTTGCCGAGTGACAGCAGAGCTCAGTGTTTTGCGGGTGGGACATGTTAGACATCATTACTGATTTTACTAAAATGTAGCGAGCTGCAGAAATAGGTAGGTATGAATGAAACTACGACTACTCTTGCATTCAGGCTCATTCTCTTTGCATTTACATGAAAATTATTTATGTAGGTACGGTAGTACCTACTTAGCTTGCTTTGCTGTATAAGATGACCAGAAAATTGGAAATTTCAAATAAATAAATTTAAACCTTTATCGGATTCTCGATGATTCATTATATTTATTATTTTATTGGAATGAACTGCCCCGTTGGTTAAGTGGTCGCAAGCGCTACAGTTGAGCACGAGGTCCTGGGTTACGTTTATGAAATAGGTAGGTAGGTAATGGAATAATACATGCGGTAAATTGTCTACTTACCTAGTTTTCGGTCACATTATACTCGAAAGCATAGCTTCACATCATGAATGACCGAAAAACAGTTAAACAAAATAGTGTTATATAATTTTGAAAACTATTTTTACTGTATTTTTATACGAAAAATTACACAAAACCTTAAAAACTTCTTAACATCATCACATCCATGCAAGCATCAGCAACGCAACGTCAGTTGAGTGACAAAAAATAAGATCTGTCACAACTTAACTAGCCAGTATTAGTATTTTAATGAAGGCGGTTCGATTAGGAAACTTGATAACTTGCGATTATGCCGCCTCTGCAACGCCCCCATAGCAGCTGCTCTGCGAATAGTGTCAGCGTTTGCATTGCTGAGACTCATAGAATTAATAGCATAACTTTTACTTATTCCCCAAAGGGTAAGACAGAGGTGGTACCTATAATACACCCACATTTCGGTATTTCTGTTTACGTCCCTTATATTAGAGGTGACCTTATTGCCATCTACCGGGCGCACATCCAGTCCGGACTGCTACTGAGAAATTTCAGATGGAAAAACCCAATAACACTTTACCCGAACCAGTGATCGAATGAAGGACCTCATGCTCAGCAGTAGCGCTTGAGATCACTATAATCGGACTTTTAATTAGCTGCAATAAAATGACAGCTTATGTGTTACATAAATGACTGGCGTCACGGCCATCAACAAAATCTTGTTTTTCTAGTACAGAATAGTGTAACAAACGAAACTTATTTGACATGCATATATCTCTAAACTCAGTCCGAAATGAGTTATTAAGAAGTGTCATTTACTGCAACTAATTAAAAGTCGGACAATAGACCAACGAGGCAGTCTTAGGTTTGAATAATAAACTCATGATTAAAATAATAAGCGATTAATCATATTGATTATAATCGTAAGCCCGTAGCGTTGACAGAAAATATGGTCCTATGTCTATCGAAGCGGCCGATAGGTACCGTCCCCGTGTGTACGCTGGAAGCTTTCGGGAGTTAACAGAAAGCTCAGAAAAATAGAGAAAGTTAGGCCTTAATTATACTCCATCTATTAATTACGATTTTTTTTTGCTCCTACTTAACCAGCACATCAAGCTACCCGAATTGTCAAATTTTCCCAATCAACTTTGAACCTTATGCTGTGGCGATAAAGCTGAAAATTTATCAAAGAAATTTGACAGATTGTACTAGCTTGATGTACTGGCGTCTGTACCTGATAGGTATTGCCCTTTATTTTATGTGTCATGTATTGTGTACAAGAAGAAAAGAAACCTTAAGAAAAACTCTTATGGAAAAGTGGTTATGGAACAAATCTAAGAGGTTTTATTTGCGAACGAAACGTCGTGGTCATGTTGTATTTGAATAAAAGTGAGTGACGTTTGACGACTCAGAAAATAAACTGAATGCGAATTTGAGAGCCTTGGAAAGTCTCGGCATCAGTAAATACCAAGCATTTATCCTACCTAATAAAGAGTAGGTAATTATGTAACTATAAGTTCTAATGTAAGTGACTATAATTCTGTAAATTCATATCTATTATAGTCGCGAATCATATTTTGATCAAGATACAACCTGACACTGACCTGCAAATTGCATAAAATTTGAATTTCGCGGTCTACCACTGCTCGGCCTCGCGTAACCACAATATCGGGGGAATCCCCAAGTGGCAGTGTAGTGATGCAAGCACTGGGCCCACGCACAATGGTCCATTTGAAGCACTAAGTGCGGAAACCAAACCCATAACATAGAACATAGTTGCAAGCACTGCGCACACCGTTCATTCATTGCGTAAAGTTATAGGCTAGTTCCAAATTATGATTTGTATCAACGAATTTCGTATAAAATCGTACGAGGATGGATGTAAACTCGTATACCTCGTACCAGGACCTCTGAATCTCGTACATGTACGAGAAATTTTAGCGCTAGATAATATCTAGGTGCCGCGCAGACGACAGACTATCCGTGACGCACTTTTTAGTCTGTGAAAACAGCCGGTCGATTCTGTACAAATCTCACCGTGAAAACTTAGGTGAAGTGAGTTTGTTTTTGCTAGGAATTGACACTATTGACAGCTCACTCCACGCTCACTTTACCTAAGTTTTCACGGTGAGATGGTTACAGAATCGCACTGCTGAACCTATGCAATTATATGCAGTAACGCACACGACGCGCGAAAAGTCCGGCGCACAAAAAATCCGTGCAGACCGCACCGCGCCGCTCGGCACAAAAAGTGTGTGAAAAAAATTGAACGTTTTCTTCAACGCGCGCTAACGCAGACCGGCAGATGGCACACACCATAGAGGAAAGTAATATATCGGCACACACTTTAGTCGGCAATCTGCATTTGCTAGGGGTGGACGTAACGCACGCGATCTATTATCATGGCGCCAGAGGTCGATGTAACGATGTTAATTCAAGAAATACAAAACAGACCAGCACTTTATGATACTTCTAAGGCAGAATATCATGATAGACATTTAAAAAGAAAAATGTGGGATGAAGAAATATGTGCGTTTAGTGGGATTGTCCGAAAGGGTTACCGCTGGCCCGGAACATAAAGGGCTAAGGAAGGAACACGGGTGGGTTTTAGTCAGTAAGAGACTGACACTCCCTTCCACTCCACCCAGAGCGGGAGGGGTCATTTGATGATTTCCCATACTGACTCGCGACATCGCGACTTTTTGCGCGCCATGCAGACTTTTTGTGCGCCGCAAACTCGATCGCACAAAAAGTGTGCCGTCTGCGCTGCACCTTAAGCTCTCATTTTACTGCAGCTAATAATTAAAAGTCCGAAAAATCATTAGAACGCGTTCCAGATTTTCAGCAGAAAGCAAGCCTGCATTCCAATATTCAACACTGTCAGTGTCAAAATTGACAAGAAAAATCCTTCAAAGTTTCATATAGGAAACAAACCGTGGAAAAAGCGCGGGAAACCTTGAATACGGCGGTCGTGTTTTTTCTTTCCAAGTGAATTTTAATTTCCTAAAATAAGTTTGTTGGGATCTTTTTGTGTAAATAATTAGTTTTTTGTTTATATATTTCTAGTAGTTAGTTTCTTTTAGTGAGTATTAATAGTTGGTAAGTTTTTTATAAATCTTTTATTATGGACCCTCCAGGGGATCCTGGGGGGTCGATATCTCCGGTCATAGCTCACTACGTGACAATTTCTAATAATGAAACCAGTGTTGATACTGATTGTTCAGTATCAACAGTAAATAATAGTAAAAGGAAGAGGGTTTCAGCTCGGCCCAAAATTTGCAAACATTGCAACAAAAAAAGGCGTAAAAATGGCGGCAAAAAGGATTGCAATTGTGAACTAGAGAATCAGGAGATGGAAATTTCTCATTTCGCGAATGGTTCAGACCCCTCACAAAAAATTACTACTCAGGCATCTAATGAATCAATCATTGTCCAAAATAAAACATCTCCACAGTCTGCAACTCAGTTGGCTAGGTTGACTTTTAAGTCATCAGATGCTGCTCCATATGTTGTTCATGTGCAACGTGAACAAGTCACTGAAAAAACATTCTTACATCCCATTTCTTTTGGCCGCTTTTTGAAAAGAAATAATTTTAAAAATGTGATAAATGGTAGTCTGAAAAAAATCGGCAGAAATCGAATTTCATTGGCATTTTCTCACTATGAAGATGCGAATCTGTTTTTAAATAATACTAAATTAGCTGAAGAAAATTATAAAGTTTTTATCCCTGCTTTCTCCATCACCCGTATGGGTGTTGTAAGAGGCGTTCCTGTCGATTGGTCCGATGAGGAGGTTCAGGAGGCTATTTCTGTTCCCATAGGCTGTGGAGAAATTTTAAAAATTAGGAGGATTAGAAGGAAAGTAATGGTTGATGGTAATAATGTATTCAAGAACACAGAAACAATTATAATTACATTTGATGGACAAGTTCTACCAAAGCGGGTGTTTATGTGTTACACAGCCTTGAGTGTTGAATTATACATTTACCCAACTATTCAGTGTTATAATTGTTGTAGGTATGGTCATGTAAAAAGTCTTTGTAGGTCTAAGCCTAGATGTTTTAAGTGTGGTGATGGACATTCAGGTGAGTCCTGTTCAGTTCAAGATGATGATGTCTCTTGCTGTTTGTGCAGGGGGTCTCATGAAGCTACTAGTAAGAAATGTCTTGAATTTGAGAGACAGAAATCGATAAAAGAAACAATGTCCAAAAGTTGCATTTCTTATGCAGAAGCATCAAAACTACATCCTTTTGTTTCTAAGAAGTCATATATTGACGCCTTAACTACCACTCATGTGTCAGATAGCTTTACTCCTTCAGCTCCACGGGTTAATCCTACATCTAATCAGTCATATTCATATAAAAAAACCGTTTATACTAAACCTCGTTCACCTACAAAATCCTCTATAGGTTATGATCGTCAATCTCATCATGACCTTATTAAGGACTATAATAACACTTCTTCGCTAAATAATGGCACTGCTCTGATTCCTAAGGACAATCTATCTGAAACTACAAGAGATTTAATCATAGCATTAATTAAGTCTTTGTCACAGTCTAACTTAATTTCACCGTCTCACGTTGCCTCTGCACTCGAAGCAGTTACTTGCACTTCTAATAATAATAATGGACAGTCCAGCCGAGGTAATCCAATGGAATTGCCGAAGTGCAATTTCTAAAAAAACTGAAATAATTTATCTTATAAATAAATATAATCCATTTATTTTTTCTTTACAGGAGACATGGCTTAGTCCGGACTCTTTGTTTAGGATTCCGGGTTATGCATGTCTCAGAGAGGATCGATTTGATAAGTATGGTGGAGTAGCCTTACTCATCAAACATCCTCAATCTTTTACACATTTTTCCATTCCTGCTCATAATAGTGATTTTTCTATTATTGCAGCAGTTGTAAATAAAGTTTGTTATGTTTCTGTATATATTCCTCGCCCATCTACTCTGATTTTCGATGAAATTGTAAATATTATTTCTATTCTTCCAAAACCTTTTATACTATTAGGTGATTTTAATTCTCAGCACCAATGTTGGGGTAGTTCCTTGACCAATAGCTATGGGGTTAATCTTTTGGATCTGATTGACACTCATAATCTTTGCATTCTTAATAATGGTTCTCCAACACGACGCACTGCTCCCAACGAGGAAATAAGTGCTCCTGACTTGTCAATATGCTCTCCCAGTCTTACACCTTATTTATCTTGGGAAGTCTTAACTTCTACTCATGGTAGTGACCATTTTCCAATATTACTTTCATTTCCTTTTTATAATAAGCATTATTCTAAACCTCCTCCACGGTTAAAGTATAGACTTGCAGATGCCAATTGGTCATTGTTTAAGGAGCAGTTGGATTTCAACATTTCGGAACTTCCTGAAATTAAATTTGGTGATGAACACTTATGTGCTGAAGCTTTAGCAAAATTAATAATAAGAACTGCTGATAGTCTTTTTCCTATAAAAAATACAGCTCTAGGTTATATCCCATCCCCTCCATGGTGGGATAGGGATTGTTCAATTGCAGTTAAAAAGAGGAAACAAGCAGAGATTCAATATTATGCCAATACTACAGATGAAAACTTTGATGTTGTATGTTCTGCCATTACTGATACTCGTAAATTATTCAAACAAAAGAAGTTCGAAAGTTGGAGACGTTTTTGTCAGAACATATCACCCAATATTCATCCATCAGTTGTGTGGCGAAACATTCGTAGGTTTAGATCTGCATTTAAGGAGTCTCCCTCATCTTTGCTTCCTTCTTCAATGAAAGACCAATTTTTAGATAAGCTAGCACCTTCGTATGTCCCTGAGGAAATAATTACTTATTCTATACCTCTTTCCGATTATGTCAATCTTGCAGAACTCAATAGTCCATTTTCTCTTGCTGAACTCAAAGGTATTTTGTCCCACCTAAAAGATTCTGCTCCTGGAGTTGATGGTATTCCATATTCCTTTATGTCAAATTTAAGCGAAACGTCACTTGACTATTTTTTAAATCTTATAAACTCTATTATGGTCACTGGCAACATTCCCACATCCTGGAAATCCCAAATAGTTTTACCAATTTTGAAACCTGACAAAAGCCCGTCAGATAGTAATGCCTATCGTCCCATTGCACTTTCTTCAGTTTTATTAAAAGTTACAGAGCATTTGGTAAAGAACCGTTTAGAATGGTTTATTGAGAGCAATGATTTATTGAGTGACAGTCAGTTCGGTTTTAGGCGAGGCAAAAGTACTTTAGATAGCTTAAGTATTTTTGTCACGGATATTAGGTTAAGTTTTTCTGTAAATAGTCACCTTATAGCTTCGTTTTTAGATATTACTTCCGCCTATGACAATGTAGTTATTCCGATTTTAAGAAATAAATTACAAAAGTTAAATGTGCCTACAATTCTTTTTAATTTCATTATGAATATTTTATCTGAGCGACGTATTAATGTTTTATTAGAGGATTCTACTTATGAATCTAGATTAGTGTGGAAAGGACTTCCTCAAGGGTCTGTTTTAAGTCCTATATTGTATAATATATATACATATGACCTCGAATCTTCCCTGGACAGTAAAGTAAAAGTTCTCCAATATGCTGATGACCTGGTTTTATACTGTTCTCATCGCTCTATCGAAACGGCTTGCTCTTCACTATCTTCTTCTCTTAATCTTTTAAAAACATGGCTTGATCGTAATGGACTAGAGTTATCATCTTCGAAAAGCTCTGCTGTTTTATTTTCACGAAAGCGGCTTCCTCCTCCTTTTTCTATATATTTTGATGGTCAACCGATTCCAGAAAAATCTTCGGTCAAATTTTTAGGAGTTATTTTAGACTCCAGGCTTACTGGTATTCCCCACTGTGAATATATTTTTTCTAAATGCGAAAAAAGGTTAAATATGTTAAGATGCCTGGCTGGAGTATGGTGGGGTGCCCATCCTTATTGTTTAAAACTGCTATATAATGCTATAGTTAGAAGCGTATTAGATTATGGGTCTTTTTTGTTAGAACCAGGGAGTATTGTTGCTTTTAAAAAACTTAACAATATACAGTCAAAAGCACTAAGAATAATCACGGGAGCTATGAAATCTAGTCCAATTAATGCCCTTCAACTTGAATGTGTGGATCCTCCTCTTTCACTTCGCCGTCAGTTCCTTTGCGATAAATTTTTATTTCGCTCATTGCAATTTTCTAACCATCCTCTACATACAAAACTTCCATTACTTTTAAATCAAATAAATTCTTCTAATTATTGGTCTCATAAAAATCCACCATGTCTTATTCAGAGTTACAAAAAGTTTATTGCCTTACAGGCTCCAAGCTACAGCTCAAATTTATATCCTCTTTTTTGCAGTAATTATGAATCTATAGTTTCTATTCCTGACATACATTTTTCCTTGGGTTTAAATAAAGGGGATGATTTTACGAATTCCTTATTTAATTCAATCAAATATAATTATTGGAAAGATTGGCATCATATTTACACTGATGCGTCCAAACACGATAATTCTGGTTGTGTAGGAGTCGGAGTTTTTCATTCTCAATACAATATAGTTCAAAAGGTTAAACTTCCGCCTGAATCATCAGTGTTCACAGGAGAATGCTTTGGTTTATTCAAAGCTGTAGAATATATAAACATTATGAAATTAAAAAAGACGGTCATATTTTCAGACGCTTTGAGTGTTTTGCAAGCTCTTAGCAAATTTCCATTAAAATGTAAAACAGTTTATCCCTTGGTAATATCTATAAGAAATTTATTGTACAAATGTTATCAGCAAGGGCTTGTAATCAGCTTTGCATGGATTCCGGGACATAGCAACATTTTGGGCAACACCAGGGCTGACCAGCTTGCCAATGAGGCTGTAGATTGTGGAGATCGTTTTCCGTACATTAATTACTGTCATGATCTTGCAGGTCTCCCCATGACGTTCCTTCGGGAGTCTTGGGGAGACTTATGGTCAGACAGTTCAGTATTAAAAGGTAAATTTTATGCCACCATACAAACGTGTATTCCAAAAAAACCTTGGTTTTTTAAATTAAAGTTAAATAAAACTTCTACCAGTTGTATTATCCGTATGAGACTGGGACATGTTTGTACTCCAGTTCACCTTGCACGGCTTCATATCATAGATAACGATATTTGTGAGTGTGGTGAAAGTGTGGGGGATCTGAACCACATTTTCTTTTCGTGTTCTCTTTATAATCATTCTCTTTTTATGGACTCCTTAAATCATCATGAAGTTCCTCTTCCTACTTCCATTCTTACTCTTTTAGCATCTAATGATCCTATAATATACAACTGTTTATCTATTTTCATTAATTCTAACTCAATCCGTATTTAGTTTACTATATATTTTATTTGAAAATTTATTCCTTTTCCGATCCTGACCAATTTATATTTCCAAATTCCGTCCAGATACCATTCTTTAATTATTATAAGTTCCCCCGTTTTTGTTAGTGGCAAATGCGCAAATAGCGACTTGCCAAGAGAGAAGAAAAAAAAAAAAAAAAAAAAACAAACCGTGAATAGGACGTGGTAGTTTGCGAGTATAAAATAAATACAAACAATTGGGAGGGAAATTGGAAACAAACTGAAATGCAAAATAATACACACTTGGAGAGTAATTAATTACAAATTCCTTGACGTCACGGACAAAATTCTTGACGACTATGTTTGTTTTGTGCTCAATAACAGTAACTTTTTAATAAAATTGCGATGTTAGGACAAGTGCATTGTGTGCAAAGTGTAATGTGTGCATTTTTCTTGGTCTGAGGAATTTCCCATAGAGATGGAGAAGCAGAAAGCTGTTTTATTTTACGATCTATGCAGGCTTTGCCTTGAAAACCCTGGGGCGGATGATATTTTTACAAAAACAAACCTAGTTCATGATATATTCCTATGTACAGGTGTTAATGTACGTACTTTTAATGTATATTTTTTGCGTAGAAATAGCCATTCGAAGGCACATGAATGTAAAATAAATGATAAACTGAATTCTTACAGGTTGCCAGCCAAGATAACTTGCCCCGGAAAATATGCTTTAAATGTTTAGAAATTGTCGTATACGCGAAGCAGTTGCGAGTGCTGGCTACAGCAAATGATACACATCTGAAGTCCCTGTTTGATGATAATGAAACATTTACTATAGGGTTCCATAGAACAGATCAGGTATTGTGAAAATTTTTAGGTAACCATACAGAATTAGGCCAAATGAAATTATACATACCTATCTCAGACCTTATTGGTCTGAGATACCTATATGTTAATTCAAATGTGTGTAAATAATCACAATTCTTTCAGAACCAGAAAGAAGGAAGCACAATTTCAAGGAAAAGCAGCACAGATTCAGACAGAACTGTTAAACTAGAGATAGTAGAAAATTTTAATAGTTCTCCTGAAAACCAAAGTCAGTCAAAGAAGAGGACGACATCACATTTCTCTGACCAAGTAAGTAAAGCTCTTCATTTCTAATCAGTTGAAGGACACTGAATGAGACACAATAGAAGTTTTACTGTTTTTATGACTATGGGCCTTCAGCGTCCTTCAAAGTGTGACTATCTTGGCATGTACATAGTTACCTAATAAAATTTTTGTGACAAAAAATAAAGTGAATTCAAATTTTTATCCAGCACTTTTTGAGATTATGGCTCCCAAGATGGAGATGTGCTGACTTTACATACCAAGATAACGTGCCCCAGAAAAAATGCTTTAAATGTTTAGAAATTGTCATACACGCGAAGCAATTGCGAGTGCTGGCTACAGCAAATGCTACTCTTATAAACAGCTTCCCGTCATGTCATGAGTGTGGATCCTTCAAATAAAATTAAACTACAAAAACTTCACTATTAATTTATTTAAACAGTTCGAAAAACCCCTTATAATAACTTATAAAAACCCATGCTATTCTAAATATCCTCCAAACTAAAACATTGCAAATACAAAACCAAGTTCTCTTTTTATATCTGTTCACACACACCACATTTTTCTGACTCAATTTTCACAGTAATCTTTATTCAAAAATCTTCTAACAACAATCAACTTTTTCACATACCATAGACTTTAAGAGGGTTGATCCGTTAGAGCCACGCTGGAGTCAAAATTGATGATTTCCGACGGACAATAAAACCATAATCTGTTTAATCTATAGATAAGATATTGACGTCATATTAATGGGAATTTCATAATCTAGTGCATGGCTGAAAAACATTTTCATTTATTCGTACAGTTTTCTCATTAGAACAGTTTTTATGCAAGCCTTTTTTTAAACTAGCGATCGACGGTCTACGCAAATGCAAGGTATTAGTAAAACCATATACGACAAACTTATAACAACGTTGCTTTATAAATAATAATAGCATTTATTAGTGCATGGCTGAAAAAAAAAAACGATTACTGTAAGTTTTCATTCAAGAAAAGTATATTCAAAAGTGTCAATTTTAGCCACTTTTCGATATTTTAAACGCGTTAGTTTAGGATGAAATCTGAAATATTTATATGTTATTTTAGGCCTAGTAAACGAAGACATTTACGTTCTAAAACATGGTACAAATATTTTTTTAATAACTTATTTTTTTATTTTACTATGAATTATTTAGTGCAGCTATATAATCGGCGCGGAATCACGCCAGCGCTCAGTGCCGGCCGAGGCCTTTCAGAGGTAGGACGTGTGTCGCTCCCGTAGCCGCGAGTCGCGTAAAATATTATCGTACTTTCGCGAGTTTTTAGCGCGACTAGGACATGTTGATACGTTTTATTATAATATATTTTTATTATATTACAAAACTTTGGTGAGTACATATTTTAATGTAATGGTGTTCTATTAACTTAAGAAAGATTAAATTAGACTTCTTTATGCATGTTTTCATTTTACTTTTTTTTCAGATATGGCTAACAAAAGGCGCTATATGGGAACAAAAAAAAAACGAAAATTTGGCCAAGGCTAATGAAGCTAAAAGGTATGTTACCGAGGTTCTCTACTTATAAAAAATATATTTTTATTAGGTGTAATTAAGAAACAATATACTTACTACTTTTTGAAGTAATTTTTTTTTTATTACTTTTTGTTTGGATATTTTTATGAAACACAGTAGTAATAAGATAAAGTTAATATCCAATTCGTTGTTATAGGCAGAAAAGAGAAGTTCAAATACTTCAAAACCAGGACTTAAATAAAAATGCTGTTGTAAGTTTTATTTTTTTACTTTATATTTTACTAGCTGCGGCAGACACGTGTTTCCTTGGTTTTGATTGAGCAGTTGTTAAACCAAAACTAAATAAGACCTTTCTTCATTATTTATTTATCTCAAGCCGACAATCGATCGCCTGTCATGGTGCTTACTTTTTGTGTCACTATATTATACCCTACATATTATTTTCAGAATCAAGAAAATGAAAAAGACAGTGAAAAAACACTGGAAATTCTGGAAAACTTGCAGGCATTAGAAACGGCTCCAATTCAAGATCCTGACGCAGGGAATCTTGTAAGAATTACTTGGTCATTTGTATACATATTTTAGCACAAAAAAACATTGTTAGTTATGTGCTATCTTAAGCCGACAATCGATCGCCTGTCATGGTGCATACGGTTTGTGTCACTATATTATACTCTACATATTATTTTCAGACTCAAGAAAATGAAAAAGACAGTGATAAAACACTGGAAATTCAGGAAAACTTGCAGGCATTAGAAACGGCTTCAATAGGGATGTTGCCTGGGTAAAAATAAATCGATTCGATTTAGTCCCTCAGTAAGATTATTAAAAAATATTGAACACGTATTTTTTGTTTTATCAATTAGATAAAAAATTACAAAGATATATCACATCAAAGTTCAGGAGTGGGGGGCTTTGACGTAATAACGTGCTAAAATTTGTAGCACGGCGTGACGTCATACGAAATTTCCAAGCGCTGTATCTTCGTAATTTTTTGTTTGCCAGACAAAAGAAAAAATACGTATACAATATTTTTTAGTAATCTAACTGATGGACTAAATATATTTTCTTAGTCAACTACCCTATTCAAGATCCTGACGCAGGGAATCTTGTAAGAATGACTTGGTCTTTATAAACATATTTTAGGACAAATAAAACAAGAACCTTCAAGAACAAGTGCGTATTTACAGTATACTTTCATAAGTTCAGATACATGTTGTACATTGTTTCTGATAATATTAGACTTAAAAATATATTTCCAAATTTTATGTTATAGGTAAATAGTAGACAAGAAGTTGAAAGGGATACTGTACTTCAGACAGAGAGTGCACTTTGGCTAGAGCTACGACGTTGTTTATTGACAGCCTCTTCATTCTGTAAAGTGTGCAAACGGCGATCGACTATTAGCCCAGCCCCTTTGGTTAAACAATTTCTTTACTCATATTCCTTGGACCATATCCCTAGTATTCAACATGGGAAAGTAAACGAAAAAGTGGCCATAGAACAGTTGCAGGTACAAGTTTAGATTTTTCTAACAAACAATTTATTTTTATATTCTTAAATTCTATTAAAAAGAAGTAATTAGAGTATTGAGTTTCAAATTATTATGATTACAGGTGCTTCGCCGGATGGACTAATCGACGATGATGGCATCACCGAAATTAAATGTCCTAGTTCGGCATTTGGATTAGAGGCAGATTTTGCTATTAGCCAAAAAAATATTAAATTCTGGAAAATAGATGGATCTGTGAATCGACGCCATGACTGGTTTTATCAGATACAGGGGCAGCTGCATATAACTAACAGAAATTACTGTCTGTTTGCTGTGTGGACAGGCAAAGATTTTAAATTGAAGACTGAAAACATAATCAGGGACGATAAATTTTGGAGCGAAAATATGGAACATCGGCTAGTCAGCTTTTACAATAAATGCCTGTTACCCGAAATTGTTGATCCCCGAAAAGCTAGGTCCATGAAACTTAGAGACAACAAATATTAAGATTTTATTTTACACGAAATTGTTTTTATTTACTTTAACCTAACTAATAATAATTTAATTGCTCATTTATTACAATAAACAAAAAACTGAATCCCCGCTTACGGAAAACGAAAACATTCCCTACTAACTAAAAACTGGCTAAGTATCAAGATGATTCTAAGCGGTGTATGATACGCGCTCCAACACAGACGGCTGTGTGTGCGTTTAACTGTATAGCTGTGTGAGTAAATTTACCTAAACACGAGGCGCGCCGCTCTGGAGTAACGCTCTTAAAAGCTGCCAGTAATTCAAAGACATAAAATTCAGTTAAACTAATATTACAACAGATACACATCTGAAGTCCCTGTTTGATGATAATGAAACATTTACTATAGGGTTCCATAGAACAGATCAGGTATTGTGAAAATTTTTAGGTAACCATACAGAATTAGGATGTTAATTCAAATGTGTGTAAATAATCACAATTCTTTCAGAACCAGAAAGAAGGAAGCACAATTTCAAGGAAAAGCAGCACAGATTCAGACAGAACTGTTAAACTAGATATGGTAGAAAATTTTAACAGTTCTTCTGAAAACCAAAGTCAGTCAAAGAAGAGGATGACATCACATTCCTCTGACCAAGTAAGTAAAGCTCTTCATCTCTAATCAGTTGAAGGACACCGAATGAGACACAATAGAAGTTTTACTTTTTTTACGACTATGGGCCTTCAGCGTCCTTCAAAGAGTTACTATCGGTGGAGCTAAAGGAGACAGCATGAAAAAGTCATTGGAAAAAAATCTGCTCCGATGATTTTTATACCGAGCAAAAATGTATAATATTATTGTTTTAATCACATTTTTCCAAAAAATAGTCGTCATCTGTATTGACGAGAGGGGGGGTTATATGTCAGTCACGTGCATGAACCTCATTGAAAATTTGACAAACAAATTAATTTTATACCTTATGAAATTTATACATCTCAATTTTTATACTTTTAAAATAATAAAGAAAATATTTTTCAGTCAGCCGTATTTTTGACGGGGAATTAATTATCTATGCAAATGCGTGTCGTGTATCCGAATTCTAGAAACACTGAATTGCATACGACAAGGATAGCATAGCTGTTTCCGTGGAAAGTGGAACAAGGACGCCCGATCTGAGTTTTGTTCTCTAGGGGAATTCCTGAATTGTTTCTTTAGCTGATTTCTTTAGCTGACAAAATTAATAAATAAAATGTGGTGTTTTTTATACTAAATTGATATTAAGTATACTTATTGAATTCGAAGTATAAGATGACTTAAATGTTAAAAAAATAAAAAATCATCGTCAGCTGATTGTTTATGGGTCAGTGACATTGTCAGTTTATTTTCCAAAAAGCCTATGCAACGCTCAAATGCATTGAGCGCGCAAAATGCTTATCAGGCTGACTGACGGTATTACCCCCGTCAAAAATACGGCTGACGATTTTCTTTATTATTTTAAAAATATAAAAATTGAGATGTATAAATTTCATAAGGTATAAAATTAATTTGTTTGTCAAATTTTCAATGAGGTTCATGCACGTGGCTGACATATAACCCCCCCTCATCAATACAGCTGACGACTATTTTTTGAAAAATGTGATTAAAACAATAATATTATACATTTTTGCTCGGTATAAAAATCATTGGAGCAGATTTTTTTCCAATGACTTTTTCATGCTGCCTCCTTTAGCTCAACCGCTATCGAAGCAGCTGACGTTCGGAGCTATTATGTGTTAGGGGAAAACTATTATTGTTATGATTTTCAGCCGGTATAAAATGACTTGCTCAAATATAGCGCCACCTCCCGTACTTATTACATAAACTACATAAATAAAACAAACAAACATTTTGTTCTTTCTCTAAATGTAGACTGAGTGAGTGGTACAGTCTACTGCAGAATCAAGTAGTATGCGTCTTATTTTAAGGTTTAGTTAATGTTTTTAAGTTAGGTCTAAGTTTATACTTTTATTTTGTATTGTAGGTATACTGAGTTATCATAATTTCATTTGCTAACATGGATATCCGGTGTCAGTTTACGATAGTCAAATTGCAAAATGTTTTTTTGCAAGAAATCATTTTATCCATGCCTACCTACATAGATAAAAAATCTAAACTAATCATATTTTTTGCCAAGGTTACTCCTATTAAATCTGAAGAAAAGAAGATATCAGTTAGAAAAGACTTGTTTGACTCTTCTGGAGCTGTGGTAAGTGCCTCCGGAAATTCTGATATGTCTTATTGGGTGTTTAGACCTCTGACCTATTCCTAGAATGGTGTAATATTGTGACGTATTTATTAAACTTAAATTGCATCTATTTGAGACAGTTTCAGAATTACTTATTTTCTCCTAAATAAATGTCCTAACCCAAGAATGCCTCCAATCCAAACTGCATGTTACATAATTATAGTTCCTTCTAAGAATGAAATGTTTCTATCCCAATTTGTATTTCCACTCATCTCGTGTTAACACAAGCTATCATATAACTTATTGCTCATTACATGGTCCATCAAAATACAAAGTACGAAAATACAATTTTATTGATTGCAGACTTCATCAACTAAAGAGGTCATCACATCTGTAAAACAGAATTTGAAAGTAAAAATAAAAAGATTTAAAACAGAAACCGGTGATTGTTTTCACTATGTATGCGACGTAAGTGTACTTATTATTACATTAGTAAAACTTGCATTTTGATGATAGTAGTTTCAGAATAAACCAAAAAATATTAACTTTTCTTTTTCAGGTATGTCAAAAGAAGTTCAATGCATGGAAAAAGTATTATTTGCATCAAAAAACACATAATAGAAATATAATGTGTCCGCTGGATACTTGCGGAAAGAAGTTTGCGACTAAAGGAGACCTCGAAAAGCATGTGCGAACACACACGGGTGAGCGGCCTTACGGCTGCGACCTCTGCGATAAACGGTTCGCGCAACGAG
Organism: Luperina nickerlii; assembly: GCA_963855955.1. Taxonomy (NCBI): domain Eukaryota; kingdom Metazoa; phylum Arthropoda; class Insecta; order Lepidoptera; family Noctuidae; genus Luperina; species Luperina nickerlii. The sequence goes on from OY979682.1 coordinate 14,467,237, forward strand.
GCTCACTGAAGTCGCACAAACTAACTGTGCACGCACAAAGTGGAACCCCTGAAAAAAGCTGAGAAGAGTAATTAATGAATAATACTAGTTGTTGCATTTTGTTATTTTAAGGAACGCAAGTCAATTAATGCTCGGTTCCTACTTCCTATAAACAAAAAAAACCAGTCAAGTGCGAGTTGAACTCGCGTAGAGGGTTCCGTACGATGAATATTTTATCATCCATGTTTTTTTAAATCTGATCCAAATTTGTTTGTGGTAACTAATAATCCAGTCAAAATAGACAAAAATAAGTCGTAACTTAGACAAAATTCGCATAGAGCTGAAAATTGGCAGAGATGTTAAATACATCATTATAAATGAAATGTCAAAAATCCCCTTCGATCCTACTTCTGCAAAAAAAATTATTCAAGGTCAAAAGTACAAAATTAAGGTTTTTTCCATTTTTCTCGAAAACAGTAAGTATTATCGTGAAAATAGATCAGACAAAAGTTGTAGATCATACAATTCTCTACAAAAATGGTCCAGTCACTTTTTCTCTTACGACTCACCATTCGTGAGATATCGCGGTTTTAATCATTAGAAATTTCATATTTTACATAATATGCACACATTTCCGCACCACCTATGAGGTAATGTACTTAGTACATTTTTTCTAACGTGGTTTCCCCAGTAGGTGATGGAGATAGCCCTTCAATTAACTCCCCTTGACTTGTACATACAGCAGGAAGCGGCGCTAGCCGCCATCAGGCTAATGCATCTGGGCATATGGGGCAAAAACATTACCAGTCCACACGCTAAAATCCTGGACCGGGCGATTGAGTACCAGCCTCTCATCGCTGCCCCGTGTGACAGAACACCAAACCAACCGATGTTCAACAAGAACTACATTATACAAACAGTTCAGGAAGAAAGGGATCAGTCAGGAGTTAATGAAGTGCGCATTTATACAGACGGCTCTAAAACACAAAACGGTTCAGGTGCTGGCGTACACTCCCTTGACCTAAATATTAACTTTCACATACCACTAGGCACACATACGAGTAGTTCGATCTTTCAATGCGAATGTGTTGCCTTAACACAAGCTGCAACAGCAGTAAAGCGCTTAGGCATCCGGAACTTTGGCATTAAATTCCTATCCGACAGCCTATCTGTGCTCAAAGCTTTAGGAAGCAAACAAACTAACAATAAGCTAATTTTTGAGTGCCATCTAGCTCTGGAGAGTTTATCGACGTCTAATCGTATTACTCTCCAGTGGATCCAAGGGCACAGTGAATCTCTGGGCAATGATGCTGCAGATGAACTTGCGAAGAGAGGCTCTGATATGAGGGTGCTAGGCCCGTACCCACTTCTCCCTTTGCCTTTCTCACAATTTCGTTCGTGGATTCGCCAAAGATCGACCGAACTTCATAACAACAGATGGTCACGGGCAACAGACTGTAGGTAGACAGTCAAAATTGGCTTTACCAATGATACACCCGCGATTAACCAAAAAACTTCTCAGCCTGAGTAGGAATAACCTTAGAATAATAATAGGTACAATTACGGGCCACAACCTCCTTAACAAACATCTTTTCATCATAGGCGCCACGGACAGCCCCCTTTGCAGGGGCTGCCTTTATGCCGAGGAATCAGCCGCCCACGTCATCCTGGATTGCGAGGCCGTGGCTTCTCAACGTGCAGAAATCCTCGGAACAATGAGGTCGCTCCGCGAAGCCTGTGAAGCTCCCAGGAAGCTTCTGTGCTTCTGGGCGGAGCTAGGCTAGCTCTGTTAGCCAGAATCCCCACGCACAACGCGAATGCGGGAAAGGGAGTCCCATCATCATCATCATTCCCCAGTAGGTATACTCTACGATCTATTGTAATAAAGAAAGTTTGATCAGATCGTATCCTTTTAATTGAAAGAATCCTCGTAGTAATATTGCTAATGAGTAAAGTGGAATAGATTGTTTTTTCCACATGTCATTATATAAGATAATTGTCTAATTCTACTTCGACAATTATTTCTTCGTCTTTATTTTCTTCTTCTTGCAGAAGTTCACTGTTCTAAGAAAAGGGATGCATCAATTGTCTCCTCATTAATATCATAAATATCTTCATCTGTTGTATTTCTTTCAATATAACATGTAGAAAAACAACCTATTCCACTTTGATCATTAGCAATATTACTATTCCTGCAATTAATAGGATACGATCTGATCAAACTTTCTTTATAACAATAGATCGTGGAGTATACCTACTGGGGAAACCACGTTAAAAAAATGCGCCAAGTACATTATTACCTCATAGGTGGTGCGGAAATGTGTGCATATTATGTAAAATAGGAATTTTCTAATGATTAAAACCGCGATATCTCACGAATGGTGAGACGTAAGAGAAAAGTGACTGGACCATTTTTGTAGAGAATTGTATGATCTACAACTTTTGTCTGATCTATTTTCACGATAATACTTACTGTTTTCGAGAAAAATGGAAAAAACCTTAATTTTGTACTTTTGACCTTGAATATTTTTTTTTGCAGAAGTAGGATCGAAGGGGATTTTTGACATTTTATTTATAATGATGTATATAACGTCTCTGCCAATTTTCAGCTCTATGCGAATTTTGGCTAAGTCAAATGTCTATTTTGACTGGACTAAAAATGCCCAACGCTCCTAGAAGTTGTAACTTAAAAAAAAAACCAATCTGGGCATTTAAATAGATTCGTAAGCTAGTTTTACCTGCGATAGCGACTTCCATATAGGAAGGTCTACTATGCAAAGTTATGAGGTCTTTGCTTCATTATTGGTAAAGATACAAGTCTTATTTTTAACCAATAACAATCCGTAAATATAGAAATTGGTCAAGTAAATTATGTAAAAGTATAATGACGCGCTCCTGAAGTCTAATGGAACCTTAAAGTGGGTGTAGACTTTAAGGTTCGACCAGTGGCGTAGCGTGGGTGGGGCGGAGGGGGCGGCCCGCCCCGGGCGGCAACCCGCGGGGGCGGCAAAATGTCGCCGGTGAAGCGGGTTGAGATCTATGATTCATTCATTTCATGTGTCAGAACGTCTGACAAGTCAAGAAACAACAATGACGTAAAGGAGACGGGCGAATCTGGGCCTAACGTTACACAAATGAAATATTTATCAATATTTTGTTTCAGTTTTTTTGCAACGCATAGATTTCACCGTAACAGCGGGCACACGAGCGGTGCGGCGCCGCAACGTTGGGATGTCGCAGCGGCGCCGTAGCAGCGTTGGACAGAGTAGAGAGTACACTAACTGTTTATGCGTGAACAACTGAGCGGTGCCGCTCCGACGTCGCAACGCATTCACCCCTCCCCGCCTCGTCTCGGTGGTTGCAAGTCCGGTGCGGCGCCGGAGCGCATCGTGTGACATGCCACAGATATTTCTATGTAAGACGACGCAGCGACACCGCTGCGGCGCCGCACCGCTCGTGTGCCCGCTGATACGGTGAAATCTTTGCGTTGCAGCGCCGAAAAGCATCGTGTGCTCTTAGGGTTCATTTTTCAATAGACTATATAGCTTTTACATGAGGAATAAACATTGCGACTGGATAACTTTTATCTGAGGAATAAATATTGCGGTTTGACAGAGTTTGTATAGAAAAACTATCAAACTGTCATAATTTTATGATTCTTCAGCTATAATATATTTGACTAGGTACTAGTCCAGTCATTATAGTAAGTTCACCTCGGAATTCGAGATACCCAGCTGTAAGTCTGTAAATACTTGTATATTGACACCCTAAAAATTGTCTCAAAACCTACATATGGTAGGGTGTACGCAACTATTAAATTTCAAGGTCAAAGGTCACAAAAATCGATTTTTTGCGCTTTTTTTGTAAATATCTCATTTCCTATGAGTTTTTTGCTATTTGTATTTATGATCAATATTGTAGAATACAAAATTCTCTACAAATTTTGTTTAGAAAAATTGTTCATACGGTGAACCGTTTTCGAGATAGAGGGCGGAGAGCGCGCGGTCACAGCATCACTTCAGGTCAACCAGTGCCTCCGGTCGAAAACGCGCCATATATAGTTGATGAACTATCGATAAATCAATAATTATAAATATTTGTCAATTTTTATTAACTATTATATTATATTTTATCATTTTCTTCATGCATTAAATCTATATCTATTCAATAATACTGATAACCGTTGACTAAAATTAAAAAAATAATTAAGGGAAAAACTTAAATGATAATATAATTATATTCCCATTTACACTAATGACATTTTAAATAGAAAATAATTAAGTGCATCTTCTTTAAAATCTGTAAAGGTCCCAACTAGCAAAAAATAATCTTACAAATATCCTAAGACCATATTTTTTTCACTCTTAATTCACACTTATAGACTGTTATAAGTGTGGATTTGGGCGCACTTTATAAGTATATTCACCCTTGCAATTGACTTGTAAGGGTCTCGCGAAGAGTAATTTCAATCTTACAAAACTCTTGCCTGATACTTTTATAATGACAAACACACTTACAAGTGACTTGCAATGGCATGCTTTAAGGGCAAACAACCTTAAATTCCTCTTACTAATGCTGTTTTAAGTGTAATATCGCTAGTAGTCCTCTTTGCGATGTTCCAGTAAGAGTATAATTTTACAAACTGCCGTGAAGTCGCGAAGTGAATTTAAAACTTTAAAAAATAAAAACACGCATCAAAAACGTTTTATTTCACTTTTCTACAAAATTTCTAGTTTCTTAATCATGTATTTGTCATGAACTCTATGTGAATATTAGGTTGCGAAGTAGCTTTTGTCGATTATTTTGAAATTTGAATAACAATATTTTCACGGGCCTTTTCAAAAATGTAACTTATATTATAAATTATTTCAATTAATTTGTGAATTAATATCAAATTATCGCCATTACGACCAACCATGACTTATAAGTGCTTTATCAGAACAATATAAGTCCACTATTCTTATGTAAGGTTTATATCGCACTCAAAAAGTCACATTATACTTAAAACATATATTCTACACGGCCATTATTACTGATAAAAATTTTAGGGTTCCTTGAAATGTAAAAGAAAGCCAACCGACGAATTCATTATAGGTATCAATTAATTCACGCTTATATTGTTTTAGGACAAATATGGTTGCAATTATGAATGTCGACTGTTTCTTAAGTAAAAAAAAAGATCCGAATGCTTAATAATGAAAAATGGCCATGGGACATAACGCACTTTGTATTGTATGAAAACTGTATCGCCTGTGGATATCCCACTTCAAAGTTCCTGCCCCAACATTTCACAATCACCCAAAATGATATTCTGGTGCACAGGCTGCCGTAAATTTGCAATTTACGACCACTACTCAAATGATGAATGTGAAGTGTGTTAACTAATTAAAACAAAAAACTTCTACTGATTATACCTATACGTAAATAAAATTATAAATATATAGTGATATGCAATTATAGCTCACTTCCAAGCTACTTATAGAAAAATTTTGGGTAGGTACACTTTTTACTACTTACGTACTTGTAGTTTAGGCATTATTAGTATTAAGTATTTATCTATACCTAGATGATGTACAACATTATTAAGCATTCGTACTTATGCGTAAATATAACGAATATTACAGGAAAAATAGTACAGTTCGAACACGCTGGCAACATTCGTGGCTATAATGCTTTTTGGGTATTCCCCCTAATAGACACGCGCCACTGGCGTACATTTAGGTACTTGGGTAATATGTGTTGGATTCTTTTATTCAGAATCACAGCAAGTTCATTATAAGCTAAGTGTGATATATTATTATTAATGGCCCATTTTTTAATATCTTCCCGCAACTGTACATTTTTTTCATAATCCGAAATTTCATTTTCAGTAGGTACTTCAGTAATTGCAATCACTATAACTACGTCGTTCAATAATGTCAACAAAAAAGTTGTCATTATTTTGTACGGAACCATCAAAAATACAACAAGGAAAATAAACAACGCTTAATAGCGAATTGTTTAAGACACTTGTAGGAGTTTTAAATTGCTTCTACTCTATATTATGTCTTAGGCGAGAAAAATCACACGTTTTACAGAAGTCTATTATAACACTTAGTATAGTCACTTCTAAGATCGAATATACTTACAAAATGTATTTATAAGTATTAATTAAGTATCAAAGGCAATTAGACTTGGAAAAGCCGCTTATAATGGCACTGCTCCTATTAATATTATATAAATCTATTAAAACACTTAGTATAGTCACTTCTAAGATCGAATATACTCACAAAATGTATTTATAAGTATTAATTAAGTATCAAAGGCAATTAGACTTGGAAAAGACGCTTATAATGCTACTGATCTTATTAATATTATATAAAGTTTTCTTATATACGTCTGTAAGAATATGTTACAGGTATGAATACTCTGAAAGCTTATATAGTTCTACAACATTACACTGTTAAGGGTTCTAGTTTAATCAGAACACATATAAATCTTATATGAAGCCATAGCTCTTACAAGTTTTTGTTTGTAAGAGTATCTAGGGTGTCTGGCTTAATCAGAACACATATAAGCTTTATATGACACTATAGTTCTTACCATCTTTTGTATATAAGGGTATTTTGCTAGTTGGGGTGGTAATGGTAACCCCAGGTATGGGGTTGGGCAATGCGAAACAATTTTCTGGAGCCTATCATGACAATTTTGCCACCTGCTCCAGAAGATTTACTAAATACAATTTTCTGCAACTGCAAGAGTGGTTGTGGTTCGCGATGCGGATGTAGGAAAGCGGGCTTGCAATGCTCTTTAGCTTGTGGCCAATGTAATGGACAAGCTTGTCTCAATGCTCTACCATATCAAAGCGACATTAACGAAGATGGAACCTTTGACCCCGAAATCATGGAAGAACTTGAGACAAATGTCGTTGAAGACGATAATGAAGACCAGTTTGAAATTTACCAGCAGCCGGAAGACGACGATCAAGAGGAAGAAGATGATTAAAATTATAAATTGTAGTTTTTGTACGCTTTATTCCATTTTTTTACTGTTAATAAAAATAAATGTATTGAATGATATTTTTTAATAAAAAGATTAATTCATAATTTATTTGTTTTTTTTCATCATGTAAGAAGTTATTAATACTTACCTATTACTTAATTAGGTTAAAATTCAAATATAATTCCTATATTTTCATTAACAATTCTGCAATTACATGGGCAGGTAAGTGTTGTTAAATAAATTAATACTGAATAAAAAGTGGATAGGTTAGGATAAAAATGATAAGATATAATATAATAGTTAATAAAAATTGACAAATATTTATAATCATTGATTTATCGATAGTTCATCAACTATATATGGCGCGTTTTTGACCGGAGGCACCGGTTAACCTGAAGTGATGCTGTGACCGCGCGCTCTCCGCCCTCTATCTCGAAAACGGTTAACCGTATGAAAATTTTTTCAAAACAAAATTTGTAGAGAATTTTGTAGTCTACAATATTGATCATAAATACAAATAGCAAAAAACCCATAGGAAATGAGATATTTACAAAAAAAGCGCAAAAAACCGATTTTTGTGACCTTTGACCTTGAAATTTAATAGTTGCGTACACCCTACCATATGTAGGTTTTGAGACAACTTTTAGGGTGTCAATATACAAGTATTTACAGACTTACAGCTGGGTATCTCGAATTCCGAGATTCTTACCTAATTTAAGCTTAAATGACGACTATACTGAGATAATTTTATCCATAAAATCTGTCAAGACGTCTTTTTTATTCTACGAATAAAAATTATCTGTCGATTGAAAGTGGTGGTCAAAAAGTCTGAGCCTCGTAGTTTTTGTTGATCTGTACACGAAATTAAGAATTTAGATCTTTACTGTTCCAATTGTAAAACTTATTCTGATTTTTTGCAGTAAGGGCGTGTGTACACCATGTTTTATAAACGACCCGTCGACGCGCGTTTGTAGCGATACAGACGCGATACGCACGCGAGTCAGACGCAGCCTGTAGCACTGTAGGATAAAAGCGCGCCATCGACGCACGTTTCTAAAACGCGCGTCAACGGCGCGTTTAAAAATCGTGGTGTGCACAGGCCCTAAAAGGCTAATAGGTAATAATACGTACGTAATACGGGCTGGAGTCCGCAACTCCACGTCAATGCGCGTATTTTGCGTACAAGGTAAAAGGCTAACTAAGTAAACAATATTGACTACTCAGCACAAAGTACGCTGCCTGTATACCAAACACTTTGTTCGACAGTACATTTACCAATGTTTGTTGTGCTGCAAGTGTACACACGATGTCAAGCTATACTTTCCAGTTTTAGCTGACCTCGCATTGTATTTATCTTTTCCTACAATGAGAAGTCAGCTTATACTAGAAATGTATCGTGTAGAAATGTATACATGCCAAGAAGATCGATCGATTGATTAAATAAAAACGTTTTTCTAAAAAATTTTGTGCGTCGCAGTGTGAACCACGTCTAGAGAAGATCCTTTGCCTGGGGCTAGAGATTGGCCAGCCTCTTCTACTGCACATACCATGGAATCGTATCCAGTTAAAAAGAGACACCTACCACTTGAATTGGCTTTCAATCCAAAGGCATTTTAGCATGGAACAGATAATAAGGTTCCGTGCATTTTAGAATGACTGTGGGTGCAGAAATCTTTACTTTTTAATGTTTTAAAATAAAATAAAATCATTAAAATAATTTGTTTTTATTTGATACAATAATTACATATAGGATAAGTATTTACATATATCTATATTACACTATAATATGTTAGGCCTATACTTTAATATGCAATAATAAAAGCAATAATATTTTGGTACTAATATCTCGAAAGCACATATATTTTATGTTACATCTACCTTCACATTACAAGATGAATGAAATATTGTAACGGACAGAGCCGTAAGCATAAGGCTTCGTTCGCACTAGGGCACGAGTCGCGATATGCATAATGCATAACAAATAAATGTCTCCATCGGCGTCGTTTTGTGCCGTAATGCAAACATCACAAGAAAATTAAATAAACATCTATTAATATGCAGTCGAGTAGATGTCAGATATTCAGACATGGAGGTACAGAGCGCAAGGTCTTAAATCGCTAAACAGAAAATACGAACATTTTGTTACACAGTAACCAATTTAATTATGTTGACAATAGATTGTCAATTTTTATTCACATTGAAGCATAAAACTTACATAAAACTCATTCATTTCTTATAATATTCTGTTACAAATATCATTGATGGTATCTACAATTTTTTTTTCGTCAGAACTATCATTTAATCATGCAGGTAGTAAGTTGTATAATTATTAGGATAGGAAATAATTCAGTGCAGATTAAATCGATAACAGAGACCACTACCTTATAAAATTATGGAATAAACATTGATAAGTTATAAATTGAAAGTACTAACACATTTGCAGCACTCTATTTTGGCCATCACTTCCCAACACATGGCGATTTTAAGACTGACCACTCCCTAGACACTGTCACTCAGTGGAATGCGTACAGCAGCAACAAGAATGTGCACACGGCGACCACGAGGCCTATGATGAGGGAGTCGCGGCGTTTGCGAGCGTTGATCCGGTAGATTAAACTGTTCAGCATTGGGAATCTAGAAAAAATACGATGGTTTTTGTAGGAAGACAAGTAATATTCATGTTATAGACCCTTTAACATTATATTACACTTAGAAAAGTTTGCTATACCTATAATATAGGTAAAGCAACGACCCTATTATTGTTACGAGTACAATTTTGTGAGTTGTCGTTGCCATTGTGTAATTGAGTTGTAGATTCCACAACACTCAATGCAAAATGAGTTTGCAATAATATACGAACAGTTTCGACGTAAAAACTCAATAAATTGCGCTCGTTTGGCCTCCGCCTTATTATCTATGGAGATTGAAGTGAGAGCTCACCTGTTGGTGATGTTATTGAATGTGGTCTGCATCCGTTTGAATGTCTGCCGTTGTGACGCGAGGTGCTCGCGTGCTTCCATCGCTATGTTGATTTGTTCATCCACTAGGATGTGAGAGCTGGAAACAATTAATTATTAGATTTAAAAAAAAAAAGCTTCAAATATATTATTTTCTCCTCATAAATTATTACTGTGATGGTTCATGATAATGCTTTTTATGTGAGCCATTGCAGGTGTGCTTAAAATTATTCTAGAAAGTTTTGGAAATGCTATAAATCCGAATAACTTATTATTATTACTTGGTTAGACATATTAGCAGCTAATTACTTTCTTGTAGATGAATTACGAAAGTTAAGCTAAAGAGATTTTATCAGACCTGTGTAAATGGTTGGCCTCCTTGGTGAACTGGTCTCGTCGCGACAGGCCGATGGTGGCGGCGGGCGGTGGGCTGCCTCCCCGCAACAGCTCCTCACGCTCGCGCCGCGCGTTAACACGGGCTGAGGTCTTCGAAAACTCTTGTTGATAGTCCTGTAATGATAATACAGTACATACAAAGGTGTAGAATTACTATTGTATAGAATCAAGTTCTTCTAACTTAACAGACAGCTGTGCTGCTGAGGAGTTTGAGTTTGACAGCTGTGCATTTGCACCACTTCTCAGCTAAAGCACTAAGAAGTGGTGGAATTTTGATGATCAAAAAGTGCGAATGCTCAGCCTAATTTGAATAAATGACTTTTTTGATACAAAACTGTTAATAAAGGTAGATTATGTAAGTTAATTTAACAGCCATGGTGGCCTTCCTAATTACTTTTCAGGGGGCTCTCTGGATTATGGTTTTTTTATGGTTAAATCTGACCAGCCCTTGAGCTGCATAGCAGTACAATCTGCTGTTCATCCCCTGGGTAACTTTATGTATACCTTAGTCACTGTTCGTAGGGGATCTTCGAGGTCCCTCCTGGAGGTGGTGGCAGGTTTTTTTCTCTATTGAGATGCATAGTGGATACTAAATAATTATAAACTCACCATTAATATTTCTCTATGCCTCTTGATGGTGTGCATTGTAGCTGTGCCACTTGGTGCCAGATCAGCCATTTTGTCATTTATTGAAGACAGCTAGAATTTTTCAAAAATAAAATAATTTAGAGTATACAACACATTATTTTGCAGCAGCAGTTTAACCTTAAAACTGTTGGATAAAACAGTTTGCCAAAACACTTCAATTAACTCACAAAGTTACAATCAGCAATTGAAGTATCATACAAGAAGAGTACACTTTTACAGGATACAAACTGACCTTGTTTAGTAGTTGTTGTAGTTCCATAGACATGGTGTCAAACATGTCATCACTGTTGATCAGAGGTACACTCTCCGAGCTGAGCCCTGTGTTAGCTGAGCTCACTCCCAGCTTGCTAAATGCCACCAGTTTCACGTCTATGTCGTTTTCAAGGAGGCGGGCTTGTTTCCGAAACTCTAAAATGTTTAAATATTTAAAACATTTTGATAGATGCTGTTAGACTGCCTGCCTGTTTACTGTAAGATTCATCATTTCATAAATATTTCGAAGAATTGATTATTATCAGATTGTTTGAAGATTTTTTGTGATATGAACATAAAACAAATACCTATCTTTTTATGTATCTCATCATTCCACATAATTAATGTTATTTCTACGGTAATTTACAATTTCTTAAGATGTGAGTTTCCTGTGAAAATACAGCAATTAATTTAGAGTTCTAATTATATTAATATAAAAAATCTTTTCCAATAATAAGATTTTACGTGTTGATAAGTTTTACAATGCAACGTCACAATATTCTGAACAAGTGAACCGGCACTCGGATTTACAGTTAAATACGCACCTTCCCACGACGAGCCCGACATTGTGGTCATTTTACATAAAATTCAACAAATTGATTTATAAATCACTTTTTGTGTAATTTGTTCCGATCCAGCTTATTTATTTTCTTTTAAAATACTACTTTTTTGACTCATTCGAAACAAATTGCGATGACAAACAGTGACATTTGACATTTTCGAATCCACTCACCAGTCACCACTCCACTGCAGCACTGTTTTGATATTTGACAGCTGAAATAAGAAACGGAATAAACCTCTTTCTTCATAAGTGTGACGGAGATATCAAGATATTTATGTCTAACATGTTGTTATGCATAAATACGACCACCTGTAATAACTGATATAGTATGGCTATGCTAAAAAATACACTCCAAGATAAAATTACAATAAGCAGGCATTCATAAAAAAAAACATTTAGGTAAAAGACACACATTGTTCAAAAGAAAACAATTAATTACTTACAAAGAATTGATACAAAATTGATCGAAGGATACAAACCAGGAAAGCTTATATAAAAAGTAGTAGGTAATACCAATATCTCTTTCTGGTGCTTTCGAAATCTGTTAAGTGAGAGAGAGACAGATGTTGATCCAAAACTTTGACGTGATAGGCAGCTATTCATTTCACCAGAATATTTTGGGTGGGACTGGATTTTCTAAATGAGTGAAGCCAGTCTTTACCTTTTGCACAATATCTTAGAGAATCGGATAAAACATTCACACAAGCAGTCTGTTGATATAATATTATAATTATTATCAACTTTTCGTGAAGTGTCCTTTCTAGCTTGTTAAGTATTACAAAGTCCTACGAACTTTGGATAAAACAAATATCATCCTTGACGAGGAAGCAATAAGATCTATATCAACTACCAGAAGTTATTCATAGCCAACTTTATCGAACATATTCAACCATTCTTCATCTCTTTCTCACATGTACTGTTTGCCGTAACCGACACAGCTTATTCGCTCGCTCTAATTTCGTCACCCCAGTCCCACCCATCGTCACAGTCTTTCTTTCTTATTTGGTTTTGTAAGCGACTAGTGGTGAATTTTATTGTTACTGTTAAAATAGGAATGTTTATATTGCTGCGCCGTTCTATTATTTTTTTATTAATATACCAAGGTGCACTTAGCAAGTGGTGTTAATTTGTAAACAATGTTTGTGTGGTGAAAATCACTATCGTATAACAAGGACAAAAACATCTTCGTAGTGCAGCTCAAAATGGCTGCTCAAAATAAACCTTTGAAATTCGACAAAATATGTCGTGCTTGTTTAGAGATAAAAAAGGACATGAGACCCCTATTCGATCAACTCACAGCGACGATGCTGATGGGCATATCGAAAGTGCAGGTGAGATGACAAATAATTGTTAAGATTTTTGGGAATCTATTTTTGTCTCTTTCACACTCATGGTAAACGCAATATAAATGTATTGATAGCAATCGTCCTTTACATCGCGTCATCTTTGTTTAGAAGTCATCAGATATGAACAATTTCGAATTCCTGAGGAGCTGCGTGAATTCTCGAAATTTTGTTGAGAAATGTCATTCGTTCTCTTTCTAACGCGGGTGTTGGCACGCATGATGATTGAAACGGAGGTGTCGAAATGTACCTGAAAGACCGAGATAGGTGTGGAATCTGGAAATGTTACCTAATATTGTTGTCCCTCATCGTTTATCTTTTTTCTCCACCGAAATACATTATGCGCGAAAGTAACTAGGACTTAATTTGTATTATGAATAAAAAATGTGTTTCACGATTTATCCGTTCGATGGGGATTTGATAATTAAAAAAAAATTACATTAATAATTTAGATTTAGACTCATCACCGCTTTCTCCGATTCGGGGTAGTCCATCATCAGTAAACAGTCGATCCATTATAATTTTACTATTATCCATTATAATTCGTCAAATCGGAACATCATCGTCTTTGCTCTTAGATTATATACCTATCATAAAACTATGTTTCTGGTTGCTCAGTTTATTATACCGAACGACTAAAAAAAGAAAAGACAAACGCCAATTGGCCTGACTGGAATCCGAACGATTCCGTCGATTTCCCAAAAGGGAGAGAGAGAACGAGGGTCGAACTATCTCTTTCATTCGAGTCGGCTAGAGTCAGTGCCGTCTTGGTACTTTTAATTTTCCGCCGGGCTCTTTCTGTCGAACACAAAGTGCTCACCCTCTTGAGAACCTAATGAAAATATCCGATAATTTTGCTAAAAAAAAAGCAAAAATCTTACATGCACATATGCCCAGCCACATTAAATAACAAATAGGTGTTTCTTCCTTAAGTTCCCATGCAGGGATTCGATCCCACGACCAGTGGCCACGCTGTCAATCACTCAGTTGCTGGGGTGAGTTCAGTTATTACGCTCGCTCACACGCGTAGCCAATAAAGCGTACTTTACACGTTGACCAGCCAATCAGGAGGGTCCGTTCGTTGGTGAGCGTGAGCGAGCGAATTCTCATGGATATCGGTATTACTTAGCAATCCGCTCTTGTTTCGTTGCCTCAATTTCTCGTTTTCTGCGTTAGTAGAGGTCAGTTTTTGCTATGATCCTCACTGACTATGTAGGTAGGTAGGTAGTGTTACCAGGGCCCAGTATCCGTTTGTACGTATATTTACGGCACACCGAACATCTGCTACCAATTTATAATGGTATAGTCCTACGACTTGCTATACGGGGCTATACCTACTTAGAAAAGTTTTTAAAAACAAGCTTTTATTTAAATAAAAACGTAACCTAAAAAAGAAAGAATAACGCGAACTAAAAAAAAAATTGAAGTGACATTTCAAAATATGTATACACTAGCTTCTGCCCGCGACTTCGTCCGCGTGTAATTTCTTGTTACTACAACCCACCCAGTCGCATCGCATCGCCTGGACGCCTGCCCGCGCTATTACTTCGTTTTTGCTTAGCGTTCTTTCTGACAGCGTTCTTTTTGCTCGGCTCCTAAAGGTTCGCCTTCCTCAAGAATTGGGCTATCAAATGCAAAAAGAATTTTTCAAATCCGACTGGTAGTTCCAGAGATTAGCGCGTTCAACCAAACAAACAAACAAGCAAACAAGCTTATCCGCTTGTAATAACGTTACAGGAGAAACGTTACAGATTTATTTATAACGTTATTCTTCATACTTTTTCGTCATCTTAAGTCATGAACTCATGAAGCAAGCACAGTTGAGTATCGAAATTAATAACGTTATTATATCGTTATACTTATAACGATATATTGATAATATTGTTATTGAACAGTTTAAGATTTCGTTGTTTGTCAGTATCGTTATAGCCAAGGAATTAATTTTGTTACATTTCTGGTGGAACGGTACATTGTAGACGTCTTATTCTATTGTCGTGCCTTTGTGTTATATTATTATAGACTTTCCTTGAATAAACACTTTTAAAATTTAATCCCTGTTTTATAGTTTATAAACTTATTTTTTCATGACTGTACTCTGTCCAGTTGCTAATCTGTCCAGCTGCGCATTTGTCCAGCTGAGAATCTGTCCAGTTGCGAATCTGTCCAGTTGCGAATCTGTCCAGTTGCTCCGGAGGGAAATTATTGTTACCGGAACTACGCGTAACGTTATTTTGAGTAACGTTTCAAGTCCCTGGTACCTACTATACAATAACAGTGCCTCAAGCGTTTAAAATTTATATCATGTTTATTTTGAAATGTCACTTTGGCGTTATTCTTTCGTTTTTAGGTTACGTTTTTATTGAAATAAAAGTATGTATGAATAAAAGCTTGTTTTTAAAAACTTTTTTTAATTTTAATTTTATTCACTTTTAAGTTGTAAGTACATACCTACCCCACACAAATTCAATTAACACTAGTGCATTGTACGTAAGACACCGACTACAAGAATCATCAAAATTCGCATAGAAATGCCGGAGATGCAGTACATTTATGCACATAACTTCGTACCTAAGAACAATTACATAATGTATTATATACTAAAACCTTCCTGAACAGGGGCGGATCTACTTAAAGGCTTTTTGGGCTGCAGCTCAGGGCCCCGTTGATACAGAGGGCCCCCAACCGAACTGAAATCAATAGACGATATTTTCAATAATAAAAATTAAATTATCTAGAATTAAAAAAAATCGGATCATAAAAAAATGGCAATTGCTTGAGTAATTAGGTAGTGCCCCTAAGCAGTATTAGCCCAGGGCCCCACAAATTCAAGATCCGCCCCTGTTCCTGAAAGTATGTAAATCACATTAATGAAAGAATTATCAAAATTGGTTCATTAGTTTTTGTGAAAATCGCGGACATACAAACATACATACGGGTCGAATACAGAACCTCCTTTTGGTTGCTGAAATTAATAGATATTAGTTAAGCAATGTTTATTTGGTTCATTAAATAAGTTTCTGCTCGTAACGCAGGTGGCAGTGGGCGACGGTCTACCACCCCAGCTTTGTCTCCAGTGTGTGCACCAGATCTCGCGGTGCCATGCCTTTAAGGACCTGGTGGAAAGGAATGACATCACGCTGCGAGAGCATGCCTCGCGGATGGCAGAAGAAGCCTTTAAGAGGGAGAGGGAAGAGGTAAGGAACTAGCTTGGTTGATATTAAATATTTCTGAAAGTGTACAACGAAAATGATCCTGGTTTGGAGTGGGGTAAGTTGGAGAATACAATCTTACTTAAAAGTAATTAGTCACTACTGAGGAGCCGCTGCCGACACACAAAAAAGCGCTGCAATCGCATCAGCAATTTTGGGCGTTAAGAAACTTTTCGGGTGATGTCACCGATATTTGCTATTCGACGTCGCAACGCTTGTATCGGCCCTAACTTGATCTGTAAACAAATACAATAGACGTGCGAAATCAGCGGGGTAATTGTAAACAAATACAATAGACGTGTGAAATCAGCGGGGTAATTGTAAACAAATACAATAGACGTGTGAAATCAGCAGAGTAATTGTAAACAAATACAATAGACGTGTGAAATCAGCGGGGTATTTGTAAACAAATACAATAGACGTGTGAAATCAGCGGGGTAATTGTAAACAAATACAATAGACGTGTGAAATCAGCGGGGTAATTGTAAACAAATACAATAGACGTGTGAAATCAGCGGGGTGATTGTAAACAAATACAAGAGACGTGTGAAATCAGCGGGGTAATTGTAAACAAATACAATAGACGTGTGAAATCAGCGGGGTAATTGCGTAACACAATCAGTAGCAATTTAATGGCTTTCATTTTGACAGTTCAACAACATTCATTGCGTTATTTACGTTGTTGAGCAGACATATTTTTCGAACATATAAGGTACCTAATGGATTAGCAATTACCTTCAAAATGATTCAGATTGAGATTGAAAATGTGTTACGCAATTTAGGCTGCTGTATTTTCTCTGATTTAAAGTTAGTCAAGAACATTTCACCGGTGCATATGTATAGGCATCATAGGATTACTTCCTACATTACAAGTATTTGTCCACCTCTGCGCAGAAAGAGAAGCTGCTAACCCTGAACTGCACGGAGCCGTACATGCAGTACATGGAGGTCCCCCTAACCAACACTAGTCAGATCCTGGATGGGTTTTTCGCGGCCACACCAGACCAGCCGCCCACAGACGCGCCCGATACTGAACATAAACAAGAATTCGATGTTGAGAAGGTATTCACGATGGTATTGTGCAGTATTTAGTCATATTTGTTATTTTATTGAGTAGCCTTTGGAGCTCAATAACGCCTAAACACACAACTTCGGTACATGAGGGCCGCGGAAACCGCAGACATGGCTTGTTTTATGAAAAAAAAATCATATATCTACAGGCATTTTTGCGCTCTTGACGAATCCTTGGTGAGGTCGTGACCCTGATTTATGTGGGTCAGACCTTAATTGACCTCAGTTGACCATTAATCCAGATAACGAGTCTTCATCCCATCTTCTTTTAATTTTAGCTGGACCCAGAACTCGTCCAAATGAAAGACAAAGAAGGTCTTAACTCTGACGAGGAGAACTACCTCCAACTGGTCCTTTTCCAAGCAACCTCCACGGTGTCCCCAGGTAGACATGTATGCAACCTCTGTCATAAGGAGTTCAAGCATGCACGCTGGCTGAAGCAGCACATGCGATCACATACTAACTGGATCAAGGCGAACTGTAAGAAGCCGCCCATGTGCCCCATCTGTGATAGGACTTTTAAGGTGAGGACAAGACTGGAATTTGAAATGATTGTTTTATTCATGGTTTTAGTTTTGACTTTTGACGTTGGTACGCAAAGTAAACGATACGATAGCACCTCACAAAATCTTTTAACCCAAGAGAACTGATGAGAGTAAAGAAGATATTATCGATTCAAGGATAGCAGCCTCTTTGCAAGCGCACGACCATGTCATTTACAAGCACCTTTTGTATTACTTAGAACCATTTAAGGACTTAAACAGAATAAAACCTAGCTAACATCCTTGATACCACCTTCATTTTCTCTTTTAGTTTCGTAAATGCGTAATTTTTCTTTGATATCCGAATATTTCGTCTCCTTATAACATTATTTTATGAGCTTCTGCCTCTTGAATCCCGTCAACAATCTACTTTTCCAGGGCCCAGGCATGCTCAAGATGCACATGCGAACACACGAGCAGCGTCCAGCTAAGCAGCCAACATGCTCGGTGTGCCAGCGAACGTTCCCGAGCAAGACGTTGCTCTACCGACACAGACAGACGCACTTCGAGCAGAAAACACACCTATGCTCTGTGTGCGACAAGCGCTTTTACAGCGGATATGCTCTGCGCTCGCACATGGCGCGACACCGCGGCGAGCGGCCCTACGTTTGCTCGAATTGTAACAAGAGCTTTTATAACCCGACTGATCTGAAGGTAAGACACTCCTGTGTTCTGCACGACAAGCGCTTCTAGAGCGGCTTCGCGTTACGCTCGCATATGGCGTGGCACTGCGGCGACCGGCTCTACGTCTCACGACGTGCAACAAAAGCTTTTATAACTCGATTGATCTGAAGGTAAGATGTATCTGTAGTAAGAACGATAAACATGGCAGGAATTAAGTTAGAACTTACTTAAGCCATACATCGGCAGTTTCTACATTAATGTGCCATAGCATTGTATTTCTAATAAAATTTGAATATTGTGGTCTAGGGCGTAGGGGTTTAGAGTTGGAACGAAGACATAAAAGACGGATCCAAAAAATTTAAATCATTTACCAGATGTTTATTAATTTTCTTTAGCAATCGTGTGGAAACTAGCTAAGCTGATTAAATCATAGAAGCCTCTGATAGAGTACCACACTGTAACTTTTCAAATTTTTCTTCCTCTTCATCTTTTATTCTGAACGCTTCCTCGAACGCTTTTTTACTGCGCTGCGACAAGTACTCCGGGAACGAGACGCGGAATCTTAAAATGAGATTGCCTTTTGCTTTAGTCGGACAAGCTGGTAGTGGAAGCCCTTCATCTTCTATAATCTTCTCGTACGTGGGAGTCACAACGTCCGTTATTTTGATCCTCAATATTCTGCCGTCTAACGTTGTGATAGTTTCCATGAACCCGCACAACGCTTCCTGTAAAGTTATATTCTTGATGTAAAGCAAGTCGCTCAGGCTGGACCTGACGAACGTGTCGTGCGGACGATCTTCAGTAATAAATATAACGTCGGCGGGGATCCTCGTCGGTCCCTGGTCGCCCTCTTCTTTGAACCTCACCTCGGTGTTCGGGTATATACCGGCTTTGATTGGGATAGACAGAACTTTCTCCCGTAGCTTTAGTTCGGTGCACGTCTCATCTGTGAATACCAGTCTCTGGATCTTCATTTTCTTGAGTCCTCCTTTGTATACTTCTTCTAAGGACAGTGCGAGTGGTCTAACTATAGTTGCGTCCTTTTCCTTGTACCCTTTGCCTACCGGAGACTCAAACATCGGTGGCGGATTTTCATAGTAATCTAATAGATCTGCGTAAGGGTTGGAGGTGCCGAAGAAGTCATTGAAGGTTTGGAGAGGTTCTCCGTGGTAATGGAAGGGTTGGATGAACTCTGTGGGGCCGGGCACGCCGCGCTTGAGGCCTTCCTCTCCGTACTGGTCGTAGACGGCGCGGTGTTGGTGGTCGACAAGTACCTCGTAGGCTTCTGCAATCAGAGCGAAGATGCGTTTCATGTTCTCGTCGTCGCCGTGCCGCTCGGGGTTGTACTTCAGCGCCAGCCGTCGGTACGCGCGTTTTATGTCGAGCTGGCTACAGTTGCGCTTCACGCCCAGGATGCCGTAGAAATCGAAACCCATCGCGACCTATTTGTTATGAATGTCTGTTTCGTTAATGTTACTTAATGTATAGAACTAAAAAAAATATTAAAATATTATTTACGAAGTATTTTCGTTAAAATCTTGGTATGTCAAGTCAAACAGAATAATTTTTATATCATATTTGACATGACATATCATGGCCGCAATATTCGTTTTGTCGTAAGCTTTTTAGTAACCATACGGCTGGTATTTGTCAAAACGAGTAAGTAGGTTGAATTTAAAATTTACTTTCATGCTCCTTTATACTTATGCACAGGTACACTTCCGCCTGCACACTGGGGAGAAACCGCTGAAGTGTACGGAGTGCAACAAGACCTTCAGGCGACACTCGACCTTATGCCAACACATGAAGAAGCACCGCGGCATCCGTAACCACGTGTGCAATGTCTGCAACAAGGGATTCTATGAGGTGTCCAAGCTGAACGCGCACATGAGGGTGCATACTGGTACGTAATATTGGATATCAGAACATGCCAACATTGTCATCTTCTACGTAATAAAATCTTAAATTCACGGACAGACAGCACACAGCCTAAACCGCTGGGTCTAAAAATTTAGACGAAAGTGAGTATTAAGAAAGGATTTTCGAAATTCATGGCCTAAAGGAAAATACCCCTATTTACTATGAAAGTTTGGATGGAAGTTCGCCTTTTTACCGACATGGAATCCCATCAGGTGGAAGCTTATTTTTTATTTAAGAGTGAATTACAACCCTAGTGCATATCTAAGGCAACGTCACTTTCCCGTGTTGTTGTTTAATTAATTTAATTTTTGTATGGCTCGTACAACATCTGTGTTGTGTCCAGGCGAGCGTCCTTACGAGTGCCAGTACTGCGAGCGCCGCTTCGCGCAACAGTCGGCGTTGATCTACCATCGGCGCACGCACACGGGCGAGAAGCCCTACTGCTGCAAGATATGCTCCGCGCGCTTCACCACCTCTTCCGCCAGGAACAACCACATGCTCACACATACTGGGAACAAGAGGTACACATTAAACTATATTAAAAAGTTACAATTTATTGAAGTGAAAACTTCTTTAGGCGCGTTGGGCATTTTTTGAGATGGTAAAAAACCATTGAACTCGCGACAGTTACCGTAACCGACACCCCTGTTTTAAGTTTTGGCTATTATAAAGACATCAACGCGCGGTACATTTTCTTTGGGAAGAATGACGTTCAAACATATTTATAAAATTACTATGCTTTTTCAAGTTTTCACTTCTGTCGGCATTCCTGGAGTGCCACTGTTTTTTTTTTATTTATCAATTTGTACGTCCCGCTGCTGTTGACTCCGAGAACGTGTAGTTACTTAAAAATTTAATTATTTGCATAATAAGAAATACTTTTTATTATGTTTTTTTTATACCCTACCCGTGCTTGTGAAGTTTCGCCAGTTATAAACGAGCATGAATCTAACTAAGACTTAAAAAGCATAATTTTCGTAAAATGTATTCTGTGCTCTCCTCAATCTTTCGTAGAACTGATTATTTATTATTAAGTTCCGTCTTTCCTCTCAGGTTCGTGTGTCCAGTCTGCCTAAAAGGATGCACATCGCGCACAGAACTCCGCGTTCACTCGAGCAAGCATACTGGAGAGAAACTATTCGAGTGCAATCAGTGCGGAGAGCGGTTCAGCTCGGCGTCTTATCTCGCCGTGCATCGCCGCTACCACAGCGGCGAGAAGAAGTACCACTGTCCTGTCTGCGGGAAAGGTATGTACCTACGTGACAACGTCATACAGCCGTGTTATTCATCACCTACTTAAAACTAGTTTCAATTAATCAAATGGCTTTAAACTAGTTATTAATATTATAGTAAATAATGTTTATAGTCTTGAATGAGATGCTGTAATATAGACCTTGAGAGAAGTACATATACATGTAGATATAGGGCAGAATGGTTAAAAAGTCATGAGCTAGAAGTAAAATTAGTTCAGTTTAGATATTGCCCTTTCGAAGTCTCGTCTCAAACACTCATTCTATATGTACCTACAGCATGTGTAATTCACGAAGTGACGCGCGCTTTACTTGTGGTTACCAAGTGTTCAAACACGCTGTAAATGTGTGTAAGCGAAGGAGCCCTCGCTATCATCCGAGACAATGGCGAAGTTGAGTGTGTGTTATGTGCTGACTCTACTCGTCTTTACGCATACATTCACAGCGTGTTTGTACACTTGGTAACTACAAGTAAAGCGCGCGTCACTTCGTGAGATAATAATACTATATCTGTATCTATACCGAACAAGTTTAGCAAAGTTAATAAAATTAAATGTATAATTTTCACGTTTGAGCAATATAGACTAATAATCAGACAGAAATACAGAAGATGTCCTGTTACAAGAAAGCTTACCACTATTACACTAAGACACAGTGACTTTTGTCCCCAGGTTACATAGAATCGAGTTCATTCAAGAAGCACGTAAAGACGCACGCGAAGTCGGAGACGGAGTCGTCCATGTCAGAGAACAGTGCGGAGGCGCCGCAGGGCAAGGAGCCCTGCCTCGCAGAACATCAGACCGTCACCGTCACTGAGGACTTGCCTGATGTGCCAAACCAAGGTAAAATACTTTTAAACATAAAATAGTCTCATGTTAAAGGAACTAAATCGAGACCTTTAGGCTGCTTCTGAGTAAATCATAATGAACAATCCCCAAACGAATTGAACCCTACTCAGCCTTGCGATCAAGATCAATGGGACAATTTTTTAAAACGTTTGTATATAGTCTGTAAGTGTTCTCACCAAAGATTACATTTGGTTGTCACGAATCACGTTCGACGATCTAATTGAGGGGCTACCGATGAATAAAATGATATGGACACAGTGGTCACCCGAGTTGCAGGCTAGCTTTTACTGACTAAACGCAAATTCTAACGTTATTTCAGTTCAACCCCAAGTTCAAATCCAAGTGCAAGACACACAGCAGGTCTTGCAGGTCCAGGGTCAGGTGGAACGCACCCCGCAGCAGAAGATCACGCGCTACAAGTGTGGGCTGTGCGTCAAGACGTACATGTATCTACACAACTTGAAGAAACACATGCTGGTGCATGAACAAGTAAGTTACTTTGAGAGATGTCGCATACAAAGTATAAAATTAAAAATTATTTGGTAAGTTGAAAGGAGTTATTGCTTTGGAAGAGGCAACTGGCTTCAAATTTTAAACTCACTAACGGATATGCGACGTCTTGTCTAGTCAAATATGCCAATTGTATGTAAATTGTAAAAAAATAAAGGCTTTGACCTCCATTTTATTATGGAAAATCCAAGAAAGATTAAAGTTTACGCTGAATCTTATTTTCAGGAAAACGGCCGTAACACGGAGCCAATAATATTCCTGCAACAACAGCAACCACAGCAGCAGCAACAACAACAGCAGCAGCAACAACAACAACAACAACAACAACAACGACAGCAGCATCAACAACAACAACAAGTACAACAGCAGCACCAGCAGCAACAACAGCAGTTGCAACAACAGCATCAAGTACAGCAAGTTCAAGTACAACAGGTGCAACAACAAGTGCAACATCACCAGCAACAGCAACAGATGCAGCAACAAGCGGTGCTGCAGGTGGGCAACGTGCAGCAGCTTGCGGTGCCCATACATGCGCAACACGTGCAGCAAGGCATCACCGTGTCTGGAGTACAGGTACGATACACTGCACTGATTTAATCTACCTAATAAAAATCTTAATTTCATTAATTGACAATGCACACCCTTAACGGCTGGCAATAGAAAGCAGTGACGAATAGAAGTTCGTCATTTTGGAAATCATTAATCCCATTAATTTTGAGTCTTAATGAAGAGGCCTAAAAGTGATCTGTCATCGTAGCATAGCTTTTCCGAGCATGAATGCTGAAAAAGAACTTCCAGATTTTTCTCGTACGACTTTTCATAAGTAGCATTGTTCAGAGTATTACTTATGAGAGAAAGTAAAACATAAATAATAAAGTTCTTACCCATGAATAAAAAAATAAACTGGCTAATTAGCCAATTGCTTGTCCACTAATGTACAGACGCCAGCACATCAAGCTACCCGAAACTGTCAAATTTTCACAATCAACTTTGAACCTTATGCTTTAGCAAAAAAGTTGAAAATCTATTAAAGAAAATTGACAGATTGTAGTAACTTGATGTGCTGGCGTCTGTACTTATGCTTCACCGTTACGGAATTAAGTTAAAACTTTACAAACAAACCGCTCATCGCTGGTCTAAATAACACATTGTTCATTGCTACAGAGCCAGCACCCGTACCCAGTGATCTCGTCGGTGCAGTCACTGCAGCTGCAGCAGACACAACAGGTTAACACGGTATACCATTCTACTATGTGTTGTCAACGTCCACATTGCACTTTGCACTTCAAAAATATAGCACAATATACTATTACAACTTAGACATATACATATATTGTTTAAATTAATTAAATAATAAGAGCATTGTCTGATAAAGTTTTAGCACATTGGGTCGCGGATTCGATTCCCGCAAGAACCAAAACTTTGTAAATAATATGTATGTGTCCATGAAGTTCTGGGTCCTAGTATATGAAACGAAGTTCCTTATCGCTCGCTATACTCTGCACACGACCCTTTTGTTCCGTAACAAGTGTCGTGACGGTCTTACATTTTTTCGGTTTAGCTCTCGTTCGCCAAGTGTGCCAAAAGAACTTCTTTTCAACCGGGTGTCTCAAAAGGAAAAAACGGAACCCTTATAGGATCACTTTGTTGTCCATCCGTCCGTCGTCTGTCTGTCTGTCAAGACCCTTTATCTCGGGAACGCGTGGAGGTATCGAGTTGAAATTAAAACCATATACTCAGGTCTACAATCCCTTGAAGCTGTGAAAAAATCAAACACCTAAGTTAACGTAAAAAAAAGATACGGCCGTTTATGCCGCAAAAAAAGTATATTTCGACACTGAAGGGAATCAAAATAGGGTACTTCCCGCTGACCTAGAATCATGCAAGAAGCAAGATCATGTAGCACAAGTAAAGGAAAAAATCGGAAAACCGTAAATTTGTAGGAAGGTACATTAAAAAAAATTTCCGTGATTAACTATTTACGTACCTATAAAGTACGGAACCCTCGGTGCGCGACTTGCACTTGTTTTTTTATTTATGTGAGATTTGTGTCCGTTTTCCCACGATTCAGGAGAGCATCTAATGCTTTTTGAATAAAGGGTAATATTGATAAAGTTATAACAACCACTACTTTCGTTACAGCAACAACCGCAGCAGCTACAAGTACAAACCATACAGATACATCCCCAACATCAACCTATACAAATACATGTAAGTTAACTACATTTTTGTATTGTTTTCGTTCTGGGTTTGGTCGTCTGAGCCCAGGTAAGCACGGGCGACTCAATATATACTTAAGCCTATGAGTCGGTGTTGAGCCAAGCATTGAGAATGCAACAGAGTGCAAAAATACACTGATGGATTCTTCATCTCCTTAGCGTGTCCATAGCAATCTAGAGGGACTCGGCCCAGAATTCGGCTACTTGCTTGGCGCCATCGCCAGCGTCCACAAGTTCCTGTAACGTGCAGCTGACAGGACACGCAGGACACGATATTAAGTGTCCCATCGTTTATGGACCAGCACCACATTTACACTCCAAGGCGGAGTCTTCTATGTTGGACTGTTGTTAACTGGTGGATTTTCAATTCTCGCCGCTAAGCAGTGCATTGTAAATCCAGTGAGCGAGAAAGGATCATGATCAAATCGTGAATATTGACATAACTTGTAGTAACACTGATAATAATTGTATTGCTTAGGCGGTGGGCGTGCAACAAGTGCAGCAGCAGCAACTACACGTGGCCACGTCCAGTTGCCAGACCATGCTGCCCAATATACTACAGGTATGTTCAGACCTCAATTCCAATTAATGGTCTTGTTATAGGACTTTTCTATTAATAGAACAGCGGTGCTATTCTGTAAAAATCTCACCGTGAAAACTTAGGTGAAGTGAGCGTGGAGTGAGCTGTCAATAGTGTCAATTCCTAGCAAAAACAAACTCACTTCACCTAAGTTTTCACGGTGAGACTTTTACAGAATCGACCGGCAGATGCCGAGATACGGAAACTCCACAGGCTTTTCTCCAAAATGTAGCTCAAGACTTCTCATACTTTAGTTTTCGCCATAAAGTATCTCAAAAACTTACCTTATAAATATATTTTTCTAATAACAAACATAATTATGTACAGTTGCAACCAGCTACGGTGGCAGTGTCTGGCCTGTCGCAGCAGGAGCTGGGCGGCGTCACGCACCGGATCATTCTGCAGCCGCAGCCCTCCGCCACGCACCCTGCCGTCTACACCATCCACCATTAATGGCGACGCTTCAATCTAATACATACACAACACACGTAGCATAATCTTTAGATAACTTGAGCAAATAAGTAGTAAATGGAGTGTTACCAGCAAACTTTACCTTGAAAGGTACAAAGTTTAAAAGACCAGATAAATTTTATTCTTCAAAACTCTTTACGAGTTTATATGATCATGTAGTAAATTAAAGTAAGTTTCACATAACTGCGACGTTTTAGAATTTAGATCATTGACCGCCAGTTAATCGATAGTCGTGATGTTCGAGATCCAAATTAGACGAAATTTAGACATTCTGATCGCATCGAACAGCAATGTGTTGCACTCCATGTCTTCACTACTCTTTGTCAACAATGATTATATTAGATAATTATTACATTAGTGAGTAGACAACTTAGAGAGAAATCGAAAGTCTTATTGCACTGGTGCCTGAATATATTGAGATTGCTCTACTTTACATTTGTATGTTTGAATTTATGTGTACATTAGTAAATTGTAGTTATAGGTCTCCAGCGATATCTATTACCTACTTGTAGTGAGTAGAATAGCTATTTGTATATATTCTTTAATTGTAAATAAGATATAATGTAAATAGACACAATTATTTTATATTTAATTAAATTGTTTGTTTCGCTAAATGCATTTTAATTATTTTAGTACTTTACTTCCCAAGTTTTTAGGCAGTATAAATAAAACGTCAAATTACTAAAACTTAAATTTTAATTATTTTAAAATTAAGATAATACCTAAATCAATGCAATTCATTCTTTATTCATAATATCGCTGAACAAATATAACACAGTGGCCCAGAAGTCTAAAATGGTAGCAAAAAGAATAATTTTACATTATTTTCAGTTTTCCTTTTGGCACATACAATTCAAATAACATTATTTACTGTCAGCTATTTATATGCTAAGTTCGTTTGATAATTTAGCAGACCACTGTGCTTTCACAAAATTAACTAAAACCGCGTACAACTGCCAAGAGGCTCTGCAGGCATTCAATACAATATTTCAAAAGAACAACACTAAAATTCACCCTTTAAGTTAAAAGACACCGCTACACAAACGCGTAAATTAGAGAACTTTCTCGTGAGAAAAGAAGAAAAACGTAATATTATCGAGACGTGTCGCAAAAATATGCACACATCGCTACCCAACATCTATAGTCATCTTGACCTTATTGGACAGTTATTTTGAAAATTGGTGTATGACAGGGTTCCCAATGTCATTCAAAAATGTTGGTGACAACAATACCGTCCAGGAAATATAAAAATATCAAACCTAGCCGTCGTTGCTTACAAATATTTCCGCTAAACATTCTATTTACACTACGACTACGACACTACGATTACAATACATATTTTGAAGGCCACATGTTTCATATTTTCAACGAGATTTTATTGCGTCAAATGATATATGTACTTTATTTAATCAAAGGCATAATTATTTTTTGCTTCTCTGATATCTATATAAATAAAAAAAAGTCCGGTTAGTTACACCATTTATAACTGAAGAACGGCCCGGACCGATGTTTATGATCTTTGTTTCCACCCCGAATAGCAGAATAACTATTAAAACATGGGAAAAATTCGCGAAAAATAAAATAAACAAAATTCATTCATCATTATTTCGTTCATTTCTACATTTATTGATCCTAAGGCGGTACGAAGTTCGCCAGGTCAGCTAGTAAGGTATGAAAGAGGGGATTATGCGAACTTCTAGAAGATGAACAAACTCAATAAGACAAGAATGTGAGAAGAGAAGCGATGCCCACATTCAGGGCACCGTAATTGGAACAGGAAGGATAAGAGCACAATAAGAAATTGTAATAGTCAGAATTTAATAGCACCAGCTATGTGTTTAGCATTCTAGTCTAGACTATCCTAGATTATAGAATAGTTACAAAATAATTAGAAACCATATCAGTTGGAAATCTGGAGAAATAAAAATAATAATATCTGCAGTCACACTGAATGCCTATTTGTGCAAAGACAGACCTTCAGAAATCGTAATGAACCTGTTCTTTTACAGTCAATATCCCATGGCCGAATGATACAGCTAACAGCGACGCACGATACCGAAATGATTCGATTTTGATTACTTAAACTGTGATGATGTCAAGCAGAGCCGGACAGTATTGAGTAATTGAAATTAGTTGAGATAACGATCTATATAAATTAAATATTTCGGAGTCACGCACAGCTATTTAGCTCGCAGATTTATCGTGGCCGAACTGCACTGTAACCGATGTCAATACAGCATTCAAAGTTTCATACAAGGTATAATACTATCCACTCTGCGCGCTGCAGTCGCTGTCAGGTAAATGTTCAGGCTCGTAGCGAATGTACGCGTTGTGCAGCGTCAGACCGGGCGGCAGCTTTACGTCGCGGAAGTAGCGGTGTCGCCGCGCGTCCCTCGCAGAGATGCGCTTCACTGGGTCGTAAACTAACATCTTTTGTAGCAGGTCCATGCCGACCTCGTCTAGGTTTTGTACCTGAAAAGTGTGAAACAAAATTCTTTAGAAAAATGCATTGGGATGAAAAGGTAACATACAGAAGGACAGATAGAGTGACTTTCGAATTTATAATATTAGTATGGATGGGGTACTTTTGCTAAGTTGTTACTGTATAAAATTACGCAGTATCGAAATTTCAAGTCAAGGAACCTTTCTTCACACACCAGAGAAATACTGTTTTAGTAAAAAAAAGTATCCATACAATCACCTATGTCATGTATTAATCAATACTTACATGATTATGTAGGTTAAAAGTAGTCCAGTTAGGGAATGTAGGTTTGTAGTCTGGCAGAGATGACACCCCTGGCCAGATGTCCTCAGTAGGGGTGCGTAGCATTCTGTACAAACATATTCAATGAGTATTGTCAGTAGTGTTACCAGTCTTACCAAGGGGGTTTCTTATTACCCAGTAACTGGGTTATGGAGGTCAGATAGGCAGTCGCTCCATGTAAAATACTGTTACCCAGCTACATCCGGTTAGACTGGAGGCCGATCCCAACATAGTGGGAAAAGGCTAGGCAGATGATGATATTCAATAAGTATTGTAATAACAAAATAAAAAAAGGGTCCGAATTTCTGTCTACTTATGAATTTTTAGATAGCAATCATTCTAAAATAAAAATATACCTGAAGATACGGAACAGTTGATCAATTTCCGAGTCTCCTTGGAACAGAGGTTTCTTTGAAGACATCTCTGAGAATATGCAGCCAACTGACCACATGTCAATGGGGCAGGAGTATCTGGAAATAATTGTTGTATTTTAATGCTAATTTCAGAAATGGAGAACTAAAGATAATCCTTGTTACATTTTTAGAAAACAATATTACAGAACACTACTTTGCCAAGGCAAACTGTATAGGACAGAATATCTCATAAAATATGGTGCAATACAGATCTTAATTATAATCTATTATGTCTTACTGCAGGCCAAAGGCTTCCCTCTGTAGCTAGTTTTAGAAGTAAGTAGTTATAATTTTACCAGTGTTGTAAAAGTAATTCAATACTTTTCTCACCTCTGACTGCCTAACAAGACTTCAGGAGCTCTGTACCACAGAGTTACCACCTCATGAGTGTACACTCTAACAGGCACTCCAAATGCACGACCCAGGCCAAAGTCAGCCACCTGAAACAGTCAAATATAATCATTAGAAACATGAAAATTTCGTACTGAACAAACCCCTTCATTTAATACCTGCACCCTTATTGCGTAACACACTATTCAATTCCAATTTTATAGTAATGGCTCCATCGTTTTATGATTCTGCCAAAGTCAAGGTTGAAGGATACAAAGTGTACTCGCTGAGATTGATGGTTAAACTGCCTTTAGTACAGTTTAATTACAACTGGATCTGTTTGAGTAGCCTGTAAGGACAATAATTAATTAAATAATTGCTGGGAAACAACTTTTATTTTTGTTGTGAAAGATGCACCCTAATCGCATAAAACACTATCATTCTAAATTTGAATAATTTTAAAGGATTTTCTAATCCATTGCTTCTTAAGTTCGAAAAAATTTGTCTGAATGTAAATAACACAATGAATGTTGTTGAACTGTCAAAATGAAAGCCATTGCTATTGACAGTGTTACGCAATTACCCCGCTGATCTATCATTGTATGTGAAATAGACTCTTCAACAATGGAAACCAATTTATTGACTTAGTCAGTCTTTTCTCAACTATGTTGGGGAAAGCTTCCAGCCTAGCCGGATGCAGCTGTATTTTACATGGAGCACCTGCCTATCTGACCACCACCATAAAATAATTGAAGCAGTTATAGCACAAACTGGCAAGTCCAGTCTGGCCCACCTATTGCACTGTTTACATGAAACCACTGGGAGTGATTGTACAAAGATAATTAGCTTACTTGGAGGTGCTGTCAGCAAAACAAGTTTGAAAATATCTTCCATTTAGCATTTTTATAATTTGCTTACTTGATTACATTTTAGGTACTTACTTTAATAATTCCAGTCTTATCAATGAGCAAGTTCTGTGGTTTGAGATCTCTGTGCAGTATCCGCCTCTGATGGCAGTAGAGGATGGCATTGTTGATCTGGTACAAGTAGCTCTTCACCACAGACGGGTCCATGAACTGTAACCACAGGAATATTGTTCAAAGAAAAGTCACATATATGAAAAAAAAGACTGATATTGAGTGTGAAATCAAAGTTCATAATATTAAAATAAGGCTGAGAATCTGCACTTTTGGAATAATAGTGGTAAAAGATTGCCCCCAAATGCTTGTCTGTGACCACTTCCTAGTGTTTTAGCTTCATTTTAGTAAGGAATATCAAGTCTATTTGGGGAGTAACTTTCAAATTCTTTATTGCGAACTAAGTGTACAGAATTTTGAAGATGTTAACAATAGGTAGATGTTATTTGTTATGGTCATGAGTAGAACTTGATTAATTTAATTTAAATAGTACTTCATCTAGAGTTCAGCGAGGTTCAATTTCCACATTCAAATCTATTTGTCAGAAAATTGGGGTACATACTTTTCCAGATCCAAGCGAGTCCATGTATTTCTTCAAGTCCATAGAGAGAAACTCGAAGATTAGGTAAAGTCGGCTTTCCTCCATGAGCACATCTTCCAATTTTACTATGTTAGGATGGTTGAGCTCCTTCAGTAGAGAAATTTCTCTGCAATGATGAAAGAAAGTAATAGGTTATGTTGTGACTTGTAACATGGAATTTTGCCAGGATTTCGGATAGTTCGTCAAGTAACGTATTATATTAGGTAAAGTGAAATGAGAGACTGACATCTCAATTTACCTGATCGCTGTGGACGGAATGCCTTCATCTTCAGACTCCAGACGAATTTTTTTCATAGCCACAAACTGTCCAGTTATTTTGTTTTTTCCTTTGTACACTACACCATAAGTACCTTCACCGATTTTCTCGATTTTGAGAAAATCATCCATCTTGGGGCAGAGAATTTTGCTAGATTTCCAGGCAAAACTGTGGGAAACTTCCTCACCAAACCTAGGAATTTTCAAAAGTCACCAACATATTAATTACTGACAAAACAGTTAGAAAACAGATTATTTATCAGGCGTAATTATTATAAACACCTACCTATTACAATAAAATAAAATACGAATTTGTTTACTGGTAAAATAGCTAAAATATCGTTAACGTTTCACAACGACTTTCAAACGTAATTTTTAAAACTATTTGAATTGTTTATACCCCATGTCAACTTTTCTCGTTATTGTCTATGAACTTTTGATTGTGTTCCAAAGTGACAATAGAAATTTTTAGCATAACCTACGAATATAAGTATAGTTTAACATTATTTTTTGCTACAAATATACGTCTTTTACATTTTTGTACCTGGAACGCACCAAATTTGACCATAGACAATAAAAAATACATGGACAAAAAATTCTATTAAGAAGGGACTACACGGTGTAACTGTTTCTAAACCCTAGACTGATAAAACTTTCGTTTTTTCTAATTATGTTAAATATTAGTGTTTAGGTCAGTTCCCCCTGACGGGGAAGAGTGGTACCCCTCCCCGTACGACTCTATATAGCTCGTCTACAGACTGGACACTCTCCCACCGGTTGTAATAAATTCCCAAGAAGTGTTTTAAAGCTTTGTTCCGGTCAGCAGGATTGTCCGGGTCAGCAGGATTATCCTTGGTCAGCGGGATTGTCCTGGTCAGCGGGATTGCCCGAAAGGGTTACCGCTGGCCCGGAACATAAAAGGCTAAGGAAGGAACACGGATGGGTTTTAGTCAATAAGAGTCTGAAACTCCCTTCCGCTCCACCCAGAGCGGGATGACATTTCCCATCTTCAAAAAAAAAAGGGTTGATCCGACTTAGAAAGCTGGGGGACAAAAGGATTCAAGAAATAATTTCAATATTTAAGGTTGGGAATTCATTGATAAGGTGATTAAGGAAAGGAAGTCTACTTTTCTTTTGATTATGAAAGTTAGAAGACAAGAGAGGAATACGAGTATAACGATCTACTCACCCTTTTTTCCTTTTACTAAGACAATACAAAACTAGAGCAAGCGTACTGTGAGAGGATTATTACTATGTAGCAACACTAATATATAGTTGGTTTTTTAATCTGTGGTACGCCGGCTGGGAGATGGCTCTGGACCGCTAGCATGGAACGTTATAATATTAAAGTCTCACCTGATAATTGTAAAATACTATAAATACATAATAATTATAAACTGAAGTGTTTCAATTATATAAAACACATCTTACATGGCGCTGAGGACGACGACAACTAAAAGTCGACGCTGAACAAAGTAAAAGAGGTGAGAAATGGAGCAATTACAACCGCCGCCGCCATTATCTTTTGTCGGATCGAAATCGAAAAAGAGAAGTTTCGAGAACTGGAAACAAAGGTTTGACCTATATTTTCTCGCCAGTGGAGCAGATACACGTCTAAATGATGAACAGAAAAAAGCTCTATTATTACACTGCATCGGTGAAGAGGGTCTGATAATTTATAACAGTTTCGAGGACAAGGCAAGCATAACATTCAATGAGGTACTCATACGTCTAGAGAAACACTGTAGTCCACCCACAAATGAAACATATAACAGATACCTATTCTTCTCAAGAAAACAAAAAACGGACGAACAATACGAAGAATATTATACAGCACTAAAATCTCTTAGTTTGGATTGTAATTTTGGAAACCTGAAGGATAGTCTTATAAAAGATCAAATAGTACTGGGAATTACGGATGATAATATTAGAGAAAAATTACTAAGAATACCGGATTTAACTCTTGACAAGTGCATGAGTATATGTAAAGCCGCACAAGTGGCTCAAAGTCAAATAAAAACTCTAAATAGTGAGCAGTCAAAAGAAGTAGCTGCAGTAAACAAAGGTACATGCAGACGCCCATCATCAAGTAACCGAGAGCCAAAAGCCAGGGGTCGGAGTAGAACTCCAGGTCAAGCAAGGTATGGTGCGAGAGGAACGTCCAGTGGCAGACAATCAAATTATCAAGAAAGGTCAGGTGAGCACTTCAAAAAAGATGCCAGTACATCAAGACCATGTGGTAAATGCAATAAGTTTCATGGTTATGCTAAATGCCCAGCATACGGTAAAAAATGTGTAAAATGTAATAAATTTAATCATTTTGCTTCATGTTGTACTTATAAATGTTCTGTAGTGAACAGTGAAAATGTAGAACAGTTTAGAATAGATACAGTTTATGCAGTAAACTCCGTAGACAAGGAGTGGTATATAAATATCCAAGTAAATAACAAATATGTAAAATTCAAAATTGATACAGGTTCTCAAGTGGATATTATAAATAGAAATACCATGAATCAATTAAAATTGCAATTAAATTCTTGTAGGAAAATAAGATTGACAAACTTTGATGGATCTGACATCAATATACTTGGAACTTGTGATGCAAAATTAAGATACAACAACAGTGACTGTATATGTAAACTCTTTGTAGTGAATTTAGACACACCCAGTATTTTAAGTTATTCAACTGCAGTAAAGCTTGGTATTATTAATAAGGTGAGTTTGGTAAATAAAAGTGACATTGTGTCAGAATATAGTGAATTATTCACTGGATTAGGTGAGTTAAAATATGAATATGATATTAAATTAAAAGGAAATTGTGTACCTATTGTAGAAAGACCTAGAAAAATTCCATTTAAATTACAAAATCAAATTAAAAGTGAATTGGATAAATTAGTGAGGTTAGGTGTCATTAGAAAAGTAAATGAGCCTACTGAATGGGTTAATTCTATGGTTGTAGCGAAGAAGAACGATGGTTCTATCAGACTTTGTTTAGATCCGCAGAATTTGAACAAATGTATAATCAGAGAAAGATATAAAATGAGCACTTTTGAGGAATTAGTTGCTAGAATGCCTAATGCTAAGTATTTTTCGGTGCTAGACGCCTCTAAAGGATTTTACATGATAAAATTATCAGAAAAAAGTCAATTATATACAACATTTAATGCTGGTGAATATGGGAGGTATTGTTATAAAAGATTACCCTTTGGTTTAAACTCAGCACCTGAAGTTTTTAGTAAATGTTTTCATGACATATTTTGTGACATTGAAGGAGTAGAACAATATGTTGACGAATTGTTAATATGGGGAGAATCTAAAGAATCCCATGATAAGAGATTAAAACAAGTTTTGAACAGGGCTAAACAAGCAGGAGTAAGATTCAACAAAGATAAGTGTCAGTTTGGTGTAACTGAGGTCAAGTATGTAGGCCATATATTGAGTAGCACAGGTATTAGACCGGATACAGAGAAAGTTAGAGCTATTGTTAATATGAAAGAGCCCACAAGTAAAAAAGAGTTACAAACGTTTCTAGGAATCATAACTTATGTATCTAAATTTATACCTAACTTATCAGATATTACAAACTCATTGAGAGAATTAGTGAAAAAAGATTCAGTATTTGTTTGGAGTGAAAGACAAAGGGAAGATTTCAATAAATTGAAGCTAATCTTAACTACTGAACCAGTTTTAATTTTTTATGAGATGAATAGTCCCATTACACTGTCGGTTGACAGTAGTAGTACCGGGTTAGGGGCAGTTTTATTACAACATAATAAACCAGTAGCTTATGCATCTAAAGCACTAACTGATTCGCAGAAATCATGGGCACAAATCGAGAAGGAATTATTAGCAATTGTGTATGCATGTGAAAAATTCCATCAATACATTTATGGTAAACAAATTACAGTGGAAACTGATCATAAACCGCTTGAACAGATATTTAAAAAATCAATGAATGAAACTCCTTTACGATTGCAGAAATTAAGAATGCGCATACAAGGTTATGACTTAGATATTCAATATAAACCTGGTAAAGAACTCTTAGTGGCTGACGCATTATCTAGGGCATATGTACAAGATAACATATGTAATCAGGATATCGATGAAAATATAGAAATGCATGTCTGTATGATTATAGAAAATTTAAATATTAGTGAACAAAAATTAAAAATATTTCAAGAAGAAACGGCTAAAGATGAAAACTTGATATTGCTTATTAATTATATTCAAAATGATTGGCCTAAGTATTCAGATATACCATTTCAATTAAAGTTTTATCATTCTATTAAAGAAAGCTTATATGTAGCTAATGGTTTAATATTCAAGGATTCAGCTTTGTTAGTACCAAAATCATTACGTTGTGACATGTTAAAGCAAATTCATTACAATCATATGGGTTATGAAAAGTGTAAAAATAGAATAAAAGGATTGTTATATTGGCCACATATGTATAAAGAAATAGAAGACATGATTAAAAATTGTGACATCTGTTTACAGTATCAAAAAAGTCATAGTTATGAACCATTAAAACTAAGAGAAGTTCCTGATAAACCATGGAGTACAATAGGAGCTGATATGTTTTTCTTTAATAACAAAATCTTTTTATTAATAGTAGATTATCTTACTAAGTATATAGAGTTATGTGAACTAAAAAACCAATCAGCTGAGGAGCATATAAAAGCTTTACAAACATCATTTTCTAGATGGGGAATCCCTGAATTATTATATACAGACGATGGAGCTCAATATAGAAGTTCTGTATTTGTAGATTTCTGTCAGCAATTTGGGTTTAAACATAAGACATCAACGCCTTATTATGCTAGGTCTAATGGGATGGTAGAACGCCACATTCAAACAGTTAAAAAGATGTTAAAAAAATGTTTATTGGAAAATAAGAATATAGATTTAGCTATGCTAGAATACAGGAACATGCCTATTGATAATGAGTTAAAGTCGCCAAACGAGATGATGATTGGTAGACAAGTAGCTTCTTTGTTGCCTGTGAATAGACATGATTATGAAACAAAGTTTATGAAAATAAAAAACTATGTACAAAAGAAAAATGACAGTTATAAAATGTATCATGATAGGAAGGTTAAGGGTAAAGGAATGATATTCTATAATGGACAAAATGTTTATATTAGAGATAGAAACAAGAATAAGTTAATCCCAGGTAAAATTGTAAAAGAAGGGGATAAAGATAGATCATATGTAGTATTATTAGAAAATGGGCAGAAAGTTCTGAGAAA
Organism: Luperina nickerlii; assembly: GCA_963855955.1. Taxonomy (NCBI): domain Eukaryota; kingdom Metazoa; phylum Arthropoda; class Insecta; order Lepidoptera; family Noctuidae; genus Luperina; species Luperina nickerlii. Next base: position 14,504,128 of record OY979682.1, read on the forward strand.
CAGATATAATATATTTAAAGGTTCAAAATATAGAAAATTTAATGTAAAAAATACATATGATTATGATGATGAGGATCTAGAATGTATAATACAAAATGATACTCTAAATGAAAGATTTAATGATAATGTAACAAATGTTAATGCAACTGATGATGACTGTGTTGACAATTTAGCTTATATGGATATAGACTATAGTAATTGTAACAAAGATAATGTAGATGACATTGTGGAAAATAATGATCATTTAAATTTCGAATATGTTAATTGTGATGTGGATAACTTTGTAGATTGTTCTGAAGAACAGACTGATCTTGGAGCTAATAATGACTTGGTAAATAGTAAAACCAAAAAGACTGTTACATTTAATTTTGACAACATTGTTGTAGAAAATAGAAAAACTAGAAGTGGTCGAATTGTTAAGAAACCAAATTATTTGCATGAATACTGTAATGATTAATTAGTTCTAAGAAAAGAGAAGGGATGTGAGAGGATTATTACTATGTAGCAACACTAATATATAGTTGGTTTTTTAATCTGTGGTACGCCGGCTGGGAGATGGCTCTGGACCGCTAGCATGGAACGTTATAATATTAAAGTCTCACCTGATAATTGTAAAATACTATAAATACATAATAATTATAAACTGAAGTGTTTCAATTATATAAAACACATCTTACACGTACCGCATCGTTAGTCGGTTGCAGAATTCCTTACGAATTGACTTGCTATAGGCCGAAGTGGTGATTTTAAATCGTCACTTCATACTTCCTTAATCTACCCAATTTAGAGAATGCTTGCAGTGTAATCAATCGGCAGTCGTGCAACCATTCTTGTCTAGTAACGGGGCTTTTCCATCTGGGCATCCAATTTAGGTGTTTCGCAAAATAATTATATTGTTTTTGTATCAGTAATTCCTAGCGTTCCTTAGAACGGCTATCAATCCAGCTAGGGGTACTTGGTGAAGCCTACCGCTCTCGGGAAGTGTGTGTATGTACACGCCCCTAAGACGACCCATTTACCCATCAAGTGCAATGTAAAATATCCTGCAGTTAGTCAGTCCATAGGGGAAAGGTAGCCATTAATAACGTTTGGTTGGTTTGTGTTCGTAAACAACAGACTACAAGGTAGCACTATAATTCAACTTGGCCCTAACGAGTTGCAAGTTCGTTTCGGCCTTCCATAAGCGGTGTGACTAGCCTTATCCTGATTGTGGTTATCTATGCCTGTTGGTAGAGTATTTGTCTTCTGTCTGAGTCTGTTGGTAAGTGTCACACCCTATAAAGGGCTATCTCCGAGTCCCTAGAACTAAACGCATGTGTAGGATACCTCGATCTAGTCATTGAAAAGAGGTGGATATAAATAATTATTACATACAAAACTTACCTATCTAAACCAATACCCTAAAATTAACTAAGTATAGGTAATCAACTCATTAAATACTTTCTTGTGGTTTCGCCAGATACGACGAGTAGATATAATAATTCAACCAAGGAACAATATCAACATACGAAAGATGAATAAATACGGCACTACCACTATGAAACTATGTAAATTGATTAAAGTTGACATTTAGCAAATATCGCCGTAGATTACAACTCACAGAATATCCCCGCGTAATTCACCGATTTCACCTCCCACACAGCTCCTTCTGTCTACTCATCTCCTCCACGTCCCAAAGCTAACTGCCTTGCCTCCGCATCTTTGATTCCCACATCCTATCACCTCTCTCCCAGCCCCTTTTTCCTCGTTTCTTGGAACATCGACCTAAAACGCTTTTTGGTCCTTATTTGTTTCTCAATTGGCTGAACTAAATATAGGCGTCAGTGACAGACAGACACAACGGTACACTATAATATTTAACAATTTATTTTTCGAATCGTTTCGTGGACTGATTTATCACTAGCGCAGCGAACCGCCGCTCTGTTTCGTTCCTTTTTTACGACTGAGAGCAAATGGAGGCCCAGTGGTAACGTTCTGTGGTGGTACAGTTGCCGGCACGGATCTTGAGCGCTCGGCGGCAGAGTGGGGATCGCTTTGCGCATCGTACAATTATGGCAAAATAAAACGCATACCCATTTTTTATTTATTTTTCTAAGTTACCTACGTAATTTCTTTCTGGTTGTATGGTTAAAAGGATAATGGTTTTACAATGATTTATTAAATTAAGAAATGGAATTTGGGACCAAAAATGTAGGTAATTAAAAGTATTTCCAATTTAACATTATAACTTAGTTCTTGTAGTTTGTCGAAAAGTACTAAAATATTTTTATTGTTGACATTTTTGATCTCGAATTTAATTTATTCATTAATAAAATGAAAAACAGTTTTTACAAAAAGGAAAATATATTTTATAAGATATTATTATTTATAACCTCCGTAGTCGGGTAGTGGCAAAATTTTATTGGCCGGAAGTGTACTCGTCGTCGTGACGTACGTGCAACAAGAGTAAAGAACGAATCACGACTAATCCCGAGTGGCGGCTATGACGCGACGCGCGACGGGCCAATCACTGTACGACAATATACATTCCCTGCTCCTGCGCCTCACTTCATACCACCAAAGGGACCCAATAAGTCACTTTTGCGCAGGTGAAGGTCAGCGCTCAAGATCCGTGCCGATAATTGTAACTGCCGCGACTTACGTTCGTAGGTTCAAACCCAGACATGCGCTTAACTTTGTGTAAGTTATTTCATCATAACTGTTCTCAAAACGGTGAAGGTAAAAAGTATCGTGAGGAAACCGGCATGTCCTAGACTCAGAAATTCGAAGACATGTGACATCTACCAACGCGCACTAGGCCCGTGCAGTCTATTACGTCTCACTCCCACTCATTGAGAGGAGGCCCGTTTCCCAGCAGTGGGAACAACATTACAGGCTGATTATGTTACATATGACAAAACATCGAGATTTCTTTATTATCCTATCCTAACATGGGAGACTTACAGCTAAAACAAACAGTTCAAGGACAGTACATTAGTCTGAAAGCCAATTACAGGTCTCCACTTATAAAATACAGAGAAGAAAAAATAAATTCTAAGGACATTCACACCAAGTTACTGTTACTACCGATAAGCTACAGCATAATTACTATGTTGCTCGCACTGCATAACAATCATCATAACAAAATGAACTACATGAAAAAGTTACCGTGGTTGACGATATACAGGAACGGATCAATATCGTACTGTTTACAAAGCTTGTTTAAATTTCTGCTTGCACGCACAATGTAGGAATTCTGCCTATAACTGGTTGAACCAATTGGCACGCGCAAAGGTGGATTGTATCGCTTACACTTCATGAATGTTGAAATAAAATTTTGACAAAATATCGGAACAGTTTATAGAATTGTTAAAGATTTCAACAAACACACACTAATATTATAAATGCGAAAGTAAGTTTGTTTGTTACCTTTTCACGCCCAAACCACTGAACCGATCGTTCTGAAATTTTGCATATACATATGTACGTTGTCAGGTGTACATAAACGGACATAACCTTTCATCCCAAAAAAAGTGCTGTTCCCGAGGAAAACAACAATAACGTTATTATGATAATAGATGGCGCCATGTGTATTTCGAACGTGATCGACACTTACCTATGTGGGTGAAACCGCTGCTTGTATGGACATAAGTTTAATTTGAATATTTTGGTATTATGTATGTAATTTATGGTAGTATTCATGATGCCGATTTTTATTATTTAATTACATAATTATTATTCAGGCCAAGTTTCGAGATTATAAAAAAAAGGAAAAGCAAAAGGTAGATTTTTTTCTTATAAACCTTGTTTCACTGCGCCATATTTGACTTAGGTACTCGTATAAGTTATTTTAACCATTTTCGAGCTAATCAAGCCAAGCAGTAAAATCCTCACCTGTAAAATTTACTATCCATTTTCACGGGTTAATTTTTCAAAAGTCTTTTCAAGTATAATTACGGAGTTTCCAAATAATCGGATTACTCCATACAAACTTTGATACTCCCCAATCTCTCTTTATGGGGTAGTTAGTTATAGTTAGTGACCGACCGAAAGTTCGGTTTCGGCCAGTTTCGGCCAAATAATCTAGTTTCGGCCTTAGTTTCGGTTTCGGCCAGAAAATGGCCGAAACTTTCGGCCGCGCCGAAACTCGAGTGTTCATGAATTATCGTCCATCGTTCGGCGAACTTCGCGGCTAGCTCGTGCTCGCTCGTCGCGTCGCCGGCCCAGTTCGCCGCCGTCCATCGTTAATCGCATGGAGTTGAGGTTGTGTTTTGCACATACGAGGGCGGTCCCATAATGAATTGGACTAACTATGAACTAATGAAGGAAATGAAACAAAACCAATTTTATTTTTCAATATAATCACCATGAATACCTACTACTAATACACTTCTGACATCTGTGAATCAATATCTCTAAAGCTTTATAAAAATAATCACAATTTTTAGCCTCAAAATGACCGAAGACGGCCGCCTGCAACTCTTCATCGCTTGAAAATTTTCTTCCTCTTAAGTCTCGCTTTAAATTTGGAAATAAATAATAGTCGGACAGAGCCATGTCTGGACTGTGAGGTGGATGTTCAACTTCTGTGAACCCGCATTGACGAACTGCATCCTTCGAAACACCAACGTTATGAACAGGGGCGTTGTCATGGAGCAACAGGACAGCTTTAGACAGCTTGCCTCTTCGTTTTTCCTTTATCTTAAATTGTCTCGTAATTTATATATTAAAGAAGCATAATATTAGCCGTTCACCACTGTATTACGTTCTTTAAAATCCACCATTAAAATGCCTTGAAAATCCCAAAAGATTGTGCACATCAGTTTTTTAGCCGATTGTTGCACCTTTGCCTTTCTAGGGGGCTTTTCACCCTTATAACGCCATCCTATTGATTCGCGCTTGCTTTGTGGATCATAATACAAGATCATAGTTTCATCACCAGTCATTAGCCGCTCGATCAGTCTTTGAATTTTCGCCACAAAGATCCAAAAACTCCGAAGCGCAGCGCACTCTTTCCTGTCTCTGTACCGCTGAAAGAAGTTTCGCTACCCATCTTGCACTCACTTTTTTCATGTGAAGATGTTCATGGATCGCACGATGACGTATTTTAAGAGAGCCCAAGCCTAGCTGCAATTTCTCTAATCTTCAAACGGCGGTTACTCAGAACCTCCTCTTCGATAAGAGCAATCGTTTCGGGAGTGAGCACTTCCACAGGTCGACCGTCGTGGCAAATGTCTTCGACGGTTTCTCTCCCGAGGCGAAACTCTTTCACCCAATTTTTTACTGTGCTATAGGAGGGGGCAGACTCCTTATACACGTCATCTAATCGTTCTTTTATTTGGGCAGGGTATAAACCTTCTTTAAACAAAAACTTTATGACACTTCGATACTCAGTTTTCGACATTTTGAAAAAATACGCGACTCTCGTTATGCTAATGCCTGCTAAACTAAGACTAAGCATTTCATGTCGATGCGTGTTTCTTATATTAAGTGCACGATAAACGTACTATTTAATGCAACACAACATGTAGCGACATGTCGCGTAGACCTATACCAGGGCAGTTCATTATGGGACCGACCTCATAAATGATTAGGTAAATTCAACTGTCTGTATTTATAATATACATTGTACCTATATCCAAATAAATGTGTAAAAAACACACCAGATTTCTGTATACGATAGAAATTTTAAATATATTTAAGTAAGTTTCGGTTTCGGTTTCGGTTTCGGCCGAAACTAAGAGCAAGGCCGAAAGTTCGGTTTCGGTTTCGGTTTCGGCTGAAAAACTTGTTTCGGTCGGACACTAGTTATAGTATAAATATTCGTGCTAAGTTTCACAAGTTTATTAAATCAAGAAATAAGATTTTTCGAACCAACACGCGAAATCTCCCCTGAGAGGTCGATTTTCAAATATTCATTTTTAGTGCTTGGTGCTCGCCTACATTATAAAAAGGAAGCAAAATGTCACAATTCAACTTCTCTTTTTTACAAGCTTTTGTTTATTTATTTTTATGTTGAAAAAAAGGCAAACAGATAAAGGCAAAGGCAAAAGAAATAGGCAAATAGAAAATAAGTACATAGATAGGTCTGTATATTATTTCATTTTTGGAAAACTTCTTTAGCCACGTTGGGCATTTTTTGAGATGGGAAAAATCCATTGAACTCGCGACACTGTTACCGTAACCGACACTGCGCGTGTTTTGTGTATAAGACGATCAAAAAATACACACGTAATTGTTCAAATTTTCACTTCTGTCGGCACTCCGAGTGTCACTTTTTTTTGAAGTAAAAACTTCTTTAGGCGTGTTGGGCATTTTTTAAGTAGATACTGTTACTGTAAGCGAGACCGCACGTGTTTTGTTTATAAGACGATTAAAAAAATACCCGCTTCGGATGTGTTCGGCTGTCGTCGGAATCACTCGGGACGTACTCGGTTTTAATGTATATCCGATAATGCTAAGCAAGTATTTGTCTCGGTCACTTAGAGCGATGCCACACGGGCATGCCAATGCGTTGCGTCGTCGCAGCGCAGTGAGTGCTACACGAGCGCTGCGATGAAGTCACCGCTAGGCGTTGCAGCGCCGACGCCGACGCAACGCATTGGCAACACCCGTGTGGCATCGCCCGTATTGCTGCGGATCGCGACATTCGTGACCTATTGTTGATGTCTTGTCCTGGATTGGCGCTAAATTTGTCGGTCCCTGGGCCACTCTTAAAGCTTCCTGAAAAGATAGCCCCAAAGATTGAAGGACTGTAACTTAAGTTCTCTACATTCAAATAACGATTGTCTTTTATCGACAGTTGTATGAAATGTTAGCTATACCACGACAAATTGGTGTAGTGAGTTTAACAATGTTTGTAGGTATAAGGATATAATTTGTGGCGCTTGGTGCCTGGAATTGCATCGCATTGTTGATCAGCTTCTGCATCATCGTCGCCCATAAATTAAATTAGTAGAAATTTAGGTATGTTCAGCGTCGGAAACCGCTAGAAATGAGCCAACACGCTGATATATTTGCCCTTGAATTTTTAAAGTAGGTAGTATAGGTGCTGACCTTGGAAAACGTCGTCGGCTCCAAAAGATGCCATTTGAAACGCCGAATAATTTTTGCGAATGTTCTGTAAAAACTGTTTGGAATCAGGTGAGTTGCTCGAAAGCAATGACAACAATGGATCAGGTACAACGCAGGTGGTGGATGCAATGTCGGCAATTTAACTTTGCCATTTGCGCAGCATTGCACATTCATGGTGTTTCATTGTTGAAGTTAAGTGAACCGCAATCACACTCTCACACCGTATCTATTTTGCCGATATTGGCACTGGGATGCAAACTGTAATAACAACTAACTGTATAACTGTACAGAAATGCAGCAAGATTCAAAACATCATGTATTTGTCGCAGCCAACTGGTTAAATTAGCCGTTGTAGTTAACCGCCTCGCCTTTGGAAGTCTCGCCTCGCTTCGCTCTCTTTGCTCGCACGCGGTTGATCACAGTTCTAACCTAACTTAACCCATTTGGTCGGGGTGCCCTGGCTTAGTTATTGCGACCAATTAGGCTCTCGCGTGATTCAGTTCCAATTCTAAACTGTAATATTGATTATCATTCAGGCCGTTAGTTGAACGGCCGCCGTTTAGTTAAAAGGCCAGGCGGTTAACTAAACGGGTAATTAAACCAGTTGGCTGCGATATATCTACTGTGTAAGCAGTGGTGGGCCAGCGGCAACGCCCCCGACTTATGAGTTGTTACAGGTCGTTTTATACTTGGAAATTCTCTAACATACATGTTTGTTTGTGTGTTTTTGAAAAACGTTGCCCCACACTAGGAATTTCTCTTGTATTGTGGGTGCGTTTACAAACATTTAGACTCACTTACGCAAACAGCCAGACCCGTAACAACTATTTGTAGGTCATACAAATATATGTTCCGTGCGGGAATCAAACCCGCGACAAGCAGCGCAGCAGTCGATCGAAGGTTAAGCTACACTTGCCGCGGTCTGTTCGTGGATGGGTGACCAACTATTACATATCGAGATTCAAGACCAGTCCAGACTTCGGTTGGTCTTTTTGTTTTTTTTTTTTTTGAGGATGGGAAGACATCAAATGTCCCCTCCCGCTCTGGGTGGAGCGGAAGGGAGTGTCAGACTCTTACTGATTTATATAACCCACCCGTGTTCCTTTATGTTCCGGGCCAGCGGTAACCCTTTCGTCTCGGCTGTCATTCGCTGATCTTTGACAGTTGACTTAGTTACGGCTAGTCAGAAGCCCAAAAGTGTGATAGCCAGGTATCGTGTTATCCAGTAACTGGGCTGTGGAGGTCAGATAGGCCTTCGCTCCATATATGAATATTCCATAATTATTGTGATTGTACAGACGCCAGCACATCAAGCTACTACAATCTGTCAAATTTCTTTAATAGATTTTCAACCTTATCGCTAAAGCATAAAGTTCAAAGTTGATTGGTAAAATTTGACAGTTTCGGGTAGCTTGATGTGCTGGGGTCTGTACATTGACTGGATGCCGATTCCAACATAGTTGGGAAAAGACTAGGCAGATTGACATAGGTAGTTGCAGAAACACGTAACCCACCGCGAAAACATTGCTTACCCTCACATATCGGTAAATTCTCAACTTTATCTTTATCTCAGTTATCGCAAATCAAACATGAAATAGATCACATATTTAAGTTTATGTTCAGCATGAACTAGATAATTAATCGGTATTGATAATAATTTGTGCCGAAACAGCAATTCTGTCACGTTTGTGTGCCGCGGCCGAGCTGCGCGTGCGGCGTCCGGTCGTATCAATGAGATCGAATGATAATGTTAACCTTATTAAGGTAAGTGTCGGGAGTCAGGCTTCATTTGGAAGGCATGTGAGCTCACACAATGTGGCGGTGGAAAGTTTTATTGTGCCTTATATTTTACGGACATGTAAGTTATGATTTTATTACTTTTTACATATTTTATTTATATTAAATTGCATCAACGTGAAAACCTCTTCTTTTGAACTTGGGTAAAAACAACGACCGTTTTTCCATTGATTATATATCATACCAATCAATATATATATAGGATATCACCCTATTTACCTGATACGCCTGCTCGGGTAGTCTAAGTACCGTTCGTACAAACTACCATAACAAAATGCAGATAATAATATTTGTGCCGAATGTCCGACTCAGCTCGGTATATGCTAACCAAGCACGCAGATGTTCAAGCCCGTTATGGATAGATAATTGGGTCCTGAAATGACTCGGAAATCTCGATTATTTTTTGTTATTATTTCAAAAACTACATTTGTATAAGGTACCTTATAAACTAGGTATCCCGGGTGGATGTACTCGTACAGTTTAGATTTTGTCTTTATTTATTGAAACTTGCTTTTTTTTGCAGACTTTATCACAACCAGTAACAGACGACAGAGAAGATGACCGTCAAACTCGTCAGTTGAACCTTGACGAGTGCTGCCCATGCCCGAAACCCGGACAGGGTTTCGCAGCACAGGAGTCTTCGATGTCCAATGGCGATACCATGTTTGCCCGAGAAAGGGATATAGATGACTGTCCGTGCAGGCCTCGAAGCTCTGACTCTGAGGGGGCCCCATCAATCTTCCTCCCAACATCAATGCGTTCTGATGGGAATTACGTAAGGTATGGGTTCCTTTTTTTTGGTCACTTACTAATTATAGGCAATAATTGGCGAAACCTGGGTGTGCTGTATAACTGTAGCTACTGTTTCTGAACTGGGCCTTTATAAACCATGTATTCATTATTATAATATCATGTTTATTTTCACTTTTTTCTTTTCATGTTAATTTTTTTTCTTTACAGGCCCGTAGACAAAAAAGAGGAATTAAAGCCACTCTTACACCCAGAAGTAGATCTCGCTTCATCCGTTCTACAAACCTTACGTGAAGCTACTGATGAAGAATACCAGGATGCCCTTGCAAGGGATGCCACCAGAAGTATGGCTGAAGAAAGTATATTTGAGGACACACACCCTGAGGCGAGTAGTGGTAATATAGTTACTATCATAGTGAACCCAAAACATAGCGACAGCTTAGATGATGACATACCTCATGGAACCCATGTCCAAGAGTCCCGTTGTGTAAATGTACCGTTAGACAGCGATAGTACTAATCTTGGCAAGATGAGAGTCGCTCAGAAGCCCCCTAGTTTGTTGCGTGAAATTTTCGGTCTACCAAGAATAAGCAAGCCTGCTGGACTTTTAGACAAGAACTTATTAGACACGGATAACGGTGCTAGCAATGTTCAAGAACGCGTAGTACATGTTGATAACGATCACGTGACGAATAAAAGTGTACTAGGATTGAGAAAATATGCCCCATTCATGAAGTTGGCCAAAAACTTGAGAGAGAAATCATCTGTAGATATGAAGAGCAATGTAGCTGTTGATACTAGTGTGAAAAAGGTACCTGATTTCAAATTGCCTTCTATGAAAAATAAGTTGAAGGATTTGGTATCTAATAGAGCTGTATTAGAAAGCAAAGATAAAACAAATTCCTTGCCTTTAATACCAAAAATGAAATTTAATAACCCGTCGTTTAAGTTGAAAGGGAAAAACGAAGAAGATCGGAGTTTATCGCCTAGTAATATTCACGAACAAACAAAGAAAAATTTCTTCCAAACCAAATCACACTTAGAGAATATTTTTCATAACACTAGACCAGCTGGTTTAAAACCCTTGTTAAAATTAAAAGATGTTGAGTTCGTTCCTTTAAAAGATCTAGTTCCTAAATCAGCAGATAGACCTACACCTAACAGGCCTAAACTTGCTTGGCCAGACATCTTCAAAAAACGAGATACTATGATATCGAGTACTAAGGACAAAAACACAATAAATGTTGCTAGAAGTACGGAAATAATTGAAAAAATACCAAAATCCTTTGACGCCGAAGTAAGCCCGAGCAATGTAATTGAACAAATTATTGATGACAACTGTAACAATGGACCATTTAAGACAACCAAAATAGATGGTGAAGCTAAGATAGCTTCTATTGAAATAATAGACACGGCATCAAGTCCTCCCGAAATTGAAGAGATTGTCAGTGACAAAAACAGAATGAATGTTGCTAGAAGTACGGAAATAATTGATAAAATACCAAAATCCTTTGACGCCGAAGTAAGCCCGAGTAATGTAATTGAACAAATTAATGACGACAACTGTAACAAAAGACCATTTAAGACAACCAAAATATATGGTGAAGACACTGAACCTAAGATAGTTTCTATTGAAATAATAGACACGGCATCAAGACCTCCCGAAATTGAGGAGATTGTCAGTGACAAAAACACAATAAATGTTGCTAGAAGTACGGAAATAATTGAAAAAATACCAAAATCCTTTGACGCCGAAGTAAGCCCGAGTAATGTAATTGAACAAATTAATGATGACAACTGTAACAAAAGACTATTTAAGACAACCAAAATAGATGGTGAAAACACTGAAGCTAAGATAGTTTCTGTTGAAATAATAGACACGGCATCAAGTCCTTCCAAAATTGAAGAGATTGACAGTGATATGAGTAACGAATTTGCCAACAGCCAGTCAAATGAATTACCCGAAAATACTGCCGACTGTATTATTAAAACTATGCCAGCCACAGAAACTAATTTCCCACAATCAATGGAAAGTTCTTTTGAAAATGAAGTACAAAGTAATAATGAAGATGAATTAAATTTCGAAACTTCAAAAGAAAGTATACCGCTTAATCCTAAAGCAGAAAATGACCCAGAATCTGAACTTGTTTCAAATGACGAAGACTGTGTTAGTAGTACTAACGATGCTGACTCAATAACTGGTTCTAGTGACAATACAAACGATGTTTTGATACCAAAAGATACAGTTCTAGAAAACGTTGACAATTCATTGATGAACAACAGTACAGTAACAAAAGAGGATTGTAGCCAAGAACTACCAGTTAGTGATCATTCAAAAACCCTTGACGTTAATCCATTGAAATTGATTAAGCCAGTTTCACTGGATGAAAAGCTATCCTCAATAAAAGAAAAAATAGCAAAATATATAGAAAACTTAAAGAATCCAAAACCAAGCTCAAAAATTCTTAATTCCCCACCTTCAAGCAATATTATCGAAAACAAAGAATCTTCTCCGATGACAGATGAAAAAGTTGATTCTGATTGTCAAAATGAAGAGTCAGTTCAAGTTACGACAGTAGAACCAGACATCTGTAATAATGACTTGAAGATTGAAAATGAATCTGATGATGATAGAGTGAGCATGCAAGATTTACAGAAAATATCAGATGAGATGTTACGGGAAGAACAAGAACGAGAATTAAATACTTTGAACTGCAATGAACCAACACAGGAAGTTATCGACCCAAAAGAACCGATAGCAGTAAATGGTGCGGAAAATGAGAATACAGATTCAGAACAATCTGCCAATACTCAGAATGATGTAATAATGGACCCACAAAATATTGTTGATAAAGTTAATGGAAATGATAACGATTTAAAAAATACTTGCCAAAGTGATTTAACATTACCAAAACAGTCATTTGAGCAAGAATTGGATGCAAATGTCGAAGCGAGTGAAGTTGTTATTAATAGAACACCTCAATGCGATAACGTTTTTACTTCACCGCTTATGCTAAACCAAGTTCTACAGCCGAACGAAAATGATTTTAGTTTAAACATCCCATTACCAGACATACAAGATATTAAATTGGCGCCATTACCAGACATACAAAATATTAAATTGGCACCATTACCTACACTTGATGAAATTAAACTCAGCTTTAACAACTTATTTGATAAACCTGAACGAGATGTAGAAGGACATTCGTCATCAGAAGCAGCTTCGATGATTGATATGTCAAATATCTTACCACCAATTATGTCAACAGACGCCAGCGCAAAACATTTTCAATTAATGCTACCCCCTTTGAGACTAGAAGACGTAGATTTAGATATTCTACAGCTGAAACCGCAATCAAATCTGTTCTCTAAGATTCCGAAACTCGACCTTCATTCCTTTAGGAGTAAATTGCCATTGCCTACAGATTTACGTTTAAAACCACTAAAGCTGAAATCAGCTTTCGAAGAAAAAAGTGGTTTGCTATCTCTAGGACAGAACAATCCGTGGGAAACTATTCCTGGTTTGGATGATTTTGGGACCCGAATGAAAGCAAATACCCAGAAAATTGCGAAAACACTACGAAAGCCTGACACTCTTCGATATAGCCTAAAATCAAGCCAAGGAATTGGGGATTTATCTGACACTAAACATTCGTTGAAAAGTTTGCAACATACATTAGAATCTAAGTTGAGAGGAGCCACGATAACACCCGTAAACTTACAGTCTAACGACTTATTAGACACTATAATTAGAAACCACGAAGACGTTAATGACAAACTTCGAGCTCTACACGTTGATTTCAACGATAGACTTGAAACAATGCACAACAATCTTTTCGACATGTCTATATTTGGAAGTGGTGAATCACGCAGTTCAAAATCCTTTAGCACTTTCAGTAATAAAAACAATCATAAAAAATTATCACGGAAAACATCGCAACCTCACTCACTGCCAAGTAGGAAAGAATCTAAGAAAACATTAAAACCTCAAAGACTTGAGCAGCAGAAAGAAACTAGAATTGGATCATCACGTGGGCTGCAGAACATGTTCAAGATGCCGACTGCGGCAAGCGTGCCAGTGCCGAGAACTATTGAGGTCCCTGAACTAAAAGCTACGTTGACGAAATCACCAGGACTAGGAATACAAAAAGCATCAGGCGTTAATCCTACCTTTCAAAACATAGAAGCTTCACAACCTAACGAATCAACACTGACTTTATGGAGACAGGCAAGTAAGAAATTACCTATTACAAATACAAGATTAGGAAAAACAATTAACCCTTCTATAGACAGTAAAATAAAGCTTTCATTTTCAACAACACCTCGACCATCACTATCAACAAAGTTACAATCTAGAAAACTTTCAACACCTTCGTCACTCTTACTAACAAGTAATTTAGGAAAAAAGACGGGAATACTTGGACAGAGACAGGATCACAAAGGATCCCCGAGTGAAATGAAACATTCAATCTTTTCACCCCCAATTTCTAGTCAAGTAGATCAAAATAACCTAGAAAATTATGGTCAGGAGAGCGAGAGTAGGCGAACAGGTGAAATATCAACGTGGAAATTAGGTGGCAGAGAAAATCTGGAACAGCGTAAAATGAGTAAGGACTTATGGTCTTGGCCTCAAGTTTCAGAAAGTGCTTTCCTATCGAAAGTCAAGGAAGCCGTAAAAGCGAGAATGTTGAAAGTTAATTCCCCTGTCTTCAACCAGGCAGATACTAGGTCTATTAGTAGTTCTCGAGGTGACAATGGAGGAGTTCTCAATTCGAATACGGACATGACACGATCTGCATCGACGAATATTGATGTCGTTGATAAACAAACGCTCAAAGAAAATGTTTCATACAAGTGTACAATGGTTTGTAATAAGGAATAATAATACAAAATGAAAATGTGTAAAGTGCGCATAAAATTGAATGTATGTGTGATTGAGATTAAATTACTCTAAGTAATTCGTTTATAAGTTTTAGGTTAAGTTTGCAAGTTAAATTAATAAAAATCGACTGTTTTGTAAATATTTTTATATGAATGTCGTGAAACGATATAAATATTTCGATGTGTGTACTTGATTTGTAAATAAGCATAAAAAACTACATCGAGTAAAAAACTTGTTTTATTTCCTCTCTATGATTTGTTTGCAATAGTTTCAGGTAAAAATATTTCGCTGGTAAAACCACAAACTCTTAAAGTCAAAGTGAAAGTCAAATCATTTATTTCAAATAGGCACATTAAAGGCATTTACAGTAAAATTGAATTGATTCTAGTCGCCCCTTCCAAAAGGTAGTTTTCGTATGGAGAAGAATGTGCAAGAAACTCCACCGTTACTATTTTAAAATGTTTTACAAGGTTTTGTATACATAATATAATTATATGTAAAGACGATGCACCTAGAATAAAATAAGTAGTGTCCGACCGAAACAGGTTTTTCAGCCGAAACCGAAACCGAACTTTCGGCCTTGCTCTTAGTTTCGGCCGAAACCGAAACCGAAACCGAAACTTACTTATACATATTTAAAATTTCTATCGTATACAGAAATCTGGTGTGTTTTTTACACATTTATTTGAACATACAATGTATATTATACATACAGACAGTTGAATACTTACTTAATCATTTACGAGGTCGGTCCCATAATGAACTGGCCTGATATAGTTCTACACGACATATCGCTACATGTTGTGTTGTATTAAATAGCATGTTTATCGTGCACTTAATATAAAAAACACGCATCGACATGAAATGCTTTAGTTTAGCAGGCATTAGCATAACGAGAGTCGCGTATTTTTTCAAAATGTCGAAAACTGAGTATCAAAGTGTCATAAAGTTTTTGTTTAAAGAAGGTTTATAGTTTAATACCCTGCCCAAATAAAAGAACGATTGGATGACGTGTATAAGGAGTATGCCCTCTCCTATAGGAGTGTGAAAAATTGGGTGAAAGAGTTTCGCCTCGGGGGAGTAACCGTCGAAGACATTTGCCACGACGGTCGACCTGTGAAAGTGCTCACTCCCGAAACGATTGCTCTTATCGAAGAGGAGATTCTGATTCTGAGTGACCGCCGTTTGAAGATTAGAGAAATTGCAGATAGGCTCGGGCTCTCTAAAAGTACGTCATCGTGTGATCCATGAACATCTTCACATGAAAAAAGTGAGTGCAAGATGAGTACCGAAACTTCTTTCAGCAGTACAGAGACAGGAAAGAGTGCGCTGCGCTTCGGAGTTTTTGTATCTTTGTGGCGAAAATTCAAAGACTGTGATCGAGCGGCTGGTGATGAAACTATGATCTTGTATTATGACCCACAAATAGTGTTGCCCAAAATCGGTCTTGGTCTTGCAGTCTTGGTCTTGTTCTTGCATTTTTGCAAGACCAAGACCAAGACCAAGACCGACTTATTGTAGCAAGACCAAGACCAAGACTGAACCCTGCAAGACTTGAGCAAGAACAAGACTAAGCCTGCAAGACTCTTGCGTCTCGCAGTTAAGTCAAACTGAGATTTGGGCGTAGTATTTGGTTTCAATCCCGATTTTGATAGACGTTCCCCAGTATCAAAACCGTATCGTCATAACACTAAAAGGTATTGTATTGATTATTATATGTTTCGACTATTTATTAAGTAGGTAGGTAGCGTGTTACTTACAAATTTGTTCCCATATGTGATAAAAATGTACCTAACATAACTTTCTAGCAAAGTTCATTTCATACCTTGTAGGTATATCTAGTACCTGTATAAGTCTAATGTGCAGATCTAACGTTAGTAGGTTGGTAAAAATTATGTAGGTATTTATGTTTCAAAGTTTATATTATTCTTCTATTCAGCAAAATTTAAAACTAACAGCGAGTCGAGTAGGTCTAGTACTAGTAGCAGTTTTTAAGCCAGCCGATGTTATGGTATAGACGCCAGCACATCAAGCTACTACAATCTGCCATATTTCTTTAACAGATTTTCAACTTTATCGCTATCGCATTAAGGTTCATGGTTGATTGGTAAAATATGACGTTCCGCGAATAAATTGTTGGTCGGTCAGTGTATTACGTACCTACTTATTTGATAATTTACCAACAAAGACGCCGCCGACGCCGCGCGGGGATTCCCGCAATCTTCCGCATTTTTTGTCAGGTTAAAGCATTTATGCACTTCATTGTAATAATTTTAAAGTTTATTTTCAAGTGTGTTAATAATACGAGGAGACCGCTTGGCGCTGCGGTCCCTTTGTCACGGCATTTGAAAGCGAATAGCGTTGGTACGAAGATAGTGTTGACCTCGCAAATGAACTTTAGCAATACAGTTGATCAGGTAGCCCTTTCGAGTTTTATTTACATTGCTGTTTTAAGTGAAACAAGTGAATTTACTATTTTTTAATTCAAAATTTCATGGTCAGATAGAAATAATGATTTTATACAGTTTACAGTAAAAAAATTGCAGAAAAAATAACGTAAAAATTAAAAAAGCCGACGAAAAATTTCAACGCAGGGGGTCCAGAATCATGTACTGAATCCATGGTAAGCGGTTGCGCGTCGATGTCCCTGCCACCCAGCAATAGGCTAATAGGTATTTGAAATTGAATGTAGTCTAGTCTAAGTAGTAGAGTCTCGCAAGACTTGCGAGACTCTTGCTGCAAGACCAAGACCAAGACCAAGACTGAGAGCGCAATACCAAGACCAAGACCAAGACCAGGTGTATTGACGCAAGACCAAGACCAAGACTGGCTGAGGTCTTGTCTTGGTCTTGCATTTGGGCAACACTACCCACAAAGCAAGCGCGAATCAATGGGATGGCGTTATAAGGGTGAAAAGCCCCCTAGAAAGGCAAAGGTGCAACAATCGGCTAAAAAACTGATGTGCACAATCTTTTGGGATTTTCAAGGCATTTTTATGGTGGGTTTTAAAGAACGTAATACAGTCGTGAACGGCTAATATTATGCTTCTTTAATATATAAATTACGAGACAAGATAAAGGAAAAACGAAGAAGCAAGCTGTCTATGTTGCTCCATGACAACGCCCCTGTTCATACCGCTGGTGTTTCGAAGGATGCAGTTCGTCAATGCGGGTTCACAGAAGTTGAACATCCACCTCACAGTCCAGACATGGCCCCGTCCGACTATTATTTATTTCCAAATTTAAAGCGAGACTTAAGAGGAAGAAAATTTTCAAGCGATGAAGAGTTGCAGGCGGCCGTCTTCGGTCATTTTGAGGCAAAAAATTGTGATTATTTTTATAAAGGTTTAGAGATGTTGATTCACAGATGTCAGAAGTGTGTTAGTAGTATTCATGGTGATTATATTGAAAAATAAAATTGGTTTCGTTTCATTTCCTTCATTAGTTCATAGTTAGGCCAATTCATTATGGGACCGCCCTCGTATGTGCAAAGCACAACCTCAACTCCATGCGATTAACGATGGACGGCGGCGAACTGGGCCGGCGACGTGACGAGTGAGCACGAGCTAGCCGCGAAGTTCGCCGAACGATGGACGATAATTCATGAACACTCGAGTTTCGGCGCGGACGAAAGTTTCGGCCATTTCCTGGCCGAAACTGGCCGAAACCGAAACCGAAACCGAACTTTCGGTCGGTCACTAAAATTAAGTCTACCACAAAAAAATAAAAAGAATTAAAAATGAAGCAACTACAGGTAAATCAATTATGTGATAGATACATGGTGCTCACATATCGCCTCTTTACTTCAATAATGTGTTATCTTGAATATTGAAATGCTCAGACATAAATCACGTTATTGAAGTAAAGAGGCGATATTTATAAATTATTGACAAATATTGGAAAAGTAGATAATTTTTCTAGAATTTTAACAAGTGTGCGAGTTACTGTAGTCACAGATTGTAAAAATCAATGTCATAAATTTTTAAAAATATAAATAAAATTAGGAACAAGTTTGATTTTGTCTAGACTCTAGATTGTACTATGGAGCAGGACCAGCATGTTTCCATATTAACAATATTTCCGTAACAGTTGGATTGATGCTTTTATTGGCGAGAAACTGCTGAATTAATTATAACTTGTTGACAGTTTTACTTTATTCTATTGAAATTTACTAGACAGCTGTGTAAACATACCTACATGTAAAAGAATTATAAATTATATGAATAGCTAACATCTACAGCTTATGTTATCGTTAAAATTAGCATCACGTTAGATATTTAACTCGGAGCCAATTCAGAGTAAATACAAATCTTCATACATACGCACGAACACGGTTTGTACGTGAGCGCGCTCGTACGTATGCGTCGTCGCACGCATGCACTGACAAAATTTATCGCTGCTAAAGGTGCGCCAGTCGTGGTTACGTCCGCGCCGTAATAATACCGCCTGCGATAAAATGAAAAAATCGAATTGCCTAAGGTGGGAATCGAACCCATGGTTTGAGATGCGACTCTTAACGCTAGAAAATTTTAATACCCATTTTAATTAATGCCTATTATTTGAGGTCATTGTAAAAATAGTATATTCAATTTCCGAATTTAAAGATTATAATTTTCATGGTAAATGAAAAAGTAAAAAATACTTTATACTTAGTGTAAAAAATACAATTTCATCCTCATTTTATTTTATTTACTACACTAGCCAAAGCAACTGTCAAATCATACAACGATTCCAAAATAAAGTACTCAGGGATATAGTCAACGCGCCTAGTACATTAAAAACAGCGTCCTTCACCGGGACCTCAAGATGGATGTCGTAAACATAGTTGTAGCGGTATCTACAACGCCACATGCAAAACAACGCGTCATACTGACGTCACTTTTCTATAGAGTATGAGTGAACTTTACACCCTGTTCCTCATACCTGTATATAGTTATACAAAAATATGCAGAAGCTCATGAACACAGACTTCATCATCACGTGAATGTCGAGGCGATCCAACTCCTTGACAACACTGAATTAGTGGGAAGACTAAAAAGGGTAAAACCTTTTGAGTTAGTGCAGTGTAAGTGAACAACTGTAGTGCAACTGCAAGTGCTTAGGTAATCTTATAAAGAACACGTAAATCAAGTGTCTTCCCTTTAACTTATAGTGAATAAGAAAGACGTTATTGGACGATTTCTTAATTTTATAGTTACTTAGCAGTTTAAGTTATATTTAAATTATTTATTAGCTAATAGGCTAGATTGTAATATAAATAAAGTATCATCAACTGTGTTACTTTATAAAGGGGAAAAAAAATTATTTGAATAAATACATGATTCAGTAAAACCACCTTTTAATTAATCATATTTCGATCGTAATTTTTCAAATAATTAAACAGATAACATGACGTAGGTAATGAAAAATATGTAGTCAGCTCCTGGTCTATGTAGAAGAAATAATTGAAAAAAACTTTGCATTTAAGATCCCTGATGCTTACCCTAAAGAGGAAAATTATTTTGTATAGAGATTGACTATGCACTTTTGACGATAGAATAAACTATACGTGACAGCCCTACGTGTTTAGGCTATTATCGCTCGCTTGGGGCTCGAGTTGGCTTTCTTATTTGTTTTTCTATGTAATTATCGTTTGTTTAAAGTTAGCATTCCTTACACACACATGAAGAGGCCAGGAAAAAAGTTATTCTACGCACAAAACATTTATTGTACTACCTAATCAAGATTTACATAGTATAAGCTAACATTTAAAATATTAATAATATTTTCTTGGCCAAAGAATTAGCATCGCCATACAACGTGGCAATGCTGCCAGCCTTTTGAGCACTCCCAGCAAACATTTTTGTCATATAATCAAACATTTATATGACCTTGAGTCTTATTAAAGTTATTTTACAGTAATTTTTTTAACTTTTCGTCATGTACTGGTGCATTATGTGTCCGAATAGTCATATACATTTTATGTCGTATAATAACGTCATATAGACGTTATTTCGATTTTTTTATACAATCGTCCTATAATAGCGTCTACGATGACATCTATAAAACTTACATATACAACTTTTCATCGTGTAAACGTTTTCGTAGTATAAACGTCATAATACTGTCAATTTTGTCGTATAATTACCTTTTAAACATTTGCTAAACGGATATTAATTGTATAAACGTAGTATTTGTAACCATTATATATAATTCGAATATAAGTATTACGAACGACCTCTATACATCCTAAAGTATCACAAACATGATAATACGACCGCTATTTAATTAATACTCATATTAAAGGTTTATAATAACCTTGTATACCACTTCCACCATTTCTATACTTTCATGGCGTACACATTTAATACATGAACTCGCAGTTTATAGGTCGGGAAGTTATATAGTTGTCTTATAACGCATTCACATAATAAATTATTAATAAAAATATGTGAAAACATTAAAATTTTAAAAGCGCATTAAAAATTTGTTACAAACCTACCGCACATTAATCAGTAAACTTGATTGCACAATGGCTTACAACTGATGAAATGGTTTTATCACCTCAAATAACAGAAAAAATGCAATATTAACTCAGCTGTCAAAAACACTGCTAAATGTCATTAATATTTTATAATAATTTTCAATATCATCATTAAATGACAATAACACAACGATTAAATCATATAAAAGTCATATTGTGTGACACAAAGTCGAATACACGCCGCAACAGCTATCATTACATGACATGTAGTCAAATCGCCGACGTGTATATGACAATTATGCGACTAATTAGGTATTTATATGACTGTTACACGAAACTCTTAGCGCCTTAAGTTGAATAAAATGGGCCCAAATGCCGTCGAGTAAACGTCCTTATGACATTTATACGATTATACTAAATAACATTAAGTTGCCACCAACACGTCTACTCAACGTTGTAAATGTTTATTGGGCTGTTCCTGTTGACAGCGATGCTGACAAATTGTTTGATGCCCTACTATGACTGTTTTGTTTATTTTTAGGGTTCCGTACCTCAAAAGGAAAAAACGGAACCCTTATAGGATCACTTTGTTGTCCGTCTGTCCGTCCGTCCGTCTGTCAAGACCCTTTTTCTCAGGAACGCGTGGAGGTATGAAGCTGAAATTTATATCAATTACTCAGGTCTACTGTCCCTTGAAGCTGTGAAAAAATCAAACTTCTAAGCCAACGCAATCAAAAGATACAGCCGTTTATGCCGCAAATTTTCGACACTTGCAAGGGAATAAAAACCTACAGGGTGCTTCCCGTGAACTCAGTATCTTGAAATTTGGTACGAAGCAACGTCTTATAGCATAGATAAAGGAAAATTACGAAAACCATAAATTTTAGTTACATCACATAATATTTTTTTTTTTATAATTTTAAACTTACTACCCATTTCCTCATAAACGCGTAGAGGTATTAAATTGAAATTCTTACCAAATACTCAGGTCTATAATACCTTTAAGCTGTAACAAAATCAAACTTCTATGTCAACGCAATCAAAAGAAACAGCAATTTAAGCTGCATATTTTGAAACTTGCAAGTACTCGCAAGGGAATCAAAACCTAAAGGGTACTTCCAGTCGACCTAGAATCTTGAAATTTGGCTTGAAGCAACGTTTTATAGCACACATAAAGGAAAAATTCCGAAAACCTTAAATTTTTAGTTACATTACAAAATATATATTTATTTTTTAATAAATATAAACTTATTACTTTTTTCCTCATGAGCGCGTAGAGCTATCAAGTTGAAATTCATATCAAATACTTAGATCTAATTGCCTTTAACCCGTGAAAAAAAAAAATTCTAAGTCAACGCAAAAACGCAAAACGCAAAAGTACAACCATTGATACCGCATATTTTGAAACTCGCAACTACACGCAAGGGAATTAAAACCTAAAGACCACTTCCCGTTGACATAGAATCTCGAAATTTGGTAAGAAGCAATAGCTTACAGCACAGAGAGCAAAGAAATCTTTGTCTTAAATTTATGCTCCTCCATCTTTCCCCATTGTAATGTTATGAATTTCATTTTGCAATAAAAATACCATAGTTATGACACGATTGTCGTAATGAACGAACTTTGTAAACCTTGCAGGTTTGTACGGAACCCTCGGTGCGCGAGTCCGACTCGCACTTGTTTCATAACATGTACATATTATTATAAATTGTTCTTATAAATGAGTGCGTAAATATTACATACAAACTAACGAGTGATAGAAAGTATTTGACGAGTTAGAAAGTAGTTGTATGCAAATATGTTTTTCTGATCAAAAATTTGTTTCTTTACGATTTTCAATAACACAACATAATACATGTATTCATCGGAGGGTTAGCCAGAGGTGCACCTATAGACAGGGCTTGTAGTACTGGCCTCTTGATATGATACCAGTACCTGTGAATAGTACCTGTACTGTTGGTATTTCGGTACTCTACCGGTACCAAACAAATATTTTAGATATACCTAGTAAGTAAAAAGGATAGTTAATATGCATTAGAAAAATAACTTCAAAATTGCCAACCGCAAGAGGTTCCTACAAATATAAGATTTTTGGTTCGCGCCGGGTACCTGAAACTGGTACCGATACTTGTTAGTTGGAGTATCGGTACCCGTCTGGAACTGGTAACCAGCCGGTCGATTCTGTAAAAATCTCACCGTGAAAACTTAGGTGAAGTGAGTTCGTTTTTGCTAGGAATTGACACTATTGACAGCTCACTCCACGCTCACTTCGCCTAAGTGTTCACGGTGAGATGGTTACAGAATCGCACTGCAGGTACCGAAATGGCAAGAACCGCTAAGTACCGGTACAGGACCTGTACTTTTGGTACCGGTTCCAAGCCCTGCCTATAGTACACCCACATTTCCCCAGTTTAAGTCCCATGATAACTTGATTTGCTTTTCAACAACTTGTACTAGAATCATTTAAATCATATTTCTTTTTAATATAACAACTTGTATATTATGCAAATAACAGATTATTATAATTCAACAAAAGAAAAAGAATATTAAAAGCTAATAAACATGATGCACCACATCAAACCACAATTCACTGCAATTAACACATGGGTAGGTTTTTAGGTACAATACTTACAATACTATAAAAAAGAAAGATACCTAAATAAATTAGTTTAAAAATAACCATGACGCCTTCAACTGATAGTGCCTTGTTTGTAAGAATTTGGTTTCTATTAATGGTTCTAATGCCAGTAATAAAAAGCGATAAGTAAAGTCTATTCAAACTTATATTTCAAATTAATATTATTTCAAGTTAAACTTATATCAACTTTATTTTAATGACTGTTAAGTTGATTTCAGAGTGACTAGCACCATTGAAAAAGTTATAAAAACGTTTGAAATTGTAGCGTAAACTGAACTTTATGGTGTAGGATTTAAAGTTATTTTTCTATAAACTCATATTTGTTTATATTTTTGGCAAATAAACGTGAATGCAGATTATGTACAGTGTTGAGTTTATCTTGGATATTAATGCCATCGGTGAAGGAAAAACACCGAGTGGAATCCTACGGGGTAGTGAAAAATGTATTTGTACACGTCAAAGTTTTAATTTTTTTTTTAATTGCTGGATGGGCCCGCTTTTGACCTCGAACATGCCTGATGGACAGGGGCGGATCTACTTAAAGGCTTTTTGGGCTGCAGCCCAGGGCCCCGTGGTTACAAAGGACCCCCAACCGAACTGAAAACAATAGTCGATATTGTCAATAATAAAAATTATCTAGAATTAAAAAAAAATCCGATCATAATAAAATGGCAATTGGTTGAGTAATTAGGTAGGGCCCCTAAGCAGTATTAGCCCAGGGCCCCACAAATTCAAGATCCGCCCCTGCTGATGGAAAGCCATGGATGAGGTCTATGATGGAACGAGCGTACCCAGAAGATGCCTAAGGTGCTGAAACTCCCACACATCGATGAAACGCAACTGGCTGCTTGACGCCGGACTCCGGTGGGAGGTTGGTCGCAATCTGGGCGGGCGTTAGCCCTACCACCGCATGGGAAGAATTGGCCAGTCAAATAAGGTGTTGGGTGTGACTGTCCAGAATGCGTCGAGCGCTCGGTTCAGTTGAGTAACTGGTGGAACAAACTGCGTTACACGAGGAGGTTTCTTCATGCATCCCAGTGCATAGTTCGGTGTATAAACCGCGCCGTAGAAAAAAACGTGTCCGTCAACAACCTTCCATAGTGCTCCAAACAACACTGATGACCGTGCCTACACACGGCAAATATACCGTAGTTTTCCACGGCAAGAAAAACGTGTGTCTACATAACGTGGGCTTACACGCCAACAATTGCAATGTCTTTCATTTTATCAATTATAAATCTAAATTTTATCAATTATCAAAGACTATACATTCTCTTTGTGCCAAGCCTACTGGACACTGGTGCTTATCACGTAAATGTGATCACATTATAGAAAAAATTATATGTATAGTAAAAAAAACATCAGCACCTTTAATAAATATGGCGTTTATAGAAAAGTATTGAACTATCGCGGCTTCTGGAACTTAATTTGCACTTTCTGGTTGGTCAATGCAGAGATTTTTTGTTTTGCTGCTAACAGTCATTGGGCACATAATTTTTCAAGTTAACTAAGATAACCTGTCGCTTATAAAATATTTTTTGCCTGATTGCTTTTTTGATTTTTAGGCTGGATCGCGGTTTAAGAAGTCCTCTGGGAAGTTTACTAAATCACAAAGTAAGTTTCCGCTTGAGCCTATAGTTACTATCGTAACAAGCAATACTTAAAATAAACACACAAATACATTATTCATATTTTAGATGTGACTTGTCCACTTACGCTCATCCTGGAGCCGAACATCCAACACCAAACGATCAAGGGTTTCGGGGCAGCGATCACCGACTCAGCGGCTATCAACTGAATGAGTCTACCATGCCAGCTCAGGCAGCATTTAATAGAGTAAGATTAAATAAAATGCAATAGTACTTACTATACTATCAGCAAAACCAGTCAGGAATTACTTTAATGTTTGCCAAATGCAACTACACCGGCGTAGCCCGTAGCAAGCCCGTAGCGCATCTCCTGGCTACATCCGCTACGCCGTCGCCTCGTAGCAGACTACGCGAGGAGGCGTAGGTCATTAGGCATTCGAGCTTGCGTAGGCTGTGACTTTCACAGAATCTTTTTTTTTTTTGTATTTCCAAAAACACTCGCATACTACAGTCGAACTTCTACTAATCTTAAATTATTTCATTAATTCACTGAAAGACAACGTGCCAGAACCGTTAGGTCTAAAAGAATTAAATTTTCCACTTGAGTTCCGCTTACAACGAAGGTGAGCACTATGAAAATTTGTATGGATGTTCGTCAATTTTGCTAATGGGAAATCCCATCGGGTACACGGCTTGTGTATTTACAAAAACCGAGCATTACTTTCATAATTTTTGTTCTATGTCTGTTATTATTTTTCTTTAGTTCATACTTCAGCGAAACTGGAATACAATACAACGTGCTGCGAGTTCCTATAGGCGGCAACGACTTCTCCACACATAAGTAAGCATACAACGAACTACCTAAGAATGACATTTTCTTTAGCAACTTCAGTTTGTCTGTTGAAGATTATATACAAGGTAAGTCGAGAAAATCTCATGATGTTTGTGTGTGAAAATTATTTGTTGAAGAGTTCATCTTCAATAAATAATTCTTCTGCAAGAAATTTGAGTTTCTGTTATAGCAACTTGCGCTGTCTTTATGGAATTACATAGAGTTGTGAATCAATCATTACTACAGAAGCTCATAATTTTCTTGGAGAAAGAGATTGATAGAGCACTACGAGGCGCAAGGCATTCCATCTGGGGTATCACTACAACCAACGAACCTGCTAACGGGTTCCTGTCGCTCCAGAAGTTTAATTGTCTAGGTTGGACTGCACATCATTATGGTAAGGAGTTAAAGGACAACGTGTAACCCAAAAGAAAAATAAAAGGTCATGATGAACAGCTTCTTAAGACTTGATGCCAATTTTATAAATAATAAAACATGTTAACATTTAGGTTAAAAATAATGACGAACACTAATTAGTTGCTTTAAGATGCAGCTTACTTTTTTAATTACTAATATCTCGAATATTATATAAATCAGCGCCCCCTACTAAAATCACTAATTCTACTTAAAGCTCAAAAAACCGAGAGTTATTTATGATTTTTGTTGTTTCAGGGATTGTGGATCATCGGCCACTTGGGTCCGCGAATGCGCGGCTTCAAATTCAAGCATGTCCAGATATTGGGCATCGATGATCAGCAACACACCAAACTGCTTTGGTTTATTGAGGCAAATAACTTCTAAACATATATAAAATATTGAGATAAATATAGATAGAGGTAACTTCCGTAAGTTATAGCTATTGAAAATAACGTAAGAAAAAGTCTGTCTTTTTCGAAGAAACAGGCAAAAGTGTATGAATAAATAGTACTCTATTTCATATTTGAAAATTACATTAAATGGTCGATGTTATGAGGGGAGAGCCTATTCCTTTTAACCGGGCTGCTGCGTACTTTCTATTGGGAAATTTTACCTAACCCAAGAATGAAATCCGGGACTCCACTGTTCTTGTACAAATAGAAACTTGAAAAAATATACCATTCACAGATGCTAGAAGAGCATCTTATGGTCCTACACTACCTGGACAGGGTTGGTATACACGCGTATAGCAACCTGTTTGCGCCTCCAGAACAGCTGACGCTCATCAGCAGACCACACCCTGACACGTTCATCATGGCCACTGAGGCCTGCGAAGGTATACAACCTCTTTAATTTTATGAATAATTGTTAGTCTGGACAATTATGCACCCTATGGTCCTCCACTACTTGGAAGGAGTCAGTATATACGTGTACAGCAACTTCTTTGCGCCGCCGGAACAGCTGACGCTCATGAGCAGATCACACCCAGTCAACGTCATCATGGCCACCGAGGCCTGCGAAGGTATACAACCTGTTTGATTTTATGAATACTTGCTAGACTGGACAATAATGATAATGAGTCGGTATACACGCGTACAGCAACCTCTTGGCATCACTGGAACACTAGCAACACCTACAGGTCAGTGGCTGAAGCTCATTAGCAGAATGCACATATCTCTAAGTAGTCTGTGGCAGACTATATCCTGACAAATTCTTTATGGCCTCTGAGGCCTGCGAAGGTATGCAACCTCTTTAATTTAATTGCTTGGTCAGTCATAACAGGAATAATAATGAGATGACATTCATGTTATGTTTTTCCACTTTTTTCATGTGTTAATCATTAATCTGTGATTTTGGCTTATTTACAATTATTTTAAATGTTATATTGTAATACAATTGGAGGGGCTCGTGGCTAAATAACAGCCGCACAGGTCGATCGATCAGGTTAAGCTACGCTTGCCGCGGTTGGTCTGTGGATGGGTAACCATCTTTATATACCGTGACCCCTCCGTGCCTCGGAAAGTACGTTAAGCCGTTGGTCCCGGCTGTCATTCGTGGATCTTTGACAGTCGTTACGGGTAGTCAGAAGTCCGAAAGTCTGACAACCTGTCTTACCAAGGGATATCGTATTACCCAGTAACTGGGTTGTGGAGGTCAGATAGGCAGTCACTCCATGTGCATACTGGTATTCAGCTGCATCCGGTTAGACTGGAAGCCGACCGCAACATAGTTGGGAAAAGGCTAGGCAGATGATGATGATTGTAATACAATAAAATTGTTTCGCTAATTTAAAATTAGTGATTTTTTTATTGTTGGCCGCTTGCGTTAAAAAAGTGAGAGATGCCATAAAAACAAATAAAACTGTTTAGTTTTTTTCAAATAATGGCTATTCTAACAACCTGCATTATTTTTGGAACCCTTTTTATTTTGTTTTAAAAACTTTTTAGCTGTAACTTTATTTCTTTTAACTGTTACCATTTTCAGGAGCGTATCCTTGGCAGGAACTGAAGGTGGACTTAGGATCGTGGAAAAGAGCAATGAGTTACATTTCAAGTATTCTTATCGTACGGATAAATTCTCTTTTTCCGGAAATATTTATTTGCTAACGTGGCACTGTGGTTCCGCCCATAGGTCATAAATCCATAAAACTCATATTCGAATTTCCAGAAACCAGTTACATATTTCGATAGACCATTAAACGAGCTATCCAGTGATATAAATATGTCACCTATTTGTTTTAATTATCAATAACTTTTTGACCCGAGGTCAAAAAGTTATTGATAATTAATATATAAATGGAAATTCAAAGAGCAAGGTATGTTTGTCGCATTTGATTGTATTTTGAATAAATTGTCAGTATAATATTTGTACTATTTACGTGCTACGCCATACATAATTTATTGTATATTTTTTCTAATATAATAACTTTGCTTAGAGCTACAAAATTTTGCAAGATTTTGCAAACATTCGCAACTATCTTAAATTGTAGTTTAGACTGTATATTTTAAAAATATTATACTTTGATTTGCGCCATTCTGCGCCGATGGCTGCTATAAAGGGCCTACGCCTGGGTAGACGCAATCGTAGCAAGGTCTACGAAATTCGCAACTGATTTCAAACTTTTCTTTCAGGTACTTTGATCAAGTGTTCCTTCTCAAGGATGTATATCTTTGAGATTTGGAGTATTGTGAGTGGAAAAGCAACCAAAAAACACCAAGGTATATTAGAAGTTTTGCTGTCATCATTCAGTGATCTCAAAAATATAGACTTTAAGGATTTAGATGATCGTATACTGTGTTTATGTAAAAGTCTTGATTATTATTGGAATCAAGTAGGTAGGAGTAAATCAAAGTTATTACTTAAGTATTCTGATTGACTGAAAGACATTGAATGTATTGAGTTAAGAAGGAGCGTTGAGCAACGTGTTCATGGAGAAATTCAACCAGAAGCGGGGCCATCTCGCGGGCGTCCAAAAAAAGATTTTTCCCAGCGTAGTCAGAGATCAAAACGTAGACGATTGAGACAGCTATCTCAAGTGGATATCTCTGCTGTGAAAACATTGCTCGACACTTCTGATAAGTCTGATACTAGTTTTACATCAGATATTAATGCAGACGAGGTTTTGTCACTTGTTGTAGAGGCTAAATTAACTAAACACCAATATTTACCAATTAGAAATTTTGTTAATAGTAAAACTTCACGTAATATTTTACCGTCCTACCAAAGTATTTTAAATACTAAAAAGAAGTGCTACCCAGATAATATATCCATCTCAGAATCTAAAGCCGAAATTGAACTGCAAAGTTTGTTAGATCATACAGTTTCCAGAATCCTCGAATCACAAAAAGATGTTTTAGATAAAGCCCTCCTTATATTACTGGCCTTGAAAATCTTCCCCGTAAGAAAAAGAGCGCAATGTCAAAGCAAATTTTAGATTTAGTGCAAGTCTAGCTAATTTTAAGTCGATTTCATGTAAAATATCTATTGATTTCCATTTTTATTTTTTCATTTATCTATTTAGTTGTGTCTTTTTGACACATAGAGAATACACCCTAACATGAAAAGTTTAGATTTATTGTCAAAAACGCTTCACAACGGGGGACAAGCACACTTAATATTTTGATATTTATTTTATTATTTTTTTAGTGTTAACAAATTATCAAATATATATCATTATATATTAATTTACATATACACTAATATATTATGAGTTTTTATTGCTACCGGAACCACTTCCCACGAAAAAAAACCATTAAATAAGATTTTCAGTATTTATGACCGCCTTTGTTCGGCGGCGGTACCACAGTGCGTGGTGTTGAAAACACTCGCTGATTGCTGTCGTAACTGTCTGTAATACCGCGTTAACCCGACAATTTTTGTTCACACTGATGAAGAGATTTTAAACTAATTCCAGTATAATAATAGTAATTGGTCTCGATTAACATTGAAGGGTTCTCACGAGAAAAATCTGAAATTCTTTCTGATGTCTACCGCAAAACTCACGGCGACATTCTTTGCGTTCAAGAGACCCATTGAAAGATGAAACCCAAAGCCGGCCATACATCCCTGGACTTACGCTTATCGCCGAGATTACGTTCGTTACGTTATGTTATGCTCCTGGCGTAAGCATACTATCCACCAAGTGCTCAAACTTCGACGTTGTTGGCTGATTAGACTGGAACATTTGTTTGAACGAAGAGGGTGGGCCAGTTTGGAACGACAACTTTGTTGATTCTCCCATCATAGTATCTGAAGAGAAAGAAGAATTCTATAAACAACCCATGTAATATGCTATGGGACATGTATCCGAGTTTATACCTCGAGGTTCAAGGACGATTAGTGTGAAAACGGTCAAATGTGACACAGCTGTAGAAAAACCGAAATTTTCTTTGACGCAGAAGCAAGAGCTGTGTCAACAGGCAGCGTTCTTGACTCCGATGAGTACCATTGTTGTTGTACTTCATAATAGGTGAGTAGAGGTTTATAGTTGTTATTGTGTTAGTCGTTATTATATTGGGGCATGTCATACGCAGGAAAATATCGTCAGTCAAAGTTTGGAATATGAATGTGGATGACTAATATGGCTATAACGGTAGGGAAGACCAAAGAAACGATGAATGGGCTGTCTGAAAGATGATATGGTTGCCTACCCACTCACGTGTCCCGCTACCCACGTGACGTCGCATGGAATGTCCCCGAATATTTTTTGTCGGCGCGCGACGGGGCGCCTCTGTAGTTTTCCATCGCGGTAACTTTTAGACTTCGGACAGTTCAGTGGCTACTGGAATGACGAGTAATATAGATGTATGGAAGAACGACGCCGACCCGTAATAAATTGGGTTAAAGGCAGGAGAGTGATGATGATGTATTAGTCGTTATCAGCAATAGTGGTATGAACGTGGACGAAGCAAATGAAGAAATGTATGAAACGTAGCAGGTGCCGCTCTATAGTTTCTGCGTACTCCTATAGGAAAAGGCGCGAGTTTATACAGAGTGGGTAAAAATCGTGGATCAAACGAAACAGGTCGATAGTTGGGGTTATTTGCAGTAAAAAATATCTCTGTGGCAAAGCCCTAACTTATCTCCTTTTTTTACTGCAAATAACCCCAATTATCGCCCTGTTTTGTTTGATCTACGATTTTTTACTCACTCTGTCTAGGTATGTGCATGTACAATACTTGGATACAGAATTAGTATATCTGTATGAGTTTCTATTAGTCATAACATTACATTGCTACAAAGATCTCTTTATTGGTGTCGAATGACGTTGACAGGGGGGCGCTGTAGGTAAAAATTTGCGCAATGAGGGTTTTCGTGAAAATTTACGACACCAGTTGGCACCACTGTGACAAGAGGTCTTCCAATATAAAATATATGATGACGTTCATCATTCGATTCATTCATTCGTTCATCATTCCGTCATGACTAAAGAAAATATAGGCTCTTTGACAGATGCCTGGACCTGACGTGCCAGTGCTGTCACCTAGCGAACGTCATTTTAGAAAACCCTCATTGTTATGTGAAATATCACTTGAAACGCATTCAAAAAATAAGATGGCGATCCGATAATGTCCACGCGCCAAACTTAATTTGTAGCGCTATGGGTCCGACTCTCTTTACTATCTTGATGTGCGTTTGTTTATGTAACTTTTAAATTATTTATTTCAGCGGTAAGGTCACAACCGTGTGTATCCAGCTATGCGGCAATCATGCATCTGTTCATATGGAAGCGAAGTCCATTGTCACCGTCGAATTCCCAATATCCAGAGTGAAAAGAAATTAAATCCAGTAACATACAATACAACTTTTAAACAGATTTATTTTCTTTTACTTACAATTAACATACATATACAGTAGGTATCCTGAAAAATGTTATTTCACTTCTTGGAAGTATGCCAATGATTTCATTATCATGTAATTTTTTCTTGTAGGTACTTCCTTTTTTGCTACATATGCCCTTAACCGGTTGAATGCCGGTAATTACAGAAACAATTAAAAACCATTGTGTCTCGCGTAGATTTACGCTCCCAGCATACAAAGGGTTAAAAGTTAAAACTTTATCGCCTTAGATAATTATGATAACAGAATTCTTAAACAAATCATGATAACAATTCATCTAATTGTAGGTAATTAGTGTACTTTATTAGATTCGTTAAAAAATAATAGTTTTGTAGAAGACCAATAAAGGATTCAGATTTTCTCTGCTATGAGATTTATACTTACATTATTTTTTAGAGTGTTTTCTCTTCTCAGCTCTTTGGCTGGTTTTTTGCAACATTTACGTGCCGAAGCCAAGTAAATGCTGCTTGTGGTGTGTTACGTTAAAGCTGTGTTGTGATGTGGTCCTGTTTCGTTTTCATCTTTTTGCATGTACTTTCTGACAATGCGACATGTATTTAAAATTGCAGCTTTTTGTAGGGTAATATACAGGGTTTCTTTTAGGTTTAGTAATTTAAGACTATGGCGAAGGTAATTTGGGATGACGCCTGTTTTGGAGAAGACTATAGGGACTACATAAACTTTTTGTTGGCGCCATATTATAGCCACTTCATCTTTGAGTTCTGCGTATTTACTAATTTTTTCAGATATTGTCTTCGCTATACATTATTATTATTAGCCTGTGATGTCCCACTGCAGGGCGAAGGCCTCTCTACTCTCATTCCAGTTCTCTCTGTTCAAAGCTGCTAAGGACCAGTTCATGTTGAAGGAGTCCAGCTCATTCCGTCATCTCCGTCTGCGCCTGCCACGATGTCTTTTGGCATTAAGAGGGACCCATTGGGTCGTAAGTTTGGCCCATTGTTCGTCTGACATGCGGCAGATGTGTCCAGCCCAGTTCCAAGGGGGTTCCACTTATACAAGGTCAAGATTAATTATTTGGCGAAAAACACGTGAAGGGTGTCGATATTTTTTAGATTATAAAACAGAAAACTATGTATTTTCTGAACTTATAAAATTTCCAGCAACGGTCAACGGCCGCTGGAAGTTAATTTAATTTATCCATTAAAAAAAGAAAGACAATTAAATTATAGTTACAGCATAAACGGAGACACGAGAAAAGATGCAGATTTTCTTTTCCCGCATCAATCGACGTCAGTTCCGACGACGGTTGTTGCTGAAAAATAGCTAGCATTTTATAATGTAGGTACCTAGTATTTCAATACGTATCACACAAAAACATTTAAGTAATGTTTGTTTTCATCTAGTTAGCTTGGAGGTATTAAGATCGCTTGAAGTGGATATGATTGGAGTTTCAATTCCTAAAAACAGTTTTCTTTTTGACATTTCGTATTGAATGACGACGTTGGGCAATACGTTGGTTCGAATACTTCGAATCCACGTCCAGCCGTGCTCTTTTAGAAAGTATTCCTTATGAGTCGTAATGCAAATTCAGT
This sequence comes from Luperina nickerlii, assembly GCA_963855955.1. Lineage (NCBI taxonomy): Eukaryota > Metazoa > Arthropoda > Insecta > Lepidoptera > Noctuidae > Luperina > Luperina nickerlii. The sequence goes on from OY979682.1 coordinate 14,537,939, forward strand.
GTTAGCAGTATAATATTTACATTTTTTTTATTTTTTTATATTTTTAAACCATATTAACTATACCTAGGCCTATGAAATTATTAAATAAGGAAAAAAAATCTTCATCTTTATCATGTAGATTGCAGGCTAGCTCCAACAGCATTATGAAAATCCTAGCCGAGAAACGCAATAACTTGTCAGTATAATAAATATAAATACATTAAATCATTTTTTTCATACATTCAATCACTTGCATTTTAATGACAAGATAAATTTAGACGAGACAAAAGAGGATGTCGGACTATTGACGTTTGTAAAAATTCAAAATCATCCCTAAATTTCGCTTTTATTGTTAAATATCACACTAATATTATAAAGGCGAAAGTTTGTGAGTGTGTGTGTGTTTATATAATTATGTTTGTTACTTCTTCACGCTCGAACGGCTGGACCATTTTTGATAAAATATTGTATGAAGGTAGCTGAAACCCTGGATTAATATATAGGCTACTTTTTATCTCGATATTCCCACGGGATCGACATTTACGCGGGTGAAACCGCGTGGCGCAGCTAGTAATAGAATAATAAAAAGTTTAGAAACACTCACACGGTTGTAAATGTGAGTGTGATAATTACGTGTATCTTATTTAGCGCGAATTTAATCAGTGACACGCAGATATCGCGTTCATTCCCAGGCAAGTTCAATGTTATTGCTTTTGGCAAGTCACCTCCACATCCAGTTTATGTTTTTTTTATTTTTTTTTAGTTTAAGTAGGTACTTTATTTTCAAACAGTATTTTAGAGTGAAGAAACGTATAATATTGATTTTAACAATATGGTTGGTACCCTAGGTACAGAACTACAGACTATCAAACTGAACAACTTTCTCTATGGGACCAACATCGAAATGCCGGAAAAATAATCAGTCGTCATTTTTTTTTTCAAATTCGTTTCCCCACCCTAGGAATTTTTCCTGTATTGTGGGTGAGTTTACAAACATTTAAACTCACGTACAGTAACAGCCAGACCCGGACCAACTACTTGTAGGTCATAAAAATATTTGTACCGTGCAGGAATCGAACACGCGACACGCAGCGCAGCAGTCAATCGCTTAACCACTGCGCCAACCGTGCCGTCGATTTGGGTCGAGTAGGTATTGAAGTTTTGTATGGAAAGAATGAGTCGTATTTTTTGACCAGACCTTTCTGATACACGCTGTACATGAGTATAGTGCTAAGTCATTAAATTCAGGTTTAACACATTATTTTTTATTTACACCATATATAATATTAATTATAGTAATAATATGTACAAGTAAATAAAAAGGAGGGAAAATAATCAAAGGGCATCAAAAAATTCATCCACATCGCTGTCAACAGGAAACGTGCCCAAAAGACTGGCAGCATTGCCACGTTGTATGGCAATGCTGATTCTTTGGCCCAAAAATAAGCCAGCCCTCTGGTCACGTGAAGAGTCGACCAATCGCTTGACGATGTCTCGAAAAACTAAGTGGGCACTCGGGCCCCATGGCCCTAGAGTTTTAACCCCAAACGGCTCACACATGTAAGATCCAAAGAGATTGGAGTATTTACATAATATTTCTTTCTTTCCTGTTTTTTTCCTGGATGATATTAACTTTAAAATACTTAACTCTTTGTTTATGACTATTATATAATCATGTGCTAATTAAGTCATTATTTTTTAAGTTGGCTCTTTCATTAACAACATTGTTACGACAAAGAATTTTGTTTTTCTTATTAACGATAAATTTAACAAGACTTACAAAGTGTACGAAAACTACTGATATAATATGAATGCAAACAAGAATTTGTTATTTGACGTCTTATCTCTCCCAGAGTTGTGGATTTAATATAAGTTAATGACTAAGTTAAAGATGTCTTGTCCCCTATTATAGATTAAGTATTAGTAAATGATCGTACCTAATAAAAATCTAATTTACTAGGTAAGAGTAAGATCATCATAATAATAGGGAGAATTCGCGTTAACTCCTAACTTCGTTCGAAACGACAGTGTCTAGACTAGATGAAAAAGTAATAAATAATTTAAAATCTTAGTAAACAAAATTTTCCAAGTCGTTTTCCTCTACGTCCTTTTGATATCAAACATTAGATGGTTTAAATTGTATCATTCTATCTAATCTTATTGAGCACTAGATCTTACTCAATATTTCATTTCATTTCAAATCAATACCTACTGGCTGATTATGAAAAAAAAAGCCTGATAAAAGCAAGTTGTCTTATAAATTTTTTTTTTATTTTCTTTCTTATGATAATTTTATTTAATTTACGAAAACTTACAGCTAAACAAATGCAGTAAGTAATAATTTATACAAAGTAAGGCCAATTACAAGTATCCACGTGTAATATTTAAATCATTTTGAAACCAAAAACAATACATATCTATTAGGTAAACACTCGAACATCTGATTCTGCCTACCCATATTAGTAGGTACCTACTCAATGATCCTGGCGAGTAACTCGAGAGCGGTTGTACGTAATCAGTAATGCACAGACGTCGCTCAGTCGACAATCAAGTTGCGACCAACTCACATACAAGTACCTAAATAAGATAACGTAGTTTTTTAATCAAAGTTTTAGCGTAATAAATAAAAAAATTAATGGGTTGGTCTGTATTATAGCTGCTTTTTTCTTAATAAAAATGGAAGCTTATAAAGTAAGTATTTTGTTTGGGACTCTGCTGCTTGGCCTCTTCAGTGGATTGAGTGCCGGTAAGTTTGTTTGCATGAAAAATATAATTATTTAGTTCTTACAGCAGTAGGTACAGTCAGCAACAAAAGTCGATTAACACTTCAGATTTTTAATCTCAGATATTGACTAAAATATTAACACTTCAGTTTTTTTTTAATCTCAGTTATTGAGCAAAATATTAACACTTCAGTTTTTTTAATCTCACTTATTGATCAAAATATTTGTTCAAAATTGCATTGTACTTCTGCTGCAATTGCGAACAAATATTTTACTCAATAACTGAAGTTAAAAAAACTGAAGCGTTAATCGACTTTTGTTGCTGACCGTACCTATTGACAAACCTATTGAAAGACTTGGTGTCTTTATACATACCTACGTTTTGCAATATAGTTTAACTTCATATAAATTATGGCAAAAATAACTCATATTTTTCCTCCCATTATTACGTATTCCAGTTATTGGATAATGTAATTATATAATTAACTAGCTGTTAACCGCGACTTCGTCCGCGTGGAATTTAACAAAAAAGTTATTGTTCAGTTCGCAGAGTTTACGATAACTTATTAATTCGGTATTCCGCGTAAAGAAATACCTATGCTTATTTTAATGAAATTCTTCCTTTTTATGAATCTTTATTTTGTTTTTGTAGGTACATATTTCTCCATATTTCTCCATTTAGTTGTTTTTTTTTTTCGTTTTACAATGTCTCCAAAGTACTGAACGTTTTAAACAGGCGTTAATTTCATCGGCTCGCGTACCTTTAGTCACAACTGGTAATATTTGTCTAAAATCTCCAGCGAATAAAAATATGACTCCTCCAATTTTGTTGAAGTAATAATAGATTATTACTTCTTATGAAGTAATAATAGATTATTACTTCTTATGAAGTAATAATCTATTATTACTTCAAAAAAATTTATATAGAAGCCGTGAATAGAACAATGCTGGATATAAATCCTGCATTGTCCTATTCACGGCTTCTATAGTCTGACAAAAATCAGAATTATTGTATGGTTTTTATTGTAAAAAGAAAGTTTTTAGAGGTATCTTCATGATTTTTTTCTATCGTATCAAATTAGTTGTATTATGTTTTCAACACACTATCTAACTAGCATACATCCTGAAGAATATCATATTGTTAGCGGTTAACACTACTTTTATTTAAAAAAAAACTAACAAAATGACGAAACACTAAACTTTAATCAATTTTAAGCAAATACAATTTTAAACTTAAAAATATACTTCCTGATTTTAAAAAAACGACTTTACACAATATTACAGAGAGATGTTATCACGACGGCTGCTTGAGACGGAGTGAGGGGCGAGTACTGGCCGCACCCCCTTTTATACACAGCGCCGCACGGTAGTTTGAAAAATAACGTTTTCACGCTAATACGGCCTCTCCTGACGTGTGGCTGTCCTCAGCCACATTGTCCAGATGATGGTCCTTGTTCGCCGCAGTCACGATCTTCGGCAAGTGGACTCGGGCGACGCGAATGGCTCATGTCTTCAATAGCTGCATCAGTAATTAGTGGACCCTGGCGTGTGTACTATCCTCTTCAGCTAAAAAAATTAGAGAATAGCACATATTAGTAATATCCTTATCTAAAAATGTCTGTTGCAATTAAATGCAACACAAATCTAGACGGAGCACCCAGTTAGCTCGTCTTGGCAGAGACACATCTCAATGCCCTTATGAATAAACTGAGATGGAGGCACCCAGTTAGCACATCTCTTTTGGCAGAGTTACACTAACTCAATGCCCTTACAAATGAACTGAGACGGAGGCACCCAGTTAGCACGTCTCTTTCGGCAGAGTTACACTAACTCGATGCCCTTACAAATAAACTGAGACGGAGGCACCCAGTTAGCACGTCTCTTTCGGCAGAGTTACACTAACTCAATGCCCTTACCGGCAGAGTTACATTAACTCAATGCCCTTACCGGCAGAGTTACACTAACTCAATGCCCTTACCGGCAGAGTTACACTAACTCAATGCCCTTACCGGCAGAGTTACACTAACTCAATGCCCTTACCGGCAGAGTTACACTAACTCAATGCCCTTACAACCTTGTACGCACCATCTTGTACGGACCACGCATCCGGAGTCCACTCACCACGCCACTGAACCATAGGTTCTGCGGCGGCCCGGGCTTTCCCGTTGCATGAGCCAGCAGGCAGCTCGAGCTCGTACCGGTGATGTGGTAGCGCTCGTACCACCTTGCACGGATCACGCATCTCCGAGTCCAGCCTCCATGCGCTCTGCGAGCGGGCGCTCACGAACACGAAGCCACCGACGACAAATGCACGCCTGACGGCGACGTCTCGCACAAGAGACCTCAGCACTGGAGTAGTCTCTTCAACGCCAGTCAACAGCTGTAGGGGCGAGGTGCGGGTTGTGGCTTGCCTCGTTATGTTCAAGGTGAGCTGCACCTTCCACAACGCATCGGACCACTGCGCACCCTTGTTGTTCGCCGCTATCCGCAACATGTTGAGAACCGTCCTGCAACAACGCTCGACCTGCCCGTTTTCACGGTGCATCTCAGGCGTGATAAAATGTATGTTACAGCCTAACTCGGTAACCCAGTCTTGAAAGGATGCTCTTTCGAACATTCTGCCACGGTCACACACAATTGTTGACGGAGTACCGAATAGTGAAATAGTATTAGAAAATACACGTTTTAACTCTGTGGCATCTTTTCTATACAGGGCGTACAACAGACAGTACTTAGTAAAAGCATCTACCACAAGGAGTATGTATCGGTAACCGTTTGACTCCGTTAGGGGACTAAGAATGTCAGTGTGAACCACTGAAAAGGGTACCTCAGGCTTCGTCCAAGATTCTATGGTCTTAGGAGACTTCACTGAAGCTTCAGTTTTACTAGGGCTCGGCCGTACCTGACCGTGACCAATAAGCCTACCTAGGTATTCTAACTCTGTGTCTGAGAACGTGCATTTTTTTTTTAGATTTACTGAAAATCCCGCCTCAGTGAGTGTTTTTAATACCTCTCGCAAAGTTTTCAGACCATTACAGACAGAATTCGACATTATTAACACATCGTCGATTAACGGTAGCGGAAATCACTCTTTAATAGTGATAGCATTTAGAGCTCTGTAGTCGACGCACATCCTATCAGACGAATCCTTTTTCTTAACGAGGATGATAGGACTCGCGTAATTAGACTGACTCGCGAATGATTCGCTTACTAATCAAATCATTAATTATCTCGCGAACGCGACGCTTTTCGTCTACGGAGAGTTTATAAGGTCGATAGTGAATTGGGATGTCACTATTAACTTTTATTTCCATACAACCAGTGTGTCTACGCCTGAACGCAGCCCTTCATATTAACGAAGAAACGAACGCACCCAATGTCAACGGCGCTCGCGACAGGCTTCACGCGGACAAACCGAACTCGCTTCACGATATTAGCGCGCACCGCCATACCTTTGTCGCGACACACATTTTCAATAAATTAACTACCAACTATAATCGAGGTCGATCTTATTCTTGTATCGCCAACACAGTGTTTACTCTAGAGGTCGCTGTACCGGTAGTAAACGTATCTGAATACTCGTTTAATAGAGCTAACAAACACTCTTTTTCGTCACCTACTAAGGGTGTCCTTATCTTAGGGGACTCTACAGTCAACACGTTGTTTACGTGCGAATCCCTGACTAACCGTTGAGAGTTATTTGTTCTAATATACGTAACTCCACTATGATTTAAAACATCAGTGCCAATCAAAACCGGTGCCTGAATACAATCCGGGGGAATAACAAACAAATCTACTTCTAAAGATAATTCGGGAAATTCGATAAGAGTGCATACTTACGAAGTGGACTCTATATCATGACATCCAATACCACGCATACGGCGGTAGGTCGGAATTTTATTTAAACTAAAATGCTTTAAGACGGAATCAGAAATCAGCGAAATATCAGAATCTGAATCAATTAGAACGTCAACAGCTACGTTCTGTATAACCGCGGACCACGACCGATCACTGGTCACGCAATCGTTGAGCCACGTCTTAGCGTCACCCCGTTAACACCAACCAATGCGTCCCAGACATTCCCGATCTTCCCACTGACATATCTCGCAAAGTATCTCATAGCTCGGTCACTCCTGACCAAATATGGTACAGGCAAAACAACACAATGAAAATTCGCACAAACTAAAAAATTGCAGAGTTCAGAGTATTAATCATTCTTTGATTCCCAAATCTCAAGATCACAAACTAAATAATCAAGTAAACATTATAGAGCAGCTAATAAAACATCCTTAGAGCATAATAAAACACAGCAGGAATCTTATTCGTGGCCTGTGGCTTTTCATTAAGCCCCTACAACAAACCTCATGTTTGTTACCTTGAATTCCTCCTGAATTCCGAGTCCCACGGACTCTATGGTCTCTACAAGACCCCGACCAGCCGAACTAAGATTCACCACTATCACTCGACTTTAATCTCTACTCTGTTTCATCAACCAGACTTCCACTTTGCTTTCCTCAAATTCGTCATTAATACTCTGATCCCTTGGCCTGTGCCATGGCATATGCCTCAGCCTCATGAGTGTACTTGATTCAACTAGAGCCATGTAATCAAACTTTAATCAATCATAACAAAACAAAATCAACCAGAGCCATGTACCATCGTTATCCACATTACAACAATAATCTTTTTCACTAAGAGCCTTAGATACCTGGAAACCCACACACGAGTAAACCACTCTAACGTCACGGCACTCCGGCCGACCAGCAATCGCATTGCTGTCACACATCCAGCGCATGGATCACCCCTGTGACTACACACTTTTTACTACGGCCGATAGAGAACTACTACTCGCATGGTTCCCACTACTTAGGCTTGCTCATAGCTCATTACCACTGTGACCACCATCTATTTCGACTGGTACATGACCTACTGGCATCATTCGTAACCTATCGTGAGCGTATTCAAAAATTGCATTGTTAACTAGATTGGGCTATACCTAACAATGTAACAGTTTTTTTTGCTGTTGTTTACCAGGAAAGCACTCGGTACCAGATTCAAAACAAAATGAAAACGACTCACCAAATTCTGTAGACAATAGATCTGTAGTAATGCTTAGATCTTACTTGAATTAGGGAAGAAAATGCCCCCCACAATCCTGTCCGCAGCATCAGCCTCTCGCGATGTCTCAGCGGTCACGGCTCCATCCGCAGCACACGCTTCCTCACCAGCAGCAACAGGTGCCCCGGCAACCACCGAAGCCGTCAGCGGCGGAGCGCCGCCCGGATGCGACGACACGGGAGTAGCGCACGTATAGCGTCTGAAGGCAAACGCTCCCCTAAAGCGCTCGATCGAACCAGCACTCCATCCAAAGGGTCGCGTCGAGGGCTATCCCGACGCCCATACGAACTATCCCGGCTCCTACGTGAACTTTGAGAGTACTCTGATCTATCACGACGACGCCTAGGAGATCTACTACGCGATTGACTATAACGGCCACGACGCCTTTTATAAACATCACGACAGCTATGCGAATCGTTTTCCCGAGAATTACGCCTAGGTGTATTCTCACGCGGCGTGCATCCACGACTCGACATGATTATGACTATAGGCAACGTATATGACCACTACGTGAACAACAAACTAACCCCGAAATAAAAGAATTAACACGTGGTTGTTTACTTCAAAAACACGTACGAAATATAATGTAATCGAGTAGAAACACGAGGCGAATCACGTTAAAATGCACAGAAACTAATCACGGACAAAATCAACAACACGTGGTGAAAAATTTTAAACAGTCCCAAAACACTATTTTGATCACGCCTATTTCTACACACGATTCAAAAGCTTTTCGCACGACACAGAAAAAAGATAGGCAATGGAGCCTATCCCACTTCTGATGTTAGCGGTTAACACTACTTTTATTTAAAAAAAAACTAACAAAATGACGAAACACTAAACTTTAATCAATTTTAAGCAAATACAATTTTAAACTTAAAAATATACTTCCTGATTTTAAAAAAACGACTTTACACAATATTACAGAGAGATGTTATCACGACGGCTGCTTGAGACGGAGTGAGGGGCGAGTACTGGCCGCACCCCCTTTTATACACAGCGCCGCACGGTAGTTTGAAAAATAACGTTTTCACGCTAATAATATATTTTTCTGATATTGTTTACTGTAGTCGATCATATACTTTATTGTTTCTAAAACTTGCGTTTTTTGTGTTTACGTTTTTTGTAACGCGTTTTTTGTAATTTGTAACGCGTGATAGCATACATGTATCATAATAATGTACTAATATGCCTATTAACTAGTCTTTTTACTTATCACACTAATATTATAAACGCGAAAGTTTGTGAGTGTGTGTGTTTATATGTTTGTTACTTCTTCACGCTCAAACGGATGGACCAATTTTGATAAAATTTTGTATGGAGGTAGCTGACACCCTGCATTAACATATAAGTAGGCTACTTTTTATCCAAATATTCCAACAGGATCGAAACTTATGCGGGTGAAACCACGGTGCGCAGCTAGTTATTAACTATATCTATTTTCTTACTCTAACTTACGGAAATATTTATTTGGTACCGGTACAATACTGAGACTGATTAGAAACACCAATAATAGGTACACGTACTACGTCTGGTACCGGTACCAATAGTAGAGTTCTGGTACCGGTATCACACCATGGCCCGGTACCTAAAAATTCCGGTATTTCAAGCCCAGCTTGAAACTAGTTTCAACCGATCAACTGGATTTAAACTAGTTATAAAAAATGCTTGAGTGGTTCGTTAGGTTCTGTAATACGGACCTAAGCTCACTCTACCATTGAGTGAAACTCAGTAAAAAAAGCCATTGCAACTATGACTTTCATGAGTGGCATTTACTCATTTACGGCATCGAAATGATGAGTCTAAGGCCCCTCGCCCAAGGCGACTTTTTGTAGCCATGCTGTCGCGCGTTTTGTATACGCGCTTCTGCATCGCTACTATCGCGCGTTAGTCGCGTTTGCAACGTGCGACAGAAACGATGCAAACGTGTGGTTGTATCGATACACATGCGCGCCAGCATCGCGACTGTATCGATGCTTTCTTTAGTAAATGGGTGCATCCAATATATTTTACGCTGCTTACGTCGCGCACGCTACAACGTAACCAATGTTATCTCGACTGTGTCCATTTTGCAACTGTAGCGTTCACAGGTGGCGCTTTCACATTTCTGTGTCGATGCTGAATCGCGTTTGCATCGCGACAGTAGCGATACAGAATCTGGGCGAAGGTACACAGCCAGTGACAGCTGACAGCTGTATTGATACACATGCGCGACGGCATCGCTACAAAAGTCGCCGTGAGCGAGGCCTCTAAGGGGCCGTCTCCACGAGCGAGAGAATCGCGGCGATAGACACGCCTTGCCGTTGCCATCAAATTTTCGCCGCGATGATATCCCACGCCGTGTGGAGACACGTTCTAAAAGAGTGTATACAAATACGTGGCACGACGATAATATCGCCGCGATTCTCTCGTTCGCGGAGACGGCCCCTTACACATAACCGTTTCACTACACACTGTCGCACTACACATTCAAACCGTCGGTTAGGTACTTAAACAGTTGGTTTACGTAAAAAATCGTATGGAAAATTTCAATATAGGCATAGGTAACTGATTAAATATGTAAACATTTGACTTAAATGTTGGTGAACACAAGGTTTAATTAATACAAAATTGGCAACTTAGACACGGTTCTGAAGTCAAGTTTTTGTAGTTGAAATTAAGTTCTAAATTATACAAGAACTGCCTCCAAGGTTACGCTTGGGCTAAAATTACAACTCGTGTTCTAATGAGACGTTATTAGTTTCCATAATAAGCTACTTTTTATGCAAACTCAGCCAAAAGGAAGTCTGTTCACCAAAACCTCGGGTGCCGGGCATGTTAGCCCGGCCGGCTTAAGAACGCTGCATGTCGGACCACTTTTGTTTAAAATGTGCCCGGCGGCTAAACCGAGATGAGCTGCCAGGCCGGGCTTCGGTGTGTAGTCACCCTTAGAATGTATAATATACTTAATAAGAAACCAAAGCCTCAAAACAAGAATGAAACCTATAAATTATTTCTTCAGACAAGCCATGTGCGGCGCGGCAGATAGAGAAAAAGTCAGTGGTGTGCGTGTGCAACTCTACGTACTGCGACACTATTACAAAGGAACCTCTCACACCCGGCCAGTACGTCGTGTACAAGAGCTCACAGGTAGGATAATTATCATTTTATTATGCAGCTACCAACAAAACATACATTGACTTGAATCGTGGCAAGCACAGAGGGGGTACCGTGTCTTCTTATAAGACCACCATCAGAACCCCCCCCGGTTCTGATGGTGGTCTTATAAGAAGACACGGTACCCTTTGTGCTGATGGTGAAAGTAAATCTATAGCCTTGATTAAAGACATACTGTAACATAGTAATGCCAATTGGTATTGCAAATTGTGCGGTGGTAATAGATATAAGTACAATGGCTCTTTAAAAAGGGCTCTACTTTCGCTGTCAGACCAGAGGATATTTCTGGCCAACTTTTTGGCATAATCCCTATGAAAGGGATAATGGTTTAGCGATTACTAATTCATAAATTTTCATGTTCCCAGAGTGGATTACGATTCGACAAAACCAAAGCTGACTTGCAAACATTGAGCGATTCCAGTAAGTTCTTATTATTATATATCTATATACATTGTAGAAAGTAAATAAAAATAAAAAGTACATGAATTTTAAAAGCATCATTCATCTTCATTGGGGTTTTTATAAAAAAAAATTGCCAACGAGTTAGTAAGCTCGCTACAATGGAGGATTACACCAAGGTTCACTTCTACGCCCACTTCTGTTCGAAACACGACTATGAGTAGCATTTTGCATTTAGCTCGCCTATATTTTGATAATAATATTTGATACATATCCATTTCAGAATCGGGATGTACGTTAGTACTGCATCCAGAGAAAGCGTACCAGAAGGTGGAGGGGTTCGGCGGCGCGGTGACCGATGCCGCCGGCATCAACTGGAAAAACCTATCTGACCCGCTGCAGAAGTTCTTGATTGAGTAATTACTTTTTTTTATTTACTACCTACATACCTATTCCTCAGATGACCTGCAGGTCCATTTGAGCAAAGGACTCAAATGACAAGAGCTCACCGTTTAATGAACTTATAGCTCGTTTCAATATCTCCAGATAATGTCTGTTAAAGTTAAATACCTGTCTGACGGATAATTCCACACGAATTCTGTTTCTAACGAAATTCAGATTGAGGGCCTAGAAAAAGTGACATTCTATCAGAGATAATAATGCGATGATGACAAATTCAAAAACCGGCCAAGAGCGTGTCGGGCCACGCTCAGTGTAGGGTTCCGTAGTTTCCCGTCCGTCACAATAAGTGTTCCCACTATTATAAGTTTAAAAGTGGGTATCCATTATGTTCGCGCTCCAGCAGCGCTCCGCGCTCCTGCAACTGCTCCCGGTAGTGGGTACGTGCGCGAACACGGAGCGTGCATCATTGCACGCTCCGCGGCAGGCGCTCCGACTCGTGACGGTTTTTAGCGCGAACACAAAGGGATACGTTCAGGATAATAAAATATGTAAACGAAGTTAAAAAAATGCTTGCATATACGATTATACTACAAACTTAGTCCAGAAATTATTTTGTACAACTTTTTGTCTTTTTTGTTCAAAAACTGTTGTTTCCATCAAGTTCAAAATAATTTTCCTAGAAAGTCCTTATAAAGTTCTACTTTGCAGATTTTTTTCATATTTTTTAAACTTATGGTTCAAAAGTTAGAGGGGGGGGACACATTGTTTTTTACTTTTGGAGCGATTATTTCCGAAATTATTGACATTATCAAAAAATGATTTTAGTAAACCCCTATTCATTTTTAAATACCTTTCCAACAATATATCACAAGTTAGGGTTGAAATTAAAAAAAAAATCACTTCCCACTTTACATATAGGGGGCTACCCTAATAAAACATTTTTTTCCAATTTTTATTTTACCACTTTGTCGGCGTGATTGATATACATATTGGTACCAAATTTCAGCTTTCTAGTGCTAACGGTCACAGAGATTAAGCGAGGACGGACAGACGGACAGACAGACATGGCGAAACTATAAGGGTTCCTAGTTGACTACGGAACCCTAAAAATGTACTATTGTAGAAATACGATACGTTTTGAAAGCGTCCACATGTCTAGGCTCTCAGGTTAAGTCTTTGAATAAATGTCGTTTTGCCGGCCACTCATATTTGTTTTCCTGCATATTTCTTTACTCTAACTAGTGTTAATTGGCGTCCACAGCTCATATTTCAGCGACAATGGGCTGCAGTACAACTTGATCCGCGTCCCTATCGGCGGCACCGACTTCTCCACGCATGCTTACGCTTACAACGAACTCCCTGTGAATGACGCCCAGCTCAGCAACTACTCGCTCACTTACGAAGATTTTCATTATAAGGTGAATAACTAAATATACACATATCTACCTTCTAACCAATCAAGGTTATAATTGATAGCTGTTTCATGCGTCATACGAAAATATTTGGCGGAGTGGAACAATAAGACATTTGCCAAGCTAAAACATAGCGCGAGACCAGAGGCGCTAAGCGGGCGGGTAGGCCACACCTTATTTACCAAGTTATCTTATTATCTCAAACTAAGCTCTAACACGTAGAGCACCCCATTCTTCAACCGCGAAAAAAACATGATAAATTGTAGATTTATTTTGTCATGAAAGTCATTTTTTGAGCGGTACCGGTTTCAAACCTTTTAACAGTTTGATACCTTTGTTCTGCAGATCCCGATGATCCAGTCAGCCATGCAAACTTCGAGCACCCCAATACACGTGGTTGCGACAACATGGTCGCCGCCTCCGTGGATGAAGACCAACAACGCGTACTCGGGCCTCAGCCGACTGAAGGAGGAGTACTACCAGACTTACGCCGACTACCATCTAAAGTAAAAAATACTGATAGAAATCATTGGAAACCTTCCAGCACGCGGGGCATGACCACCGCGCAACGCAGAAACGAAGAACTAAATGACAGATTGTACTCGTAGAAAGATTTCTACGGCCCGATGTAAAAAATGAAGAAAAGATTTGTTGCGCTTTATCTTCGTAGGATAGAAATAGAAGTGCTCATACTACGCTTACAGGGTGCGACAGTACCTACTTCTCTTCTCATGAAACTTGAACAACTTTTACTATGACACCGACTCCTGCACTCTAATTTCGTAATACACTCACAATCCGTTTCATTTTGACAACTCGACAATTTCCTTGCGTTGTCGAACAAGCGAATTTTTCAAATGATAAACATTATGAAGAAATATAATAAATAAATACAACAAAACCCTTGTTGTATTATCAAAATAAAAGTGATCGTGTGTGTGTAAGTTACTGGGGCGCTAAAATATCGTTGTCTTCTTCAGGTTTATAGAACAGTATAAGGCTGTAGACATCCCAATATGGGCCATCACCACTACTAACGAGCCTACTAACGGTCTGTTAGGAGTGACTATTACCATCAACAGTCTTGGATGGACTGCAGGGAGCATGGTATGATGTTTTCATCTTTATTTATTGGGCACAGTACATATTTTCTTTGATTGGACTTATACCTAATATAATTTTCAGGGTAAATGGATAGTAAACAATTTGGGACCTACAATAAGAAATTCGACGTTTAAGGATATTAAAATAATAACAGGGGACGATCAGAGACTTACATTACCGTACTGGGCGACTTTGGTGAGACACATTCAGTTATATTTTGACAACAGATGGAATTAGAAAATGATGAAGCGTATAGTCGCAAATGTATTCAAACTAACCGTATTTTGTTATATAATACAGCTAATAAAGGAGAATCCCAAAGTTTTGGACTACATAGACGGCGTAGGAGTACACTACTACACAGACTTTATAACCCCTGCGGCAGTTTTGTCTCAGGTGGCCAAGTCATACCCAGATAAGTTTTTCATCGCTACTGAGGCTTGTGAAGGTACCTAGTTTTTATTTTAATGGCCAATGGCCTACCTGCTATCTGTAAGTGGCCAGTTGGTCACCGACAGGATTTTAGTTTGGGCGGGGCTTTACCCAGCTTGCAAAGTTTTGTCAAGGTAAACACTAAAATACTAAGAGTAATCTCAGATAATTTTTTGCAAATTTTTCAATGACTTCGATGGGTTTGTAAGCTGTCAGATATATCTCAGTGTCACTTATTCTAACTGTAACTTATTTCAGTTTTAGTTTATTAAATTTTATTTTCTTTTCTCTATTTAGATAGAAGAATTTTAAGAGCAAATTCATGCAACAGGCAGGTACGATAGAATTTGGATAAGAATTCTGTCTTGTCGCGATCTCAGCCACTCATTTGATTCGTAAGGTCTATTTAGATAGATACTATGACATCATAATTTAACTCATAATGTTTATTTTTTCATATTCTAGGCTCATTCCCGTTTGAGAAGAATAATGTTGACATAGGCTCGTGGATAAGAGCTAAGAAATATCTTATTGACATTATAGACGTAAGTATTTTGTACCTGCATTTTTTCTTGATATTCTTCAGCTCTTTCACTCTTACCGGCTCGAACTAAGCCTAGCTTAGTAAAAATACCAGCCTATCAGTAAGATGGCAACAACGGAACTGATTGACCAGGATTCACCAGACGTATGTGTTTGACATAGCTTCATAACTAAATTATTTTTAATGATTAAACTGTTATTGCAGGACTTCAACCATGGTGTTGTAGGATGGATAGACTGGAATATGTGTTTAAACGTCCAAGGAGGTCCGACCTACATAAGCAACTTCGTAGACTCTCCCATCCTGGTGTTTCCTGAGAAGAACGAGTTCATCAAACAGCCAATGTTTTATGCTATGGGACATTTCTCCAAGTTCGTGCCTCGAGAGTCACGCAGGATTGATGTTACACGCAAGTGTACATTTGGAAAGTCTGTATGGAACGTCGCTTTTCTTACACCCAGCAACACTACTGTAGTTGTGCTGTATAATGAGTGAGTACTTTTATCAGGTTTCTAAAAGTTGCACCTGATAGCAACGTTTGAAAACTTGTAAGACGAGATGGCAAAACCGAGACACACATGCTCAAATACCAGTGCCACTCGTAGCGACTTTATAGTTATTTGTGTATTTGAAGATATGTCGGGCGCCGGGGTTATACCAAGATAGTGCCAAATATTTTTGCGTACGCTGTAACTGGTAGCGAAGCACCTTGCTTCTCAGCTGGCCGGGGCAATCTGCCTTGGCAGTAAAATATAATAGTGAATAGTACCTATCAGCTCGATTGGACTGGACAATGGGCCAAAGAATTTGCCTTTTGCTCTCGCACATTGCTTGTTCCTTGCTAGCCTCATACCCTTGGGTAGTTACGTGACGGCCTTCTAATTACTGCAATACGTTGGATGAGCGACTTCTCACATCAAAATTCGTGACATTATTTGTTCATTAAAACTGTTCTTTAGTAACTTATTGTTTTCTTTCCACAGTCATGGTAAAGCAACCGAAGTGAACATACAGTTAGGAAGTGAGCAAGCTGTGGTCCAGATGGAAGCCAACTCAGTAGCAACTGTCGAGTTAATGACTACTGTTAACTAGTTTTAATTTTACAAAAATAAATGTTCGATGACACAGTTGCATAGTGTCGTCATGCTCATAAACATGTTATGTCATGTCAGCTAGTATAGTTAAAGTGGTGGTGGTGGGGTGGTTAAGTGGAATTTGTAAGGAAAATATATGAATTCTAAAAATATTTTCATTCTAAAATGAATTAACTTCTAAATTATTGTTTTATTTCTATTGTATTTGTTCAGAAACTTTGTATTTTAATTTTTGTTTAAGAATACATTAAATACGAACATGCATTCAATCTTTGTTTCATTTTTAGAGGCAATAAACTAATTTGAATTATAGTAGTTTAGTGCTAAATCATTACAAGTAGGCACTGTAGGTAGGCCGCAGAATAACTAATTTAGCATTGCATAAAATATTTATTTTTTTGCTCATATTTTTACATAGAAAATCACTCTTTGTTTATGACTAATTAAGTTTAAGTCAACTTTTTCATAAACAGTTGTTAGACTAAGGTTTTTGTTATTAACGATAATTTTAGCAAGACTTTTAGAGTAAATATCAAAACTACTGATAAAAATTAAAATTAATGCGAACAAGCTTCTGTTGTTTTCAAGACTTACTTAAGAGTTGTAGGTTTCATATTCAAAGTATGTCTGTCCCCTGATTAAAAATTCACCGAAATGTGAATATTAAATAGGTTCAATCATAATAATTTTAGGGGTAAAGTCTACGAAATTCGTTTGTCGATGATAAAGTTGGAAAACAAAGTGAACAAGATAGGTATTCTTGGTAATTTTCCTTTCCATACTTTTTATTTCCACATAATTTCTCTAAACTCGAGAGAGGTGGTCATAATCAGTAATGCGCAGCCGTCGCTCAGTCGACATTCAAGTTGTGAACAAAACTCAAATATCAAGTAAATAAAATATCTTTAAATTTTGATCAAAGTTTTATCGCAATAAGATTTGCAAGGAAGCGGACACTATAGTCAACGACTTCAATTTTCATATAATTCAAAATGGACCCTTATAAAGTTTTCATTTTGTTTGGGACTCCGCTGTTCTTTTTCAGTGAATTGAATGCCGGTAAGTCGGTTTGATTGATAAATACATAAACAGCAATTTAGTTAGTAGGTAGGTAAATGTGTATATTATTATGTAATTCCTACACCAGTACATATTGACAGACTTGTTGATTTAATAACTTCAGTTTTGCAATATGTAGTTACTTCTTATACAGGTTGGCAGACTCGCATGTATGTACCTACACAACTTTTTTGGCCACCATTTTGATTTGGCGCCAAATTTAACGGTAGATTGTTATTCATTTATCTATTTTATCATATATCAATTTAGTTAAAATGTGGCAAATTTCTTATGCATGATTTAAAAAAACCATGACATCATCAGTAGGTAATTTTATCCTAAAGTTGCTAGACGGATTGAAAAACTACCCTATTCTTTTCAACAAATCACTACGTGTACTAATTCCATTTGATCACAGAGGATTTCTAAATAAACAACATTTTCACTTTTGTGGAGAAGCAAAACCTTTGATGACCACGTAGGGTCTCAAAATTCTCTTTTTCTGACTGCTTAGTTGGAGTAATTATACCATTCTTCCTTGAAGAGGCTACAGGCCAGGCGCTGCTGTTACTGCGGCCTACAATCGCAACAAAGTTAAGATTTTCTATTTTTCAGTTCCCGTTGACCTAGCATCATGAAATTTGGCAAGAAGCGAGGTTTGAAAATAATTACGTAAAAAAAAAATGTGATTACGAACTTACATCTGCAGTTGGAGAATTGACTGTGACGTATGTCTATGTATGGGAGAACATTTTTTCAACTCCCAAATCAAATCAATCAGTTATTTCGTGAGAGTAATTTCGTGAAACACATTATGAATAGCGATTGCATTTTATACCAGCAAATGTTGGAGACTTGCCGGATTTTATTTTTAATACAAAATTGCCAAGCCGTAAAGATGGGAAAATATCTGGGAATTTAATTTTAAAATTATATGCTTCCGAATTGGCCACCCTTTATTATTGCAAAAGTAACTCTTATCTCATTATTACGTATATTAGTTACCAGATAAATAATAACAAAACAATAGGTATGACCAAAGCGAAAGATAAGGCAAAACCGCAGAACAATTTTTTATTTTATTTTAATCGGAGTTACACCAACGATTCCTAGCTCATAGTACCTAGTTGTTTATGAAAAGAGTAATACATTTTCGTTCACATAATCAGCCTACAGTGGTCTCACTGCTGGGATACAGGCCTCCTCCTCTGTGGGAGGGAGTGGCCATAATCCACCACGCAGGCCCAATGCGGGTTGGTGGATGGCATATATTTTAGAATTTTCGGTTCTAGGACATACCGTTGTCCTCACGATGTTTTCCTTCACCGTTTTGAGAGCAGTGGTGATGAAAAATAAAAACACAAAGTAAAGACTCTCCCCCTCGACTTACGTGCCGTGGCCCAGTGGGGCCATACATTCTCGTTCACACTCTCGCTACACTTCTTACTAATTAACAAGAAAAGTCTGTCAGTGTCTTTCTGGCCCTATCGAAAGCGTCGATACCGTTTCTGTCCCCAAATTAATTAAGAAACTGGAACAAATTAGCATTGGTGGCATTGCTCTCGATATCTTTGGTAGCTACTTGAAGGGGCGTAAATAAGTTGTAATTAAAAATCAAGCATTTATATCCAATTCAGAGAATATGATTTTTGGTGTACCTCAGGGTAGTTTCCTAGGGCCACATTACTTCTAAGCTTTATTATAACATAAATAGGAGAATTAATATATATCATTCTACAAGGAATTTACTGAGTATTACAGACTGGCTTAAATCCATGTCATTTTTGTAATGAGACGGTAATAGTTTTCATACTAAGCTGCTTTTTTATGCCAGCTAAGCCTTAGAATGCCTTATATTAATAACAAAACAAAGTTGACGCTTTGTTTTCTTATTAATATTAATAATCATTATTAATCAAGGACGAAACCTATAAATTATTTCTGCAGACAAGCCATGTGCGGCGCGGCATGGGCGCGGCTGATAGCGAACAAGTCGGTGGTGTGCGTGTGCAACTCTACGTACTGCGACACTATTACTAAGGAACCTCTAACACCCGGCCAGTACGTCGTGTACAAGAGCTCACAGGTATCATCTGCATAAATAATTTATTTAAACAAAATATAACATGGCAGGCATCGTGGCTTAATCGCCACGCTTGATAAATGGATTAATAGTAGATATCTATGATCAACAGAAGAAACGAAGTAAATCTAAGTTTTGTTTGATAATTATTCATGAGAATCTTCTTCGAAAACTCTGGGATAAACAACGCACATATAAGGCGTGTTTGGTGTTATAGAGGTCTATTGGCGGCGATGACCTCTTCCTCCATCAGGCGCCCGCTTTTTTGCCAGGTTAGGTCAGAAAAAATATATTATATTTCAGTATGTTTTTTTAAGTTATCAATGCCAAATTGGCGTTGCAAATGAAAGTGTGTGGTAGTAGGTATATGTAAATTAGGTCTTTATGAAAAGTGGCCATCTTTAGGATATAATGCTTAAAAAGGGAGAGCTGGTGGCTTAGTTAATTCATAAACTTTAATATTTGCAGAATGGATTACGATTCAACAAAACCAAACTTGACTTGCATCCATTGAACAATTCCGGTAAGTCTTGATTATTAATGCGTTTATTATTTATGACCAAATCTTGACGTATGTATATTTAAATTGTAGGAAGCAAATAAGGAATCATTAATTTTCCGAGAGTAGCTTAGAGTGTGCTACGAAGCTATTGTCATATAAATGAATAAAAAAGAATGTACCAAGGTTCAAGGCCCACTTTTGTTCAAAATATAAAAAAAACACTATGGTTTTGGTTTCGTAAATAACACATAGGTATAACTTAACATATATCACGACTGTTTTCCTATAAACGGACAGGCAGTAGAGGTGAATAATACAACCACATTATGCCAGTTATGTTTAAAGATACATTTAATATGGGGCGGAGCGAGGTAGCTAGCAACCAACCGGATACAATTCCAGAATCTGCAATTACAATTCCAGAATCAGAACGGGCTGCTGCTAAAGAAAATCTAATGGAAACACCTACTAACATTTTTCCGACACCGGAATTCATACATAGCAGTCGCAACCACTACACCAACGAGACAGTCAGGGATAGCAATATTAATTCATCCTAACAATTCCATTTCAGAATCAGGATGTACGTTAGTCCTGCATCCAGAGAAGATGTATCAGAAGGTGGTAGGGTTCGGAGGCGCGGTGTCAGACGCCGCCGGCATCAACTGGAAGAACCTGTCTGACCCGCTGCAGAAGTCCTTGATTGAGTAATTATCTTATTTTTTATAGGACCTACTTCTCAAATGAGCTGAAAGGCTATAGGTTAGTACAGGACTCAAATGATCAATGGCAAGTTTAATTAAGTAATTGTTCGTTTCAACAACAAGTGTCTAAGACAAGTGTAACAGTTGTCTGATGGATTATTTCATACGTATTCCGTTATCGATGAAATTCCTCTTAATCGAAAACGTGCATTAACCAGCCTTGTTAAGAAAATTGCCGTACTAGCAGGACTCACACTAATTTGAGTTCCCTTGCATCCACAGCTCATATTTCAGCGACAATGGGCTGCAGTATAACATGATCCGCGTCCCTATCGGCGGCACCGACTTCTCCACGCACGCCTACGCTTACAACGAACTCCCTGTGAATGACGCCCAGCTCAGCAACTACTCGCTCAGTTACGAAGACTTTCATTATAAGGTGAACCTCCAAATATTCACATATCTACCTACTACTAGCCAATTAAGGTAAATAGATAACTGATAGACGTATTGCACGTGACGTCATCCGAAAATATTATACATTAGCGACTCTTTGAGCGGTACTTGAAACCTTTTCCCATTGTTCTGCAGATTCCGATGATTAAAGCAGCCATGCAAACATCGAGTACCCTAATACACGTGGTTGCGACAACATGGTCGCCGCCTCCGTGGATGAAAACCAACAACGCGTACACGGGCCGCAGCCTACTGAAGAAGGAGTACTACCAGACGTACGCCGACTACCATCTCAAGTAAAAAAAACGTATAGAAATAATTGAATTCCTTCCAGCAAGCGTATCCGTAGCCACCGAGTATCGTAAAAACTAAAGACCAAATGACAGATTGTAGAAAAATTTTACAGCGTGATGTCAAAAATGAAGAAAAGAAATGTTGCTCTTTGGCTTTGGGTGCAGGGCGTGACTAGGCCCGCTGCTAGCCGCTTCAGCGCCTGCGTGCATAACCAACAATGCCATCCCCACCATAACCATTTTTCTATGACTAAACTTGTAGGTACTAAAGCATATATACAAAAACGCCACTATATTAGTCTGAGTACAAGACCAGATCTGAAAACCGGTTCTTCTATATTGTGCCTTGAGGCTTCAGTGCAACATCATGTTTTCATGCAACATCATTTACATTTACCTACCTACAAAGAGAACCTAAGATTGAAGAGCGAGCGAAGCGGGCTCGAAAAACTTTGCATCCTGTCTAGAATAAGTTAAGTTTACTGTCTAGGATAGTTTAAGTTTACTTTTGTCTATTAATATAGAATTAACTTTGTCAGCATTAATGCAGGAACTTGTATTAGGTAAGTTAGTAACAATTAAAAGAAAGTAGAATGCAAGAGCGAGCAAAGTGACCTCGCACTTTTTTGCGTCCCTTCTTGGGTTTTCATGTGACTATTTACATAGAAATAGGCGCGACTTTGTCGGTGATGCATAAAAGTTTGTTAGATAAAAATTGAGGGAATGAAGGCGCAAGAGCGTGCGAAGCGAGCTCGAAATTTTTTGGATATAGAGGATCAAATAATAAGAACAAAAGTGCAGCATGTTAAATCTTTTGTGCCCCCAGGATGGGGGCGCCCGCGTGTGACGCACGCATTCCAAACCCGTCGTGACAGTATCACTCATGACATAAAAACTCTGCCCGCTCATTTCGTAACACACTCATAGTGAGTGTGTTATGAAATGAGCGGGCAGCGTTTTTCCGTCCCTTTCATTATGACAATAAAATTCATTGCGTTATTTACGTTGTCGAGCAGACATTTTTTTTAAACATATGAAGCAATTAATTTTATTGTATTTTTGTTAAAATAAAGAGGATTGTGTGTGAGTGACTTGGGCGCTGAAATATCGAAATCTTCTTTAGGTTTATAGAATTGTATAAGGCTGTAGGCATTCCAATATGGGCCATCACTACTACTAACGAGCCTAGTAGCGGTCTGGTAGGATATCCTCGTGACATCAACAATCTTGGATGGACTGCTTGGACCATGGTATGAAGATTCCCATATTTATTAGACAAATTACATATTTTGTTTGGATGGACTTATACCTAAAATCATTTTCAGGGCAATTGGATAGTAAACAATTTGGGACCTACCATAAGAAATTCACCGTTTAAAAATGTTAAAATAATAACAGGGGACGATCAGAGACTTACATTACCCTACTGGGCGAATTTGGTGAGACATATTCGGATGTATTTTAACAACAGCCGGAATTAGAAAAAGATGAAGCTTATAGTCGCAAATGTATTCAAACTAACCGTGTTTTGCATATAACACAGATAATCATAGAGCATCCCAAAGTTCTGGACTACATAGACGGCATAGGAGTACACTACTACACAGACTTCAAAACCCCTGCGGCAATTTTATCTGAAGTGGCAAAGTTTTATCCAGATAAGTTCATCATCGCTACCGAGGCCTGCGAAGGTACTTACTTTTTATGTTATTGGCCAACGTCCCACCTGCTACCTGTTAGTGGTCACCGACACCTAGAGCGCGAGAGCGGCTTGACCCAGCTGCGGGCATACCCGCAGCTGGGTCAAGCCGCTCTCACAAGGCATACCTAAGTAAATACTAAAATACATAAAAAAAAAACACATTTCATTTTGATCATTTAACACATGGCAAGTATTATGGGATAACTTTTTGCAAATTCTTTAATGTCTTCGTCGCAGGCTGTCAGATATATCTCAGTGTCGGCCCGAGGCTAGCCTTAGGATAGGTTAGGTTGGGAAAATATTTTTTTGGACCTGCTGCAATTTGTAACCTCATAGGTTAGATTTTCTATCTTTCTTTCTTTTGACCATTCATGCAGGAATGGATGAAGATACATGGTCGAGATATGCAGAAGAGTTTCAAAGAAAAAGAGAAGAAGAGAATCTCGGAGGCAAGTACGAGCGAAGTGAGCCCGAAAATGTTAACAACTCGTCTGGGAAAGGTTAGATTTTTTTAAACGTTTATTTAGAAATAAAACTTACTAAGTTGACTTACACAGAAAATTTTAAGGATTAAAAGAACCTAGACTCCAAGAGCGAGCTCGAAATTTTTTGTACCTGCTTGGGATAGGTTTTCTTTTCTCAGAATTCATACAAAAATTGGAGAAACGCGCGCCTAATTCATGCTAACCTCTCTTTATCGATCGATCATGCGCCAATCGAAAGGGGGCGTCAAACCAATCAACTGTTTTTAAAATCAACCAATACAAAATGATACCCCAAAATCATTCAACAGGTAGGTCTGACAGAATTTGAATAAGAATTCTGTCTTGTCACTAAGCACTATCTCATTTAATTATGTTGTACAGTGTATAGGTAGTGCTTGTGTTGTTTAGCTTTTTTTTACATTCTAGGCACAATGTTGTTTGAGCAAAATGGTGCGGACATTGGCTCGTGGTTAAGAGCTAAGAACTACCTTATTGACATTATAGATGTAAGTATTTCCAACTGCATTTTTTCTTGATAATATTCTTCGGCTTTCATGCATCATCATCATCTGCCTAGCCTTTTCTCAACTACGTTGGGGTCCAGTCTGATCGGGTGCAGCTGGTATTCAGCTGCAGTAGTGCAGTATATTAACATGGAGCGAACTAAGCATGGCTTAGTAAAAATATCTGCCGCTCAGATGGTAATGACGAGATTGACGCAGATTGCACTTGACGTATGTGTCCAAAGTCGCTCAAGTCTATTTTTAAAAATGCGTCACTCGTGAATCCTTTTTACACTTTATAAATGAACTCTTTTTGACTCTACATAAAAATTTAATTTTAAATATTTAAATTGTTACTGCAGGACTTCAACCATGGTGTTGTAGGATGGATAGACTGGAATATGTGTTTAAACGTCCAAGGAGGTCCGACCTACATAAGCAACTTCGTAGACTCTCCCATCCTGGTGTTTCCTGAGAAGAACGAGTTCATCAAACAGCCAATGTTTTATGCTATGGGACATTTCTCCAAGTTCGTGCCTCGAGAGTCGCGCAGGATTGATGTCACACACAATTTTGCCTGTGGACAGTCTGTATGGAACGTCGCTTTTCTTACATCCAGCAACACTACTGTGGTTGTGCTGTATAATGAGTGAGTACTTTCATCAGATTTCTGGAAGTTGTTTCAAACCTCTGAAGAGTTTTCAGGCGAGATGGCAAGGTAGGAGGAAGGTAGGTTCAAACTTTACACATATGCATAAATACCCGTGCCACTTGTAGCAAATTTGTTGGAACCTACTTACGTATTTGAAGCTATTTTAGGTTGGTAGGTTGATAGGTAGGTACATGTGACAGTATTCTAAGGTGATAATGCCAAATATTTTTGCAAATGCAGTAGCTGGCAGAGAATGATCTTGCTTCTCGACTGATGGCCATGGCGATAGAATGTGCTATAGTCCGCCCGGAACTAGTTGGCCGCGCCTTACGTGGGGACGGGGGTGAAACGGCGAGTTGCCTAGTGTTCGCAACGCACATGAGATTAATGACAGCAAGCGCCCCCGCCCCTCCGTACCTAAGGCGCGACCAACTAGTTTCGCGTGGACTATAGTACCCGCTCCCTAAGCTTTGCCTTTTATCCTTGCACACTACTTGTTCCTTGCCAGTCTCATACCCTTGGGCAGTAACGTTAAGGCTTCTTCAAACAGGCGAGACATGCGATAAAATCGCGCGCGACACAAAGGCACCGCAAGTTGCGCAACGAGCTGTACCTTTGTGTCGCGCGCGATTCGCGTCGCGCGTCGCGCCTGTTTGCAGGAGCCTTTATGGCCTTCTAATTACTGCAATACTTTGGAAGACAGCAAAATTCGAGTAATTTTTGTTAATTGAAATTGTCTGTTTCTTAGTAATCTATTTTTTTCTTTCCGCAGTGGTAAAGAAACCAAAGTGAACATTCAGTTAGGCAGCAAGCAAGCTGTGGTCCAGATGAAAGCCAACTCAGTTGCTACTGTCGAGATAATGACTACTGACTAGCCTGTATAATTTAATGTTTACCTACGAATGTTCGTAAATACAGGCAAGGATTTTTTTCAATTTTGCAATATAAGGATGTATTTTTAAGGTGCAGAAATATATTATCATTTTTAAATGAATTTTCTTCAAAAGTTTTGTTTTCTTCAATTTCATCAGCAAAAGAATTTAGAGTTAAAGACCAATCAAGATATTTTGATTTACTTATTTAATTGTACGTGTTTGATTGAGTCTGAAGTCTAAATGTTCAAATCTAAAATCCATATTTGGTTGCCCATAAACACCGGAGAGCCCCATTTTTGATAAATGATTATCAATTTATTCATTTCCTCTTCTCCTTCATTATTATAAATCATTAGCTGTTGTAGGTATGGTAATATGATGTGGTCTATGTAGACCATAAGAGGATAAAATAGGTAGTTGCAGTGTTCATAAATCATTATATTTTCATTTGAATAATTCCTATTGGGGACAGCCCCGACTTACGAGCTGTAGGTCGTGGCCTCGTGGGTTCGTACCCAGGCAGGCGCTTTACTTTGTGTAAATAATTTCATCACCATTGCTCTCAAAACAGTGAAGGAAAACATCGTGAGGAAACCGGCAAGTCCTAGAACCAAAAATTCGAAGATATTATGTGACGTCTACCAACGCGCACTAGGCCCGTGTGGTCTATTACGACTCACTCCCACTCATGGAGAGGCCAACTCTTCCACAAACTTCTACCAATTCTCCTTCTCGAAGAGGAGGACTGTGTCTCAGCAGTGGGAGCATCATAGGTTGATTATGCTATGCTGTAATGCCGGGCAATATTCCAGTTCAAACGTTCAAATTACAATGGAACTGTTTAAAAGCTGTAACAGCAGTTTACTCAAATTGTCTACTAGAAATAACACTCATACCATCACGCATGTATTCCCTGAAGGGTTCTGCAGGTGTGCCTACCTACCACATTTCGCCGATTTGTTTTTACATACGGTGGCGAACCTATTGGCATCAATCGGGGTAGGTATTTCTTCAAGTGCAAAAGCACTGTAATGTGTTATCAGAATTTCCTTGAAAAATAAACATCTTTTTTGTTAATAATAATAATATCAGGCAACTAAGGCCCATAGATAAAATACACAAAATAATCTCATACAATACTAAACTAATACATATTAAAAAAACTTAAAACTATGATTATACACGTAACGTTGTCGGCGTCGTGTTTCGCTGCCATGAAATGCCATTTTTTGATGTTAATTAATATTGATTGTAATTAGTGACAGTGCTATTGGTGTGCTAATTCTAAGTAAATAAATGAACCTCGGGTATTTTTGGTATGAAAATACACGAATATTATAAAGGCCATCATATCGTGTCCAATTATAGCCGTTGATCTACGTTAAGGACAAGGTAGTACTTGTATGATTGTGACACAGGATGCGCGTTGTTAAGCCGGTGACGAGCACGCTGCGTCAATCACAAATCTTGTTCTGCTAATAGGTACCTACTGCGTGACTGTTTAGTGGGGTGACTAACTTTCTGTTTGAGGCTTCGGCTAAAACAAGTAGAAGTTCAATATTGTTTGTTACTTTTACCTTTCGGCGAATTGTAAGTTCCGAAAGGAGTTATGCTAATTGAAACACTTTCCAATTGCAAAACACAACGAATGCTTGAGATAGTTGGCAGTTAGAGACGATTCAGTTTGAATAAGTAACAGCTCGTGGATAAGAGCAGTGCTGTAGAAAATGCATGCATGACACGACAGGGACAAATCTTACCTACTCAGCAGTGATTGAAATAAGGCTAAAAATGATCGCTAACAATGACAACTCACAATATAAACGGGATGTATTCAATCGACCCTCTAATCATTCACATTTAGCGCTCGTAAATACATAAACCCTATCAATACATGAATCCCATAAATATATGAACTCCATAAATACATAAACTCACACCTTCTTCCCATGAAGGTAGGCAGAAACTACAGAACGACACCGGCTACGATCCTTGCATTACCTACTCCTTTTGCCTCGTTTACGTTCATACATCTGGTCAAGTACCTACCTATTAACTTCTATTCTGGGGTCCTAAAAATACTAAATCTGCCACCAATGCGGCTGTTCACCGTTCTAACCTAAATCCATTTGGTCGCGGTGCCCTTAGATCCGGCGACCAACTGTGAGAAAAGGAGGAATATTTTATAAAAAGAGGCTCCATTACCTACTTTAAAAAAGTGTGCGCTTCTAATGATGAAGCGCAAAAAGTTTAGAGGTTAGCTTATTTAAAAAAGTGTTTATAATTATACATTGTCAATAAGTTTTAAAGGATTAGTAACATTTCCCAATATAAACTTCTATGTCCGCGACTTCGTCCGCCTTAAGAATAATACATATTTTAAGGCACTTTGCAATAGTGTAGCTTTCTATCAGTGAAATAATTTTTGTAATCGGATCAGTACCTACTTTTAGAGATTACCTTTTATAAACGTATAGAAAATAGTTTTACCTCTTCGTAGGTACCTAACTAGCTTCTGCCCGCGGCTGCGCCCGCATGGATGTTGGGAATTAAGTACCAATTCTACGGAAACGTGCAACCCGGACAACAATAATTAGCCTACGTCCTTCCCCAGGATGCCATCCGTCTCCTTATCAAATTTTATCTAAATCCGTTCAGTGGTTTAGGCGTGAAAAGGTACCATAGAGACTTTAGAATTTATAGTATAAAGTAAAAGTATTAGATATTAGTTTAGATGTCACAATAACGACGACATTTGAAGAAAAGGTTCTTAATTTCTCAAACGACTCCTCAAATAATTAATGGCAAATGTATAATTTAGTTAGGACTACGTAAATATTTATTTCCTTTATGTTGTGTTTTATGGCTGAGTCATAGCGGTCAGACCCAAACATCGTGGCCGCACTCGCCCTACTAACTATGCTCAGTGTTGCCAACAGATAAACTAGCTCTCCACCAGATTCAACTTCGGAAACCACCAGAAAACCACTAACAAAAATCGACCCTACTCCAAAAATCCTAAAATTTCCACTAAACTTATTTATTAGTAAAAAATGTTCTTTATTATTACGTAATAAAATATTTAAAATCAGTAAATCAATATACAATATTATTAGTAAATGAACAAGTCAAAATGAGGAACATAAAAATCTTAATATATATAAATTACGCTTACTAAACTAAACTGCTTAACCGATTTTAATCAAATTCGTACACCGTGTGCAGTTTGATCCAACTTGAAAGATCCATTTATAATCGTTTACAACAATATCATATGACAAAAACGTTAGCCACAGCAACGCGTGGCTGGGTCAGCTAGTTATTTAATAAAAACAACAACTATAAAAAAGTGATATTCTAAAATTCGTCTTCTTCAGATGAATTTTTGTCTGCATCATCGTCGGTTTCACATTTATATGATTCTTTGGTACTGATTTGTTTTATAACTTTTATTGGAATTTACCTACACAGTAAAAGAAAATACTCCTGAAAATTAAATGAAATAAAAATTATATATTTCGTAACATTTTAATGGTTTAGTGGTTGAGTGATAGCATTTTCAGTAATTGAAACGGAATTCTACTAAACCACTAAGAAAAACCACCAGCCACTAAAAGCAATATTTCGCCACTAAAAGGGGGGTCGAAACCACCAGTTTTAGTGGAAAATCCACTAAGTTGGTAACACTGACTATGCTATGGACTATGGCTTCGGTGACTCACGCGGTAAACAGAATTACGACTATTATTATATTACCACTAATAAAACCATTCCCGATGCTGCTACAAACTGTTTTATGTGCGTAAGTTATGTTCCATCAATGTAGGTATTATTTTAACTGCCATGCATAGCAATTACCTACTTAAATAATACCACTGCCTCCGTATTAGGTACTTAAACGTCTATGCAGCCGCCCATTTTCAGAAAACATAGATATTCTGGAGAAATATGAAGTGTCTATGATCCTTAAGCAAACAAAAAACCGTTTTGAAATCCTATAAAGAAACGCAGAACTTTATTGAAGTAAATGCAAAGACGACAGGATGCCAAGTTGGAATAAGTAGGATCTTTTGATGGCTAACCGTGTGGCTATTATAGCTGATCAAAACAATGAATTTCTGAGAGAAGACACTTGGGGGAGGGCCACGATCAGTAGTAGAGGTCTTTCGTGGGTGAAATGAGGATGATAATGAAAGCAGAGAGTTTAATCATGCTGGAATGTCAGAAGGGAAATGTAAAAAGACCAAACCACCAGACCAGACCAGACCACCAGACCCAGACCAGACCAGAACCAGACCAGAACCGGACCTAATTAAGAATCATGGTCTAGTCAAAACTGTATACTAATTTGTAATAATAAGTAATGGTGCCGATTCTGTTGTTCACAAACTAAACTAAATTTAAGTTCAGTGCAT